>JANAVB010020597.1:8004209-8344209 GCA_029216955.1 Iris pallida | reverse complement strand
TGTGAGTCTTCTCTTGTCACCGACCCTCATGCCTTTCACGCCTACATCCCACCCTTTGATAACTTGTCCAGCACCTGTTTTCACTTGTTAAATTTAGCTCCAGGAATACATCGCAGCTAGTGGATCATATGAGATTAAATGGTCTTAAATCAGGTTTACTAAACATTACCCAGGCGGAACTTAAAAGGTCTTTGGCCAACATTAGAGTCAAAAATATTTCCATTCTTTAGCTTCCCAATATAGTTGACAGAAACCTGCATTTAAGAAGAATCCATTTTTAACAAACATGTCTAACATGAACATATCAAACTATTGCAACATTACTCCCATTAGAAGCCCAAAAGAATACAAAAATTACCTTACTCCCATCAGAAGCTCTTTTACCATCAGGCTTGCCCATGGCAAGGTCCTCTATAACTAGACCATTGGGAAAAGTACGTGGTTTATGAGATTGAGCCTCAACCTTTGCCTGTTGGTTTGAGAATGAATCCTTCTCAATGTTCTTTTTCTTTTTCCTTTTTGCATCTTTTTTATCATCATCGGTAGATTCAACACCAGGAGCCCTTCACATGGAGTGGACAGATTTACTTTAAATTGGGCACTATATAGCAAAGTTGATGTACACAATTCACCAACATGATACTAGTAGAGATTTCTTACACATTACTAAGTTGCTCCACAGTGTTGGATTTCTGCAGTTCAATAGCCTGAGCCTTCTCCTCAGTTTCTTGTAAACTGCCATCTTTACCCTTTCTCTTCCTATTTTTCTTCTTTGACTTCACACTACTTTCCTGGCCACTGGCAGAACAGAAAAATCAACCATTTCGTTGCAACACCACAAATAATCAAACAAAAGAAAGGAACCAAAAAGACTTAACGAGAGCAATATATCTTATATACTTAATTTTAAATATGTCGTAGGGTACGGTTCTCACTTTTCAGTAGGCAATTTCTCAGGTTCATCTGCCATTTCTTTCACCTCTTCATCTGTTTTCTTGACTGGAACAATAGCATCTGTTTCAGACTTCTTTCCCTTCCCCTTTTTCTTCTTTGGTTTCGAGTCATTTTCAGTGACATCAGTTTCAATCCCACTGCTCTCAACGTTTTGCTCCTTAACCTCTTTCTTCTGATCTTTGTCCAATTTTTCATTTACTTTTTCTTCAGCAGAAGCTTTGGTGGCAGTTTCAACAGGCTTCCCAACCTTACCTTTCTTTCTTTTCTTCTTCTTCTTCTCATCATTTTCAACACCAATCTCAGATGGCAGCGAAGTATCAGCAGGTTCTCTAATTTAAAAAAACAACATTTTAGAAATTAAAAAAGAAGTTTTAAATAAGGTAATTCAGAATATATACCCTGCAGTTTCACCGTCTTGGCTTATGGCATCAACTTTCCGTTTCTCGTCTTCATCCACCGCCATATCATCTGACTTTGAATTCTCTTCAGGACCATTTGCAGCATTTTTATTCTTTGAGTGCAAGGAAATTGGGAAGCCATCTTCATCTTCACTTTCAAATATGGAAGGGCTACTTTGCTTTACAACAATTTGGCGCATGGAATCATCATCATCAGAATCACTCAGTTGGTGTTTCTTCTTCAGGCGTCGACGACCAGCATTCCCATTAGATGGCTTTTCATCTTCTATAATCTCCTCAATAATAACTGTAGGAAAAAAAGGTTCAAAGATATTTGAATGTGATATACATTTTTTGGATAAAGTAACAATTTGAAGGAATCACAAGCAAAAAAAACTCAATTATATAAAATGGACTATAGTTCTTCAAACTCATTTCATCACCTACGGAAAACAGAAAAACACCCATCTACTCCTCTCCATTTGTACGCTACAGAGAGCACAAAGTGCAAACAACAATAAGGCAACCAATACTATGGGAGTTCATTTGGCTACAGCCACGATCTCAAAACCCCTCAAACAACCAGGCTTCTTGTACGTCTCACACGAACAGTATTAATAACAAATAGAATGCCAATTTTCTACAAAGAGGAATTACTGAAATCTCACAAACGAGCTTGCATGCATCACCAGTGATGACCAACTATAGAAACAGTAGCAGCAATAATGCTGCTCTTAGTGATGTTGCAGATTTAATGCATGAAAGCATACAGATCCAACATTTTGATTCTACATGGCAAGTGGAGGAATCTGATAGCTTTTTTACTTTTAAGAGGTAGAGTTATACTCCTAAAGAGAAACTTGAACAAAATTTAAAGACTTTCCTCAAATCATACATAACTCCTCTCACGTTGGCTGCTGCCTTCCACCACTGCAGCAATACCCAGGGCCCGGAGAAGAGGTATGAGAAAGAGTGGGAAATAGATCCGGAGATGACGAGAGAGATCAGAAGAGAGTGAGATAGTTATATCACAATTTAACAGGTGAAAACCCATTAATTTATAAGTGGACCCATACGATGTTAACCTAAAAAAAGCTAGGGATAAAACTTTCAAAACGGACTCGTGTCTTGTACATGGCCAACGGAATTGGACTGAGGCTAAGACATGCACATAACTGAAACATTCTAAAAAGTTGTGGGCATATCTAATTTCAAAAAATGTAGGGAATATTTGTAATTTATATAGAGAGTGAAGGTTGGAGATAATTTTCAGTAATTTGCCTACATGATTATATGGGCTACTTAGCATATATGGCCAAGCTTACAGAGATAAGAATGATATATGGAAAGAAAAAAAAATGAGTTGAAAGTGTTATCATTTATTTTTTCAATTGGACATATTGCTAGGAAGATGATTGTTGATGTTCCCAAATAAGGATCTTAGTAGAACACAACTGCCATCTTCGCCAAAATAATTATAGAAGCAGGAAAAACTTTCAGCGAGGAAAGCATATAATAAGAGCATATGCCGATACACACAATCCTGTAAATATATGAGGCTATAAGCAAAGGTAGAAAACTACCATGTGTAACCCCCTTTCCACCAAAAATGATAATCTAATTGCACGTTATTAGCCCATAATCATGAAACCCCACCTGTCCCATTCTTGCTACTGATATTTTTAAATCTCAAGTCTCGACCATGTTTTTGATTCTTCACCAATCGTTGCTAAGCCTTGTCCATTAACCTCATCCAATAATTTGGTTGCTGCCACCAGGTGCCACAAACCATCCTCTATCAAATTCCACAATCAATTTTTTGCTTTCTTTTACCAACTCTCAACATCCAGCAAACCCCTTCCTTGATCCTCCTCTAGGCCGACCTGTCTCTAAAGAATGAAGTTCACCAACCCTTCTCGGGTTAGTTCATTGTAATTTGAAATTTTTCTAAATTATATTTCCATTTTTCGTCTAGATTCTATAATCAGTAAATTGTTGGCTATGATATTATGATCAATTATATTTTATATTTCTGAAGTTTTAAAAAAGTTAAAATATTTGTGCACGTTATTCCAATGAGGCGCACGCCATGCCTTGTCCCCCAAACACTATGTGTACCTTGCGCCTTGCATTGTGGCAACACTGATAGCCAGAAAACTCACTCGACTTTGCAGTTGTTTCTATGTATTAGACCATAATCCTAACTAGAAGACCATCATACAATTTTATAGGGTGGTAAGTGAGAAATGTTGGGTGCTCCCTCTCGCCATCAACAGAGTCGAGGAAGATTAGCAGCTCTCTCCTTCATTGACAATGGCCAAGTTTGTGGCTCCTCACGGGTTAATTATCTCTTTTCTTCTTCCTCTGTTGTCTCTTCCTCTATTTGCTTTTTTCTTCGTACCTTTCGTGCTTTTGAGAATTCCCTGAAACCCACTAATACCCAAAACTTTGCTAGGATAGAAACAATCATGTGCAACTTGCGACCATAACACGGTAACACATTATTTTCATCTTCTCCCCGTCCCCGCTCTCCATCTACATGTATATTTTAATTACAAGCGAACTGTAAACATGGTAGATGTACAAAATTGGCCACAAGAATGTATCGCTCTTTCTCGTATATATCAAGAAAAAGATTAACAATCTTCTGTAAAGATGATTTGACCATTGCCATTACAAGTTGGACAATTGTTGTTGCTCATTTTTTAAACTTTAGAAGTATAAAATATAAGTGAAATCCATATCAAAATCAAAGAAAGGGAAACCAAAATTAACCTCCACTTTTGCGGCGAGGAGAATGCAGGAACATCTCATCCCCATCATCGTCAATGAAGTCGGACTCGTACTCGTCATCAAGGCTGTCATAACTTCCTGAAGTGTCGGTACCCGCTATATCTTCCCCATAAGAGTCGCTTAACAAGAGTCAAGGAATCATCACAAGACTACGACTACAATCATTAAACTGTAAAGGCTAATCTGCATTTTCACAAGACTACGACTACAATCATTAAACTGTAAAGGCTAATCTGCATTTTCTAAATACCCCCTTGAACCCTTTTTGCTTTAGAGAAAAAAAAAATCATCAGAAACTAGTCTTGTCAAGTGACCATCAATACGAATGAAGGTTAATGGCACAGATTTCAAGGTATATACCGATAACAAAACCGCTGGAACTACTAAAACCAACCGACTCAAAACCACTGATATCCACCGGAACCCCCAGATTAATTACGGTCCGATACTAGAGGTGAGCATTATTCGGTTTTGGACGGAAAACTGAACCTAATCGAACCGAATAAGAGAGGTTCGGTTTGAAAAAAAAATTGGTTCGGATTCGTTTTTGAAAATACTAAAATTACTTATTCGATTTCGGTTTTGGTTTCAGTCCAAAACCGAATAAGAATTATGCAATCATGTAAATACCCTCAAATTTATGCATATTTTGTGATAAAAAAAAGTGTATATTTTGAAAACATAATTCTATGTATATGTTTTGAAGTCCAATATTGATAATTTAACAACCAGTCCAACTTTGGGCACAACTTTGAGGGTCCGCTTGGATTGAGGGTTAAGAGGGTTAAGGGGAAGTTAAGTGAGGGGGAAACAAAACCTGCTTGGTTTGAGAGTGGAGTTTGGATTGAGGGTTAAGAGGGTTAAGTAAGGGGAAGTTAAGTGAGGGGGAAATAAAACATGCTTGGTTTGAGAGTGGAGTTTAGGAGGGAGGGTTAAGTGGGGTTTATTTCACCCTTCAATCAAATTTAATATTATGACATATGTAATAAGGCTATTTTTGTAACTGTCATATTTTTACTAATTCTTCACCCACTCAAAACCTTCAATCCAAGCAAGAGTTCTATGTATTGACTCTACTCCCCCTCACTCTACTCCTCATCATTTAACCCCACTTAACTCTGCTTATTTTTTCCCCTCAATCCAAGGGGACCCTGAAATATAACAAATATGTGTATAAAAATTACTCTTTTTAATATAATTTAACCACGATCCCAACTTTTGACCCCGACACATCAAACAATAGAAATATTTCAACTGAACAAACCGAATAAACCGAATTGATTATTCTATTTTGGTTTTGGATTTTTAGAAATTCAATTTACAGAAAATTTCATGCAGGGGGGAAAATTTCAGGGTATTTACGCGAAAAGTGAGAAGTTACCCAAAATTTCATTTTAAGGGAGCTGGCGCCAGTTTAACTGGCGCCCAATTAAAATAAATAAATAAAATAAGCTGGCGCCAGTTAAACTGGCGCCTAATTTTTTTTTTTTTTTTTTATAACCGGCGCCTGTTCAACTGGCGCCAAACAAAAAATAAAAATAAAAATTCCTGGCTCCAGTTGAACTGGCGCCAGGTTGGGGGGGGTGGGAATGGAGCTAATTTGGTTAATGGAGAAGCCAAACGTAGGTGATAAGTATTTTAAGTTGAGATTTTGTGCCAACTAACTGTATAGAACTTGCATGTATTAAAACCATCGGAACCATTTAATCTACATTGAACTATATTTTAGGGCTTAATATATCGCCAAAACCAATCTGACCCCCCGGCGGCAGTTCAACTGGAGCCAAGAATTTTTTTTTTTTTTTTCGGCGCCAGTTGAACTGGCGCCCGTTTTAAAAAAAAAATTATAATAAACTGGCACCAGCTTTTTTTTTTTTGCCAGTTGAACTGGCGCCAGTTTTTTTTTTTTTTTTTTTTTTTGCCAGCTTTTTTTTTTTTTAATTGGGCGCCAGTTCAACTGGCGCCAGATCCTTGTAAATGAAATTTTAATAAACTTCTCACGTTTTGCGCAAATATTATGAATTCCTTCCCCCTACATGAAATTTTCTGTTCAATTATTTGGTTTTAACTATTTCGGTTCGGTTGAAACCGAATAAACCGAATGCCCACCCCTATCCGATACCGATACCAATTCCGATATCGGTATCCACGGTCAACGGGAGCAGTCAATTGCAAATGCTCATTAGTATAAAATTAAGGAGAGAAAAAAAAAGTGTGAAATCTGAAGGTATTTAAATGCAAAACTCCGACGGGGAGGATACGTCTCGTCTCCGTCCGAATTACAGCAGGGTCCCCCGACGTAGTAACCGGAGAGGTGGACGCTCCTCTGCCCGAGCACCGAGAAGACGACCGCGTCCTCCTCCTCGAACTCGAGCTCCAGGCGGCAGGTCTCGGAGTAGTCGGGAACCAGGCTGCAGAGCAAGATGGGGGCTTTCTCCCCGACATTGCACTGGACCACGCTCCTCGAAGCCGACTTCCCGCTTCCCAGAGTAGCCTGCGCAAAATCCCCCATTCAAGTTCAGTGCTTTCACAAACAATTCGTCGGAAACCAAAACCCTAACCCTAGAATTCGAAATCCTTAAGGGGAAGAGCGGACCTGGCACATGCGGAGCCTCCCGCGAGCGTTGTCGTGGCGATGAGTGTAGGGCTTTCCTGGCTTCACTTCGATCCCTGTGAAGAAAAAAAAAATCATGAGCCCTAGAAATTGGAGTATAAACCCTAATGTTGGAAAGAGAAGTCACCCCAAAATGCCATTTTTTTTCTTCTTTTCTTTGGAAGAGGAATCGATAGGAATTAATCGAAGCAGTCGGAGAGAGTTGAGAACGCTAAAACCCTAATTCCCGCTTAAATATATATTAAGCGACTGAGCAGTAACACACGAAATTACGAAACTAGCCCTGAAACAAATACATCGTGTTTTCCCGCAGAACACGCGGAAGTGCATTCAAAATGTGTCTTCTGACCATCAGCAGAAAGGAAGAGGAAGTGGGAATAGACGTGTCAATTGGGCCGGGCTGGGCTGGTCCAGGCCGGCACGAGTCTGGCCCCAAAAAAATGGTCCATCTGTCGGTCCAATCCGAATAATCTTGGACCCGGATCGGCCCGGTCCAGTATATCTTGACGAGTCGAGTTCCATATCTTGGTTCATAAGATAGGTCGGCTCAACCCGGTCCGAAGTCCAAACTTGTCCTGATCCAGCACATGACAACTTATTGGAAGAATGTTCAAATAATCTAGATATTGTATAGATTGCTAATTTGCTATCTAACAACAATATATCCGACTGTTATCTTTAACTAGAGTTCTTGTCCTCGTTAACAATCACCCGAATAAAATGCGTATTGTATGCAATTTTTTTTGTATCTTACATAAACGTATAATACTTACGTACTTTTGAAGACACCGTCTGTGGCTTCTTAGGATGCTAACCTTCAAAATTAGGCTATGTGAAATTACAGGAATACCCTCACCTAAGAAGCTCTAAGTATAAAATCACTTTTTCTCTCTCTCTCTCTCTCTCTCCTCTCATTCGGTCATTCACATCTTTTAATTTTTGAGCCGCAAGCGATTGTTCATCTCCACCTCTCTAAACAGAAATCCTACCTACCTAATCCGCCCCCACCTCTATCAATCATCTTTTCTCTCACTCTCTCATAGTCCCACGCGGCCATGGGGAAGAACTTAGCACAGGCGTGAGGATGCTAATTGGTATATAACAAAGATGTGATTGTTATGGGAGATGAGTTCCATAGATCTATGTTGGATCTGTGTTTTTTTAATATAACAAAGATGTGATTGTTATAGGAGAGGAGTTCCGTAGATCCATGTGGGATCTGTGTTTTTTTTTCTGGATTTTTTTTTTACATGTGTATTTTTTTCCTTTGGAGGGACACATGACAAATTTTCTATATTCTCTTGTTCCATTCTTTTTGGATTTTTTTTTTTTTTAGCTGATGATAGAAACCGAATAAACCGAAAAACCGACCTTATTATTTCGGTTCGATTTAAATTCGGTTTTTGCTTTGTTCGGTTTTTGTTTTTATAAATTCGGTTTACTCGGTTTTTTAAAATTCGGTTTGATTTAAACCGAATGCTCCCCCCTAATTTGTATGTAGGAGATTGGACTTGGAGGCCTGTTCGACCCAAGGCACGGATCGTAATCCACTGTGCCATGGGTCATATGTCGGACCGTGCTCATATTTTCACTATTAAGTCTGACTTAGGCTTGGCAGCTCTAGATGAAAGTGGGAGATTTGCCATGAGAACAATGACCGATGAGACATTGCAAGGGAACCATCTCTCATTAGAGAACAATTGAAGGAAGCACACATGTATCAAAATTTACCGGTTGTCGAGTTATGTTGCTTTCTACAAGCTAGCTCATATTCTAATCTCCTACTATATAATAAGGCTTCAAACAGTTTAAAAGTGAGCCTTGTAAACCGTATGCATATCATAGTCCATTTTATTTTAAAAAATTAAATTATGTAAAAAAATGTTAATTTTTTTAAAAATTTGTTATATATATATATATATATTTAACATGAAAAATTGAACTCAATCAAACAAGAAAAATACCTTTCACCTTAACCACATGAGTTAAAAAAATATTTAACTATAATTGAATAATAATTTTATTATACGTGCAAAGTATTTGTATTTATTAGTTAGATATATATTTGTGTGGAGGAGCAGTTGGACTTTTCCTATACATGTTGGGACATAAGCTTAAAAGTTATTTCAATAAAATTATTGTATGTATTATTCAATACCAATTCATGAAACAACCTGGATCGGTTCCATATCTTGAGAGAAAGTTTACTATAAATGCAAAAAAAAAAAAAAAAAAAAATGTTGTTTACTTTCCCTTTATAACCAAGAATTCACACAACATAATATTGAAACATACAATTTTTGTATACGTAGCTGAAGAAGACCGTGTTTATTTTGTAGTATTTTCTTTTTCGTATTTTGGAATTTTGTTTTCTTTTTAGGACTCTTGAATGTGATTGTATTTAGGGGTAAGCAAATACTGACCGCTATTGTCGACCAAATACCGAATAAAAATATTATGAAAATTAAGCCAAAATTATGAAGTGGTACCGAATTGTCGAACCGATTAAAATATAATATAATGGTAGTGGCTGCGGTATGAGTGTGATACTATATGAAAATACCGAACAGATTACAAACACACACAAAAACTAGTAAATGCACGTGTGTTACAAATAAAATAATAATAATTTTTAGTTAAATCTAAACACTCTTTTTAACTCATGTTGTTAAGGTGAGAGATATTCTTCTTAGTTGGTTCAGTTCAATTTTCCATGTTGTTATTTATATAAAAAAAATCAACTAATTTTTTAAATAATTTTTTATTTTAATTAATAAATGATAATATACATACGGCTTAGACGACTCACTTTTGAGCCATTTTTCGGCCTCATTATAATAGTACTAGTAATATGCACGTGCATGCGAAAAAATGTTAAAACATTTAAATATAAATTTATATTTAAAAATAGTCATTCCTAGGATTTGAAACCAAGCAACCAAGAAAAATGTCCCACATCTTAAACAATTGAGTTAAAATTATTTAGCTATAAATAAATCATATTAAATAGTTAAATATTTATTTAAGTTTTTTTTAAATAACTAATGGAACATTTAGATAGTTGTTTATTATTTTATGAATTTTAATTTATTTAAATGGATGAAGATATACATACGGTTTGGACGGCTCACTTTTGAGCCGTTTCCAAGCTGCATTATATAAGCCGTATGTATATTCCTCAAAATGTTGCTCGTGATTAATTCTATGCTACTCATTTTTATTTTTATCTTTGTTTTAGTTGAGAATCAGTTTCTTAGAACCTAGAATAGATTTCGGTAGACTTGAAGTTATGTTAATAACGCTAAGAATTGAATTTATGATCTTTTGAGCTTATAATATATTTTTGCATTTTCTTAGGATATTTCTAGGCTAAGAGGTTGCATATTAATAAGTGTATTGATTGATCAATTTCTTTAATCAAAACCAAAAAAATTTATTCTAAATGGTATGATATTAATATGAATTTTTTAAATACCGATTAAAAATTATCAGAAAAATCAACAGAAGTAGAAGAACTTTTGGTTTCATTAATATACTCTTATCGAAAGATAGAGAGAAACCAGGATTTCATTAATACAGAGAAACTAGGGTTTCATTAATATACAATTTAATAAAACAAATAAAATATCAAAAATGCGCTCCATTTCCTACCAGTGGTGGACAGCCCCCTCCTCCTCCGCCCCCCTCCCCCCCCCCCCTTCCGCTGGCCGGCCCTCTCGACCCGACACCCCCCTCCTCCTCTACTGGCCACCCACCCTCCCATCTTCTCTGTAGAACCCTAGAGGGGGGGGGGGGGGGGGGGGGTGAATAGGGTAATAAAAAATAACTAGTGCAACAGAAGCAATAAATGACAAATAAAAGTAAAGAGTGAGAAGATCAAACACAAGATGTATCCTGGTATCCTCGCTTGAGGCAATCCAGTCCCGGAACTCTCTCCGGCTTAAATCCACTATTTAGTCAAATAGTACACACGAGTTTGGATCCGAAGAACTCGCCAACTTCAACACGAGTTTGGATCCGAAGACTCGCCAACTTCTACACACGAGTTTTTTTACGAAGGCTCGCCAACTTCAAACAAATGAGAAGAGAAACTTGTTGATTTTCTAACACGTGAAGATCGAATTTTACAACTCTTAAATACTCTATCACTTTGGGAGAGGATGACAATTAAAAGCTTGAAGAGTATTAATGGTGGAGCTCTTGGTTGTTGGAAAATTTATGGCAAGAGTTGGTAAAGTCCTCAAGAGAAAGAGGGCTTTCTTTTATAGAGAAAGCAAGAGTTGGAGGCATTTAATGCTTCTGAATACAGGCAGACCGGCATGCCGTCGGTATTCAGCGGCATACCGTCGGTATACCGGCCAAATAGTAACGGTCATATTAATGACCGTTTGAGAGCATTAAATGCGGCCATTAATGCTAGTCAGAGCAAGTCAAAAACCAAATATTTGAAACTCGGTATACCGCCGGTATGCCGGAGCATGCCGTCGGTATGCCGACAATTTGACACAGCAAGTTTTGGGTTGCTAAAACGGTATACCACCGGTATGCCGGAGCATGCCGTCGGTATGCCGACAATTTGCCACAGCAACTTTTGGGTCACTAAAAACGGTATACCGCCGGTATGCCGGAGCATGCCGTCGGTATGCCGACAATTTGTCACAGCAACTTTCTGGACACGAAAATCGGTATTACCACCGGTATGCCGAAGCATGCCGCCGGTATGCCGACAATTTGTCACAGCAACTTTCTGGGCTCTAAAAACGGTATACCGTCGGTATGCCGAAGCATGCCGCCGGTATGCCACTCTGTAGGTATTTGATTTTTGACTTATTCTTTTACTTGTTATCTGTCCTTAGGTATTTACATATATACCTAGACTAGTACAGACACGAAGACTCTAAGCAGGAGGACGCCATCTTATGCAAGGAGCGCCGGTAGCTGCTTCAATCTTCGATGCGAAGGATGGATGCTCTGAACGGAATATCTTTATGTAGTTGAGCTTCTGAGAGGATATGTATCTGAAGACGCAGAAAACTATACTACGAAGATGCTGTTAATAATCAAAATAAAATGTGCCAACAATCTCCCCCATTTTGACAATTGACAAAATAGAGAGATAGCATCTTCAAGGAGTAACTCCCCCGCAGGAAGACAACTCCCCCTCAATACGTTTTATCCCCCTTTGTCACTTAGTCAAAGATGGAAAAACAAATTAAAAAAATAGCAAGAATGATAACAAGATCATAAAATAACAAAGCATGTATTTATATATAGAAGTGAAAGCTGAATACATGCAAGATTGCCATACTACAAAAGACAACTAAAAAGACTCTCCCCACGAGAGTTTGATAACAAGAGACAAACATAACCCAAGTCCCCGAAGGACTGCAAAGTACTAGGATCAACCACACAAAGGTCCCCGAAGGACCGTAAAAGACAGAACATAAAAACAAACAAACACACATAACTAAATCACACATTATTCGAGACCATCATCCAAAGGGTAGCCAGCCCTAATCGTCCGTCGGGTCGTCCCCACCATCATGAGCTTGTTGAAAGGCACCATAAGAATCAATGCCGTCCGGGTACATGAACCCATAGGCATTAGGATCGGAGAAGCGCGAACCCTGGTACATTGGATCTTGAAGATTGAGATCCAGATACATGTCCCGGTCTTGAATGGTGCGCTGGATAAAATAAGCTTGATCATGAAAGCGGGCTTGAATCAGATTCCCAAGGCCACGAGTATGAGCCCTCATCTGTTCCTCTGCCTGGGCCATGCGCATGTCGAAGTGCTGCTGAGTCAGCGGCATGTATCGGCCGAAAATAGGAGGAGTAGATGCGGGGAGCAGCAGGAGTGGATGCCGGTTGCTCTTGGGAAGACGAGGCACGTGAAGTAGAGGCGCCACTAAGGGAACGGGAAACAGCAAGATAGGAAGGGACGCCATCCGAGGAGCAAAGAGATAGATCAACTTGTCGGGCTTCCAGAAGGAGAGTGATAAGGGAGCCGTAGTAGAGGTTCTGCTTTCCCGCGGGCATGACACGCCGGAAGAGAAGAAGGAGAGTCTTCGGGAAGGAGAAGGGCTTCCGGGCATAAAGATAATACATGCACACGAGGGCATCGCCGGTAATGGCGTCGTAGTTCCCGTCCTTAAGAAAGAGTGTATGACACACAATCCTATGGAGCTCGTAGTAAACGGCTCCAGCTGTGCAGAGAGTGTTTCACTTAACAAAAAATGCCAAACAAAAGTTGGATTTTGAAAATAAAAAGGGAAAAAGTACAAGAAGTACAAATTTGATTCTGGAAAAGTATTGCTATGGAAGTCTGATCTGTAAATGATCACTTTGTTCCTTGGACCATATGATGATGATGAAGATCACTGCTTGAAGTAGAACAACTTGGAAGAACTAAGTCACCAGAAAGGTATCGACGCACTTGGGCACTGATGACGAGGCCGAATGCTTTCCTGCTTTGCTTCACTCTGTTCTGAAAGAAAACTTGAAGAAGAATGCTCCGGAGAATCAAAATCTCGAAGTTCTGATCTCTGTATTCTCTTCTGTCTCTCTGTCCATCTCTGTGTGTCCTGTTATGAGAAAAATAAGTCTATTTATAGACTTGGGCTCTTGTGCGTAAAAACTCAGCAAAAGTTCCATCTTTACGCTAACAACTGCCACCCATGATCAAAGCCATCCTCTGCATATGTTGACGTGTGTCCCATCACTTCAGTAAGGATAGGATGCATGTACACACGTTCTTCGAAAAGAGTGGCATGAAAGCCACGTAAGCAAACCACGTTCCAAACTGGTGGAAGAGAATAGGGCGTAAAAATAGCCCAATGTACTCTGAGCGTAAAGCAGTAGATTTGGCGTAAAATAGCCTTGACATAGACTTCCCGCGTAAAGTGGTTATTAAATAACCTTGAGCGTAAAAGCAGCTCAAATAGACTTTACGCACACGTCGACTGTTGAGCGTAAAGGCTCGTATAATCTTCGTGCGTAAAAGAAGCCGTAGTGTGAGCGTAAAGTAGCTCAATCCACACACTAAACGACAACATTGGTCTCTGTGTAAAGACAAATCCCTTTGTGATATATGCCATCATTAATGTCTCCATGTCAGAGTTTGCATTAAATGCGAGATTTGACAGCTTTATCCAGCGTAAAAGAGGCTGCTCTGTCCTTAGCGTAAAATCATAGGTGTAGACCCAAGCGTAAAATGATCAGCCTGCTTAGGCGTAAATTGATTAGCCTAGTCTTGGGCGTAAAGAGATTACCCGCTCTGCTAGGCGTAAAAACCAATCACTTATGAATGAGATGACTCTTTCTTTGAAGCACTTTTTACGCTCCTACAAGACCCCCTTCAAAGTTTTCAAATATCTCCAAAATTTGAAACACTTTGAACAGAAGCGTAAAGTTGAGATTTGATCTGCCAGCGTAAAATTTGGGATACGCAACCGTCATCTGCGTAAAGCGGGGATACCCAATGTAGTGCCCCGTCCCTACATCGTGCCCCGTACTCTGTCCACGGGGTGCGCGAGAAAGGAACACTGTCGCTATCGATTCGGTCGGACCGATAGGTCGGGATCGGCCGAGTCGATCGAACGGGAACGGTTGAATTAAGATCCATTCCTCGTTATGGAATGTCTTCTTCGGAACCAAGTCCCATATTCAGCGGGTTGCGCCTCGAGGATTGACTCTGGGCTGAGTCGGGAGAGATCTCCCGTTGCTCTGCTTTTCACGCCGCTTGTGTTGGTTTTGGCTTTGTTTTCTGAATGCGCTTTCGTGAATATTTTCGATGGTTTTCATGGCTTGCATTTCGAACTCGCATTTCCTATCGAACTTTTTGAATAATGCAGTGTTCTAATCGGTTGCTTGTGCGATTTCAGGTAATCGCATAGGCGACGTCTAGCGCGACCAACAAGTTCTCTCGCCGAAGTGAACTCAAGGTGAGTGGCTGACCCTTCTCTTCTCGACCCCTTCTTAAGTAAATCGATAGTGTTGTTGCGAAAGAAAGAATGAATGCAAGGGCACGAGCACGGTAAAATGATTAAGTTTCAAAGAGAACGAAGGCTACACCTTAATAACTGAATAATGTCTTAACTCGGTCATTGGACAACTTGTCGACAAGGAGAAAGTTTCCTCGAGCGATAACCCGGGGCCACGGGATCGACTCGGCCTAGGAGGAAACACGGTATAGCTGTGCTGGATGATAGCACGGGTTAAGCGGGGACTTGCAGCGGGGCTCGCTACTTGCGCTGCAAGGGCCCGGCTACAAAGCTATAAGTCCAGGATGGCTTGGGTGTCAGTGACCAACCACACGTAATATTGCACTTGGCATGAAAAATGATAACAATTGACAGGGAAGAACATGGTAAGTCTCATAAGGTGCGGCACGGCCCGCCTGTTTGCAAAAACAAAAGTATAAAACTTTATTGATACAAACTGTAAAAAGATTACAAGAATTCTGGGAAAATTACAACTATAGGAATCCAATCTTGATGACGATTGCTCTATCCCTTGGACGATGTGAACTTTGAAGACGAAGCCTTTGAAGTTGAAAACAACTCTGGAAATTGAAGGCAAAAGCCTCTGAAGTTGAAGACAAAAGTCTCGGAAGAATGCAGCAGCACTTTGGCAAGAACTCCTGAACTCTCTGATTTCTGATCTCTGATCTTGATCCCCTTGAAATGAAGACTTGAACTCTATTTATAGAGTTCTGAAAATAACTAACTTTCAGTTATTTTGGACTGCACAAGCTGATTTGCGCAGCAAGTTTGCGCAGATATGGACTGCGCAGGCAGTTACTGGATCGTGGGCCAACTATCTGAGACACATGGCATTATTTGATTGAAATGCGCATGATCGTGCATAGACAGTTGCCACGTAATGAGCAATTGATGGCATGAATGCCACATGTAATTTGTCAGTTATGTTGGTAGAATGCGCAAAGTGAACTGCGCAGACTTTGGTTTGCGCAGACTCCGACTGCGCAGGCTTCGTTTGCGCAACCACGGATTGCGCTGCCAACTGTCAGCCGTCCTCGAGCACTGTGCGGCGCCAAAAACGAACAGTCTCCTCGTTATTCGTGTTGTCAGCTGTCAGGAAGATCTGATTTGATTCAGTCAATGATGACTTCTGCCACGTCAGCCTGCGCAGTTGGGAACATGCGCAAACCAACCTGCGCAAAGTGACGTCTGCGCAATCTGTTGTCTGCGCAACTCATCAAAATAATGAATATCTTGAATTTTTGACTTTATTGATTGATGCAACTTGATTTTTTAGGACCTACAAGACCCCCTTCAAAGTTTTCGAAAGTTGATTATAATCAAAATTTCGAAATACTTTGAATTTTTGAATGTTGAATCATTTTGCGCATATGATGAGCTGTCTGCGCAAAGCGAATAGACCACAAGTTTAGGCGCAATCCGAGGCATCCGTTTCGCATTTCAAAAACTATAAATACCCCTCTTTTCGTTTTCAATTCTTTACTTTGCAATCTTTCGAGCTTTTTGAGAAGAAAACCTTCACTGTTCTCCTCCTCCGACGATTGTCATGGCCCCACGACGATCAAATGCTGCCGTTGCCGCCACCGCGAAGGGAAAAGCTCCGGCCGAGTCTTCTGACAGGGTTGCACGGCGAGCTTCCCGACACGAATCCGCACACCCTGCTCTGAGAGGTAGTTGAACCGATCGAAAACCCCTTCTTAGGGTGATTCGACTCCCTTGAAACTCATCTCTTTTTAGAGATAAGTTCATATTGCGCCACCCTTTTTAGGGTTTCGGTTGCATCAACTATCAGTTCTTCATTTTTATGAAGGCTGCATTCTTGCGCAAATTGTTAATTTGTGCTGACAGGAAGTCAGCGCAAACAATTAAGTTGCGCAGATATCAGCGCAAACCATTGCTTTGCGTACCTTTTATGATGCGCAAACTGATATTGCGCAAGTCATGTCAGCGCAATCTGAGGTTGCACAAATCATGTCAGCGCAGTCTGAGGTTGCGCAAATCATGTTTTATGTTTAAAAACAGAATCTTTGTCTTGGACTAATTTTCATCTGTTTGTTGATGCAGTTGAAGTCAATGAAGATCCAGATTACGAACATTTTGTGGGAACCCTTACAGAGTCTGAATACAAAGAAGATCTGTCTCATGTCCATTACCCTCAGTATGATCTGCCGGCCTCCCGTCAGGCTATATTGATTTCTCAGGACAATAAAACTTTGATGTGTTTGATGAACGGACAGCCTTTAGAATCAGCTGATGCTGTAATTCACAAGAAACCCTTATTCCTATTCGGTGACGCCTTTGAGAGAGCCTCTCAGCATAGGCCAAGGATGGAAGATAGGGTAGTTCACCAGCAAGATAGATCTTTTTTTATACCCGACATCGCTCGCTGCCTTCCTTTGTCACGGTACGCTCATGCAAGCTACCCTAGGAAGATGGATTGGAATATCACTCTATTTCAGGATGCTCGGGCAAGAAAAATCTTCGTAAAGAAGGGGCCACAACATAAGGATATGTTTTATAGCTCTTCCGACAGATATAGTGTCCTACTGAGAGGCTTAAGACCTGGCTGCATTCCACCAGAGAACTCCTCCATGCTAATGCCTGTTAGGACACCAATATTCGCAAATGAGTTTGCGAAGGTTGAAGGAAAATATCCTGAGCAAGATATAAGAATGACTGGATTAGTAAATCCAGACTACAAGCGATGGAGTTATATCGCGAATTGGGTTCTGGGAAAATTCCAAGACAGACTCCAACAAATCAACCTGTATGAAGCAGTGCATGCCACATATATGGATTTGCAATCCTCATATGTTCTTAGCCTTAGCTGAGAGATACAACTACAGGACCGGAACTTTCATGACCCCAGGGGAGAGATGGGCTTTGCACTCCACGAGATGAAGTATATCTCGTACTTGCCCATGGCAGATGCTCCGTATGAGGAGTATGTACCAACAAATGATGAGTTGAACAAGCTCAGAAAGAGAATCCAGAGATGGTGACAGTGTTCGAAGAACTATTGTGCCATTACAAGATCTGCTCTTTATTTTACAAGAGTGCCACTGCCAATACTTGTTATTCTTCAAAGTGGCTACCATATCTGTTTCTTAGTCATATAGAGAGAGAAGAAAACCAAGGAGAACGATAAATGCTACCCAACCTTTTTTCAAACCTTTGAGCCATACAGAGGTCAGAAAATTAATGGAACAGAGTGGTCACTTTGATAAAGAAGTGAAGGATGATCATGAATATCCTCCTTTGAAGAGAGGAGACAATTTGGAAAGTTACTTGAGAATGGGCTATAGGCCCATGTCAGAAGCAGCACAATTGGCGGGATTCTTGACATACTGGCTGCGAAGGTTCGTAGTTCCCGGATCCAGTGCAGTGGATCGTTTTCACCGTGGCATCTTGTTTGCAGCTGTTAAGCTAGTCTTCGGTTTAAAATGGACTTACTATCAGCAATGACCTGCAAGCTGAACGCCAGTCTTCGTTTATATGTTGACTTGATGTTGAAAGCGAAAGGAGAGAGAGAATTCTCTTGCTTAGAATTGCCATATACATATTTGTTTGGATGGTTGCTTCTTCACTATCCAACCCTAATGGATCCTGGCATGGGACCAGTTGACGGCAGTTTTCTTCGAAGGTATTCCGATGGAAAATGGAAATATACTTCCTTAACTGAGTGTAGATTTATGTTGAATCTGAACAGAGGCTGGAATTCTGCTGCGCTCCTTTCCCTGCTGGGTATGATCAGATGCCCACGAATATGGTGGATTCGAACTGCAGCCTCTAACTCGTGTCGCTTTTGAATGGTTGAAGACAATTCGACCATCTCATTTGGTATACCGATTCGAAGAAGAGTGCTACTTAGAACCATACCTCCCAAGCCGTTTTGCTCGACAGTTTGGGTATGATCAGTTCCATGTAGGGAACGCAATTACCTGCCTCCAAGGCAAAGGTTATCTGATAGACGGAGCTAGGGCTTGGACTTATTACAATGCCCGTGATACAAAAGCCACTTTCTCCATGCCAGCAAGGACTACTCCTCAGGATCCTCGAATGCTTTTTACATACTCCGTGTTTTACACATCAGCGAATACTTTTGCCGAGAATTTCAATCTCGCAGATAGTTTCGCCACTGCAACAAGATTAATGAGAGGAAGAATTGCTCCATCGATCCCTATAATGAGGAGGCGCAGGAACCGGCAGATGCACCTCTGGAAACTACAAGGGATATTATATTCCCCCAAGAAGTAAATGCACCACTTCGTATTTCTCTGAAGTGGGTAAATCTCCTGCGAAGAAAAGAAGAAGAGAGGAGCCTCATGCTCCTGTGGCGAAGAAGAAATTGATTCTTGATGTTTCTTCTGAAAATGTGACTACCAGATCTCAATCCCGGCAATTGGCCGAGACACATCAAGAAGTTGCCAGTACACCAACTTCCGTGCAAAAGCAAGCAGAGCCAAAAAATGTAGAGAGTCCTGTTAGACCTCTACACAGAAAGAAAAGAGTAGTCACCAGAAGAGTCTTGGAAGAGTCTTCTTCTATACAACTCCTGACTTCAGTAGATGCTGCTGCAGGACTTCTAATGGCATCTCCCACACCTGCTTCTGAATCAGGAAGCAAAACTCTCGAGGAGAATGAACAGAGGGGAGATTTTGCCCCAAGAATTGAAAAGCCTAGAGAACATATCTTAGAGAAAGAACAAAGTGTTGTACGACCTCATTCTCCTATTGCAGATATTACTCAACCTCCTCCTACTCCCAGGACTCTTCGTGAGGACGAAGACCGTGAAATGATTGCAGCTCTGGAAGATTGTAGTTATAGCTTGCAGGAAGATCAGGCTGCCACTAGCAGTGGAAATACAGCAGTAGAAGAAGAAGAAAAAGAAGAAGATGAGGAAGGTTCTTCATCCAAAAATGTTGATGAGTATTTACAAGATCCTAAAAAGGATAATGAAGAACACAATTCTCTTGATACTGTCGATGATATTTCAAATCCTAAAAAGGATATTGAAGTGGAGGCATCTGCAGAAAAAGCTGTCGATGTTGAGATAGAAATATCTCCTGAAGAAGTAGCCGACGAAGGTGTGCTAAAAGAAAATCCCGCCACCGACCCTCAAGGTATAAAACGAGATTTAACAATCTTTTCTTTTTTAAAATGAACTGATAACTAATATCTTCATTTGCAGATCTTGAGACTTTGCCAACACCTCCAACGGACCTGATTATGGTGCCTATACCAACGGTGGTTATTAGCAGTAGTCATCATTTATCTTGTGGTTCTGAGGCGGGCAGCAGCCAGGCTGTTGTAGCTGAGGCTACTTCTGTTCAACGGTATTCCATTCCAGTAGGGAATGAATTGTTGTTAAACCAAACCAAGGTAAAATTGCTTTTCATTTGATCTTTTTGTGCATCAACAATCAATTAGTGAAATAACAATTTTACTTTTGCAGAAGATCAAACAGGAGGAGCAACCAGCTCTACTCTGGCTCCCTTATTTAAAGAGCCTATTGTCCAACCTCAAAGAATCGAGCAACCTGTTACCCCGTCTTCATCAGGAGTAGCAGCGACTCCTGGAACCCTGGCCATCAATCAGCAAGTGGTCCAGTCATTTACCCGATGTTTCTTTGAGTCACTGGGATCTCTCGTCCGTAAAATGATAGAGAAAGAAGGGGCTGACTTCATTATGGTTAGGAAGCCCACTTCTTTCTTGATAAGAGCCATAAGAGACCAAGGAGATGAAGCTCAGGCCACTCTTCTTGAATATATATTAAATGAGTTAGAAGTCTCCATCAAGAAGTATAAAGAACTCAAGAAGAAAGATGTAGACTCTTTAGTACAAGCTGAATTTGAGCGGCTGGCTCAAGCTGCTGATATGGAAAGGTTAATTCTTCAAAATCTGTTAGAAGCTCATTCAGCAAAATCAGCTGAATATAATTCTAAAATAGAATCAATTACTCTAGTGGCTGAAAGCAAAGGACGGCGACTTGCTGAGCTGAAGGCTGAAATTACTCGCCTCCAATAAGAGTTTGAAGAAGAAACTGTTAATCACCAACTGGTGATTGAACAATTTAATGCATTGATTGAAGAAAGGAATGAGTATGAGACCACTCATGGTGAAGAGATCACTCGCAGGACAGTAGATATGCCCATTTTTGATGAAGAAAGCGGGATGGAGGAGGCAAGAAAGATAGTAGTGTCAACACACGAAGAAGAGCTGCAGACATTGAAGCAGCAAATTGACAATCTGATTGTCCCTCCTTCTTGATTTTGTATTTGGGTTTTGTTGCTGTAGCTGCATTTTTGTAATGTCTCATTTTTTTGATATAAAGGACATTTTGTTGTGGCTCCATTATTTATTGCATATCTTATTCAGATATAATAAATAGATAGATATGATATATTTATTGACAACTTAATCGAAAATGACAAGTTGCTGATGTAGAAGATGAACGATGATGAATCGTCAATGTATATGAAAATGAATGAACGGAAATACCGTCAAATAATGATGAAAGAACGGGTAAATCGTCAAATGATGGTGAAATGAACGAGTTAACCGTCAAATGATAATAAATGAACGGGTTAACCGTCAAAATAGATGAACGGATGAACCGTCAGATATTAACGAACGGACGAACCGTCGGATGAGTGTTATAAATGAACGGATGAACCGTCAAGCATTTAATGAACGAATGAACCGTCAAGCATTTAATGAACGGATGAACCATCAAGCATTTAATGAACGGATGAACCGTCAGGTATTAATGAACGGATGAACCGTCGGATGAATGTAATGCTCTATTAATTGAGGAACTTCTGTCTATAAATATAGCAGAAATCTGACAGGAACGAACACTTCTACTCTTCAACATAAAAATGTCTTCCGGAGAAGCATCTAAGAAGACTGAGATTGCCCCGAAAGTTCAGAAGGGCATTGAAGATCGTCCTGCCGATCCAATTCAGCCGAAGGAGGCAGAAGTAGGTGAGGGTTCGTCTGCATCCCAGCCACCGCGGGACATTTTGGACTTCCTGCTCGAACCAGGAAAGACTAAAGAAGAAGAAGCCATGAGGATGGCCGCCTGCAAGTTTCTTGTGGGATCCAGCAAGGAGGTTCTCGGCTCTTTTGCTGACCGCATTTTTGAGAAGGACGGCAGTGGCCCTCGTCCCAATGTAGAAAAAGATGATAGTGACCTTTAATATGTACTATCATATAATAAAATTTGAATTTTATTTATGAACTTGATTTTGTCTGATAATTTACAAGTATTTACATTTATACATAATACTTCTTTAAGAATTTGCCATTGATAGGCATCATAGCAACTCGACCATCAAGTTCTGAAAGTTGATAAGCTCCGTTTGAGAAGACTTTGCTTACAACATAGGGACCTTCCCATTTCGCATCGAATTTCCCTTTGCTCATATGAGTCATAGTCATAGGACGTCTGACCGTTAGAACAAGTTCTCCTTGCTGAAAGGCTCTGACCTTCACTTTACGATTAAATGTCTTTGAGATGCGGGCTTGGTATAACTCAATATGCTGTTGAGCCATTAACCGCTTTTCATCCAATGCCTCTAACTCTTGAAGTCGAAGAAGGTCATTGTTTTCTGTGGTGAGCTCATTGGCAATAGCAATCCTTAAAGAAGGAATTTGTAACTCCAAAGGAAGGACAGCTTCACAGCCATACACCAAAGAGAAAGGTGTAAAGCCTGTAGGATTACGGACTGTAGTTCGATAGGCCCAAAGACATTCGCCAAGTTTCTCGCTCCAATTCCGTTTATTAGTGGATACAAATTTCTTAAGGAGCTTAATAATGGTTTTGTTAAAGGCTTCAGCTAAACCATTAGCAGCAGGATTGTAGGCCGTCGAAACAACATTGTTAATCCGATGATCATCGCAGAATCTAGTGAACTTCTGACTAATGAATTGAGGTCCATTGTCATGAATGATTCTTTGAGGTACACCGAATCTATAGATGACATGGTGTTTAACGAAGTTAATGATACTGCTAGTCTTGACTTCAGCCAGAGGTATAGCTTCAGCCCACTTGGAGAAGTAATCGGTTATCGCCAATATGAACCGATGTCCTCTAGAAGAAGGAGGATTAATAGGACCTATGATGTCCATACCCCAAGCTTCAAAAGGCCAGGAAGCAGCAGTCGGGTGTAAGAATTCCGAGGGTTGATGAATGAATTCTGCATGGATTTGACAAGCACGACATTTTCTTGCATATTCAATGGCATCTGATACCATAGAGGGCCAATAGTAACCCATGCGTCGGATGCGATCCTGTAGTTTAGGACCAGGTTGATGTGCTCCACAGACGCCATCATGAGCTTCACGCAACACTTGTTTTGGCTTCATCACCAGCTAAATAGCGTAGAAGAAGACCATCATAAGTTCGCCGATAGAGTGTTTTGGTGGTTTGATTGTAATAGAATCATAGAGATCGACGTCGAACGCTTGTAGCCTCCTTAGGATCTTCAGGGAGTATGTCATGTACTACGAAATCGATAAAAGGAGTTCTCCAATCGTCATCAATAACATTGACTTCAGCAAGATTGCTAAATTCAATATTACGATTATTTTCAATATAGAACAGTTCTCGGTTAGAAATAACCACCACCTGATGTCTTTTGATAGGGATGGCTAAGACAGCTGCAAGATTGGCCAAAGCATCGGCTTCAGTATTGCAAGCTCGTCGAACATAGTCGATGAAGAAAGCTTTGAATGATGTAGCTATATTGATTGCCGCTTCATGATAAGGCACCAGGTCTTGATGACGGACTTCATAGGTTCCTCTAACCTGGTTCACAACCAGTTTAGAATTACCATAGACTTCCAGATATTCAACATTCAGTTGTTTAGCTAGCTGAAGGCCGACAAGTAAAGCATTGTACTCTACCACATTGTTGGAGCAAGATTCATCTAAAGAGTAGGCTCTTTGGATAGTTAATCCATCTGGAGAAACGAGAACAACTCCAACACCTGCCACAATAGCACCATTTGGTCCAATTCTTGATGCACCATCAAAGAATAGACGCCAGGTTGGAAACTCTTCGGAGATCATGTTGACTTCTAATGTCTCGTCAGGAATTTTGTCATAGAGTTTAGATGTCTCAGGCACAGGATGAGCTGCTAAGAAATCTGCCAGCGCTTGACCTTTGACAGACTTTTGTGGAACATACACCATGTCATATTGAGCAAGCAGGATTTGCCCATGTAGCCAACCGAGAATTAAGTGTACTAGGTTTCTTCATGAGTACCCGGAGAGGGTTAACTCGAGATATAACATGAATAGTTTGACCAATGATATAATGCCTCGTCTTTTGCACAACAAACATGAGAGCCAGGCATTCTTTCTCGACCGGACTATAACGGTGTTCAGCACCAATCATAGTTCGGCTAAGATAGTAGATAGCTTGTTCATGGCCTTCTTTGTTCTTTTGGGCAAGTAAAGCACCCAATGAATGGTCCATAGCACGGACATACATCAAGAATGGAATACCAGAGATAGGTGGCACCAAAACTGGTGGGTTCATAAGATATTGTTTGATATCGTCGAATGCTCGTTGACACTCTTCAGTCCAAACAAAAGATACACCCTTCTTCATTAGTTGAGTGAATGGTCTGCAACGTCCAGACAAGTTCGAAATGAATCGCCTGATGTACGCAAGTCGGCCTTGGAATCCTCGTAGCTCTTTTAGGTTGCGTGGAGGACGCATCTCTTGGATGGCTTTGATCTTCTCGGGATCCACGTGTATACCCTTAGAGGTAATGACGAAGCCGAGAAATTTGCCACTAGAGACACCCAAGAATGACTTGGTGGGATTCATCTTGAGCTGATGTTGACGCATGAGATTAAATATTATTCTCAAATCTTGGATGTGATCTTCTTTTAGACGACTTTTGACAGCAATGTCATCAACGTAGCATTCGACTGTTTTACGAAGATATTCTCTGAAAATGGTACTCATAGCTCGCTGATAAGTTGCACCAGCGTTCTTAAGACCAAATGGCATTACTGTATAACAATAGACTCCTCGAGGAGTGCGAAAAGATGTATGCTTTTCATCTTCAGGATGCATTTTAATCTAATTATATCCGGAAAATCCATCCATAAAAGATATTCTTTCGAACCCACAAGTATTATCAATCATAACGTCTGTGATAGGAAGAGGAAATTCATCTTTCGGACATGCTTCATTGAGATCTCGAAAGTCGATGCAGACTCGAACTTTTCCAGTTTTCTTCAGGACTGGGACGACATTGGCTACCCAATCAGGATGCTGCTCTTCTCGAATAAAGCCACAAGCGATGAGCTTCTTGACTTCATCATCGATTGCGTCCATCATTTCAGGCTTAAATCGCCTTTGTTGTTGTTTGACCGGTTTAGCATTAGGAAGAATGTTCAGTTTGTGAGTAGCAATCTTGGGATCTAAACCTGGTATGTCTTCGTAACTCCAAGCGAAGATGTCAATGTATTCTTTAATGAGAAGAATCAACTCTTGCTTATCTGCTTCTGGAAGATTCTTGCTAATAAAGATTGGCCGAGGTGACTCGCTTTCCCCTACATCAATTTGAACTAATTGATCTTCAGTAGGAGGTTCACGTTGTTCAAAACGAAGTACCCATTGGTTATCCATATGTTGAGCCCAAGGATCTGTTTCCGGACTTTCTTCACATCTTCATCACAGCCTTCTGGTAGTTCAACGGAGACCATGTTAGAAGATACGATTATACGATGGACTTCACCGATGCTGGTATCGGAATCCCATGATCTGGAATCAGAAGAATTAGAACGTTCTTCACTATCTGATTCAGAAGCCGCTGGGGATAACAGTGGAAGAGAAGTATATCCGAGACCTTTCTTGGTCCTGCCATAATACATTTATGATTTTCCGTTTGGAACTGTTGTACGAATGGGAGTTCGTCTACCTTTATCATAGTTAAGGTCGCTCTTGAAGTCGTAACCCATCTTTCGAACGATGTCTTTTGATTGTTGACTATAACGATGGAACTGGAGACGTCCCGTATCGTTAACTTTGCTATCATCCGTATAGTTAATCTTCGTTTCCGGTCTTTTATATAAAAATGCTGGACTTTCACCTTTCTTCAAAGAAGGGTGAATACGGTAAGAATCATCTGGATCTTCAAGCGAGACTTCTGTCTGAAGAGATTGTACGACTCCCAGTGTAATTGATTGGAAGCTATCTAACATATCCAAATAACTTTTAGTATAATAAATAACATCAATATACTGAAAAGTAGGTGCTTTTTCATTGATTTGTACATCAGTATTTACAACAGGACCTTAACCTTAGCAGGTTTGGTCAAATTAATTACAAGAGGGGGAGAAGAAGAACGTGGAGGAGGCTTGTTACGACGGAGGTCGATAACAAGTGGCTCAGAAGAGGTGAGCTCCCTTTTTTTTTGCGATTTAGATCAACAACAAGTGGCTCAGAAGGAATGAACTGCTTTTTGTCTTTGTTACGACGTAAGTCGATAACAAGTGGCTCAGAAGAGGTGAGCTCTCTTTGATTTTCATCAGCATCAACTGATTTCTTTTGAACTGGTAAGTGAATAACCAGTGGCTTGGAAGATTGAGGATGAGAAACTCGCCCCTTAACAGGTATGATAAGAGTGTCTTGAGGTATTGCTTTTTGATCTTCTTCAGTATCCATAGCCAATACCACCTTCATAAACTCATCCTTGTACATACGAGCATCGTTGCAATAAGCTTCAACACCCTTGAAAGGATAATGGTCCGCAACTTTCTTGTGAACTTGTCCTTTGTCATCAACGTATTTAAAGCATTGATAAAGAGTTGATGGAACAACATTGTGTTCATGGAGGAATGGCCTTCCCAGGAGAGCATTGTAAGAACAACCATGATTGTCAATGATATAAAAGGTCACCTTTGTGCGAAGATTGCCTATTTGGAGTTTTAGGCGGATCTTGCCCAAAGGTTCACTCTTTCCTTGGTTAAATCCCAGAATAGTAGTGATTGTGGTTGAAAGACTATGCACTGGTATCTTCAATGCATCTAGCATTGTCTTTGGCATAATACTAAGTGCAGATCCTGGATCTATCAGGATACGATCAACCTTTATTGAATCAACATATCCTGTATAGTAAAGAGGACGATCATGTCTATTATCTTCCATTAACATATCATCTTGAGTGAAGGTAATGTTTGGGATCAGTTCCAAAACACTATGACAGTGATGACAAGAGACTGGTTCTGATTCTGGCTTCTTGAGAAGAGTTAAACAAGTTTCAGCCTGCATCAGTGCTTCACTTAGAGTTTCTCGTGTCTCTTTGGAAAGACGCAAGAGTTCAAAGATTGACAGCCTAGCTGGTGTATTGGCTAATTGAGCCAATATATCAAAGTTGTAAGGCTTCTCAAGCCCAGTAGGAGATGACTTCTTTAGAGGTTTGTCAAATCGAGCTTGTTGCTTGCCTTTGTCAGCCGTTGTTGGCTTAGGAGGAATTGATACTACAACTGGTGAAGATGTAGAAGGGACTTCTTCAGCAGATACGGGTTGTACCGGAGCAGGTTCAGAAGAAGAAGCAGGATCCTTTTGACTTTCAGAATGATCTTTCATATAGGCTTTCCCTGATCTGGTTCCTAACAGAATCTCTTCGTCAACAATGGGATCAAAAGATACCATGTTGCAGATCTTGGTTTTGCCTTTATAACGAGTTTTCTCCTTGGAAGAAGAGGACACCTCGAATTCCGGAGCAAGATCAGGATGGATCCACATAATTTCACCGTTATCAAGAGATAAGGGAACAAGACCTTCATTGGATGGAAGCGGGAGATTCTCAATCTCAAGGGTTGCTTTAGGAATTGGAATGACACCGTGCTGTATCATCTGTGGAGGGAAATCTCCAAACTGGACTGAAACCATATTTGTAGTAACAGTCTTTTCATCTTGTTGCAGAGTGACTACACCAGCATTGACAAGCTCTTGAATCTTACCTTTGAGCACATAGCATGCTCGAGTAGGATGTCCAATAATCAGTGATAGACACAATACTTGGGATGATCAGTCTTATTGACTTCATCAGGTTTCTTTGGATCAGGGAGTTGAATTTTATTGGTTTTGAGTAGACATTCAAAGATACTTGCAGTGTCATTCTCATCAAAAGAATATTCCACTTTTGGACGAGGTTCCCTCGGTGGAGGTGCAGAAGGAGTAGGAGTAGATGTAGGTGGGGCCACATTGACAGCCAAAGATTCTTTATTTTTGTTCAAGTTAATGTTCAAAGTCTCTTTCGCTTTGCGATTGTTCTGGCGATTGCCACCACCTGAATTCTGATGCTTATCGCAATCAGGGTTAGACATTTGTACCCCCAATTGTTTGAACTTGTCGGCACTTACTTCAGCAGCTTTGGCGTTGACGATGAATGAGGGCCAATCTTGGAATTGGGTAGATCCCGTCCACATACTGATAATATGTAAAAGATTTGCCTTACAAGTATCAATAGTGACAGCAGCTGGAGTCCCTGGAGGCATTTTCAAAGCTTCATGGCAGAACCGTTCAATAAAGCTCTCAGCAGTTTCATTATGTTTTTGTTTGATTTTGTTGAGAGCTGACATAGTCATATCATTAAATCCTTCATAGAACCGTTCCAAAAAGATTTGTTTGAGACCTGAAAATGATGTGATACAACCATCAGGCAAACTTCTGTACCAGTCGTATGCTACGCCGGCTAAACAACCGACGAACACTCTGGTAGAAGAGCGTCATTTGGCTGAAGTTGAACAGTCATTACCTCAAAATGATTGATGAATTGACTCGGGAAAGTACTGCCATCGAACAGAGAGATTGTAGGGATTTTATACTTTGGGGGAAACGGGACGTCCTTCCATTCAACCGGATAGGGCTGTTTAATCCCCAACCTTTGTAGATTGTCCTTCTCTTTAAATGCTTCAAACTGGGTTCGTAAGAGTTTGACAGCTTCATTGGCGTCTTCTGATGAAGAAGAAGGAGCAGGTTGAGTTGTAGTGGTAGGAGGAGGAACAGCGTTGTAAGTACTACCCCCAGCTCCTGACTGGCTAGGAGTAGTTTGTACTTGCACTTGTACAGGAGGCATTTGGGGAGGCACTACCCCCAGCCCAATATTGGCAGGTATTGAAGATGCTATGATCTCTGGACTAGTAATAGGTGCAGTTGGTGGTGTAACATGCTGTGCTACAATGATGGAATGCATACTAGCAACCATCTCAGCCATGGTTTTTAATTTGTCTTCGAGTGCAGCAATTCGCTGTTCCTGATTTGCGGAGGTTGAAGCATCTGGATCATCGGTGACAACATAAGCCGTCACTTCTCTTGGCACAGTGGAAGATACTGTTTGTTCAGAATTTTCACTGTATGCATCATAATCAGAGAACGAATCATCTCCTGACTGAGAAACAGGAAGATGACCTGAAGGGTTTTGAGGAAGATTCCTTGACCGATTGTATCTCGGCTTCGAGAACGGGTATGTTGAAATACTCCTTCGGAAGATTCTTGAAATAATTCCAAATACCGTTGGCTTGGCTTGCGGAGTCTACCATGCTTAGAGCATCTTTTACCCTCAGAGCCTCGGGAAGTCATATTAACAGAAGCATACAAAACTTCGTCTTCATCTGACATAGGTTCAGATTTAGCAAAAGTTAAACGATCGAAGACAGATCGTTTTGTCGTTTGACAACAGCATTGGATGATGACTTTATGATTACAGTGATAATCAGATGGTTGAGATGGAGATATTGAGACATTATCCTGTTTTTGTCTTAGATGTTTTCGAAGATCTACAACAGGACGAGGAAAGTTCCGAGGGATCTGTTCTTTGATAATATTCGGAATATGATTCCGATTCTTCAAATGTTTAGTCCCTTGAGTATACAGGGAAGTGCTTACTTCATTAGCATAAGTGTCGGGATTTTTGACCTTGGAGATTTGTTTTTGATGATGTTTGACTTTCGGCATTGGCTGTTTGCGTTTTACCGAAGTGGGTCGATTAAGATAAGTTCTGAGGTCAGCAAATTCACCCCCAGGAGTTTCTGTTTGAGACACTAACAGTTTTCCCTGTCTGGAACGACAAATTTGGAGAGTCGGAAGGTCCTGGAATTCTGCTATCGGAGTAGGCAGGATACCTCTTTGATTAGTACAAATACTTTTGTTATAAAGGAAAGAAGAATCCTTGTTTGCAAGAGTTCTCGAACTGATTGGTGCCGAGACACATTCAGATGGATCCTCTTCAGTAAAGACTGAAGAAGACTGAGAAAAGACCAAAGGGTCTTTTCCCTTGTTTTGAGATGAAGGGTTAGCTAAAGAGCGTTTCCCTCTGTTATCTTCCAAGTCATGAGACAAGGAAGTTTGAGAAAAGACCAATGGGCCTTTTCCTTTGCTTTGAAGAGAAAGAGGAATAGTCAAAGGACTACCCTCAGTGGATTGCGCAGAGGCAATAGGGTGTTTGGGAAGAGGAGTAGAATCTCTTCTTTTATTGTGAGAAGAAGGGAATTTAGCCAAAAGGCTATTTTTCTTGGATTGCGCAGACTTGGTTTGTGCATGGGTGGAAGGTGCACTAGTCATTTGTGCATTAGAAGCTTTGGTAGAAAGTGCATCAGGAGTTCTTGTCTTAGAGTGCTTGGGATGCACTTTGGTTACTGGAGTGCTATTTTGCGCAGGAAAAGCCACTGCCAATTGCGCGAGAGTCATAGGAGTCTTCTGTTTTGACAAGGTAGCATATGAAGTAGTTTGCGCAACAGTTGCAGCAGACTGCACAGTCTTGACTGCAACAGATTGTGTAGCAGTTCCTGAGACAGACTGTGCAACAGTTGACACAACAGTTTATGCAGCAGTCTGACTAGCAGATTGTACAACAGTTGGTACAGCATCCTTGGTGGCAAAACTGCCAGATTGTGCAGCAGACTTGGAGACCCAAACTGAGCGCACTTTGCTCTTGGCAGAAGTGACTGCAGTACGGGGAGTGGTCTTGGAGTTGAGCATCGCCTCGTAGGCTGTTTGGTTGACCTTAACAACCAGCGTCTTCTGCGTCTTCCCGATAGACGCTACGTCACATTGAGTTGCTACTTCCTCGTCGGAGGAGAAAGTTGTCCCCAGCAGAGTCGCCATTTTGTTTACAAAAACAAAGTATAAAACTTTATTGATACAAACTGTAATAAAGATTACAAGAATTCTGGGAAAATTACAACTATAGGAATCCAATCTTGATGACGATTGCTCTATCCCTTGGACGATGTGAACTTTGAAGACGAAGCCTTTGAAGTTGAAAACAACTCTGGAAATTGAAGGCAAAAGCCTCTGAAGTTGAAGACAAAAGTCTCGGAAGAATGCAGCAGCACTTTGGCAAGAACTCCTGAACTCTCTGATTTCTGATCTCTGATCTTGATCCCCTTGAAATGAAGACTTGAAACTCTATTTATAGAGTTCTGAAAATAACTAACTTTCAGTTATTTTGGACTGCGCAAGCTGATTTGCACATCAACTGGTTTGCGCAGATATGGACTGCGCAGGCAGTTACTGGATCGTGGGCCAACTATCTGAGACACATGGCATTATTTGATTGAAATGCGCATGATCGTGCATAGACAGTTGCCACGTAATGAGCAATTGATGGCATGAATGCCACATGTAATTTGTCAGTTATGTTGGTAGAATGTGTAAAGTGAACTGCGCAGACTTTGGTTTGCGCAGACTCAGACTGCGCAGGCTTCGTTTGCGCAACCACGGATTGCGCTGCCAACTGTCAGCCGTCCTCGAGCACTGTGCGGCACCAAAAACGAACAGTCTCCTCGTTATTCGTGTTGTCAGCTGTCAGGAAGATCTGATTTGATTCAGTCAATGATGACTTCTGCCACGTCAGCCTGCGCAGTTGGGAACATGCGCAAACCAACCTGCACAAAGTGACGTCTGCGCAATCTGTTGTCTGCGCAACTCATCAAAATGATGAATATCTTGAATTTTGACTTTATTGATTGATGCAACTTAATTTTTTAGGACCTACACCGCCGTGGGTAAGTTCCAACGTGAATTATATTATGCTTGTCATTTCTCGCTTGAAATTTATTAGGATGGTTAGAAACATTCATGAACTAAGTCATATAAACTCATTCAACCAAATGAGAGCTTGGAACTTAACTTGCCACGCACCAGTACAAAGTGTAATGTACTGATCCTCGCTCTCCACGCAGGTACCCCGAACCACGAAGGGCGTGCCACCTAAAATCCTAAGGCGGCGTGGACACTTTGAAGCCTCGTCCGTGCAAAGGCTTGTTCTGGATTCCTTTTGAAGAAGACCCGCACTCAGTCCAAAAGAAGATGGCGGCTCAACTCGCCTCGATAGCAAGTGGAAAGATGTTATATTTTGCTTGTAAAAAGGGGATGTAATGTATGGAACGACTATCTCATCGGCGTTCATTTTGTAAGTCGAGTCATGTTGTAGCCCGCGTGGCAATGATTGTAAAGGAGTCTATGTAAAGTTTTATTATCATCAATAAAAAAGTCTATTTCTATTTCAAATGTGTCATTCAATTTCTCTGCGTACTCTAACTTGACGTTGTGTTTCGGATAACCTTATAACTATGCCTTGTGCGATCGCAACTTAGGTTCGCACGGCATCACGCCCGGGGACGACTATCGATTCTACGGAATCGGGGCGTGACATAATGGTATCAGAGCACGGCTTTACATCCTTTGGCCTCGCGTCTAGAGTTCTAAACCTTTGACCTTGCATCGATGAGATAATTGTTCCATACAATGAGTCCGTAATAATTTGTGACTGATGCGTTTGCCTTCGTATCGCAGAAGTGACGGAACCCACGGTCGAGCACGAACAGAGCGCCTCAAGCGGCTCTAGTAGTTCGCATCGTCCGCAGGCCGGACCTTCTAACGATACAATCGAAAGGATGCTGCGCATGATGGAGGCGCAGCAAAACCAGTCCGAGAACCGGCATCAGCAGGTAGAGGAACGACAGGCCCAGTTCGAAGCTCGCTTCGAAGCTCGCTTTGATGCACATGCCAAGCTTCAGCAAAAGCAGTTAGATACCCTGCAGCAGATCGTCCAGACAATGGCGGCCAACGGAAAATTCTGCGACTGCGCCCACCGTCACCGCACCTGCTGCCACCGTGCCGACGACCCAACCCATTGAAGTCGATACGGAGGAGACCGAGCGTCAACCAGCGGTACCAAAAAAGTACAACTTTGAAGTGTAAGAATTCAAAAAGGCGTGCCGCACTTCCTTCAGCGGTACCGAAGGCCCTTCCATGGCGATAGACTGGTTGGAGGAACTGGAAGATCACTTTGAGCTACTTGGCATTGAAGAATCTAAGCAAGTTGCCTGTGCACAACTTCAACTACGGTTGAACGCGCACGACTGGTGGGGTATACACAAGCGAGCGATCCGACCGGACAACACCACCGCGCCGATCTCTTGGGCCACGTTCCGTAAAGCTTTCGAAGTCCAGTACCTTCCGTCAGCCGTTCTTCAAGCGAAGGAGAATGAATTCATGCAGTTGAAGCAAGGGAGCAGGACAGTGGAACAGTACGCCGCAGAATTCAATAAGTTGTCTAAGTTCGCTGGCCAGTTTCTGCCTACTGAAGAGTGCCGTGTGCGACGGTTCGAAGTGGGTCTGCGACACTCTATCGGTGCGCATGTCGGCATCCCGGAGTACAAGACCATGGGCGAGGCTCTGAACGACGCTCTCCGCCTTGAGAGCTTGCATCCTTCCGGTGCTGCCGACGTTGTGCGTCACTCAAATCACAAACGTCCTAGCTATACGGGAGGCAACAATTTCGCATCAAAGCGTCCAAACAACGGTGGCTACAAAGGACAGAACCCATCTCCTCCCTGCGCCAAGTGCAACCACTACGGGCACACTGAAAGGGACTGTGCTGTCTTAGATGGGGGATGCTTCTTTTGCGGAAAAAGGGGGCACCAAATGGCGGATTGCTGGGCTCGGAGACAAAATTACAATGCACCACCACGACAACACCGTCAAGAGAATCGAGGACAAGCGCCTCGACCACGTCCGCCCACTCAACCCGCACCACAAAATGGCCGAGACCGCCGCCCCAACACTCAGGGCCGCGTCTACGCCATGACTCGAGACGAAGCACTGGCATCAGATACGGTAGTGTCAGGTATACTAAAATTCAATAATGTGCCTGCTCGTGTCTTATTTGATTCAGGCGCTTCACATAGTTTTATATCGGCGGACTTTGCCGCCGAGCACAAATTTCCTGTAATATCATTAGATCTCGACCTTAGCGTAAGCACGCCTTCGGGCACACCAATTCTCACAAACTTAGCTTGTGCCGACGGGATTATCTGTATCGGCAGTCAAAAGATCGGTCTGGATGTGATAGTTCGAGACATAAAGGACTTTGACATCATTCTGGGAATGGACTGGCTCGGGCCGTGCAACGCAACCATAGACTGCGCTGAAAAGAGGGTCACATTTCGCATGACAGGAGTGCCTGAATTCTGCTACTCGTGTGGTGAGGCGTCGCCGACCTGCATGGTGATCTCCGCAATATCTGCTCGACGGATGCTGCATTCCGGGTGCGAAGGCTATCTAGCTTCCGTTCGAGATATACGACAGGATGGTGCAAACGCGGGTCAGACCGACGTTGTGGCAGAATTCCCAGACGTGTTCCCGGACGAGCTACCCGGCATGCCGTCCGATCGAGAAATAGAGTTCACCATCGACACATTCTCCGACACCCGGCCGATCTCGAAGGCTCCGTACAGAATGGCCCCTGCAGAATTGAAAGAATTGAAAGCACAACTTCAGGAATTGCTAGACAGAGGGTTTATCCGTCCGAGTGTCTCGCCGTGGGGTGCGCCCGTGCTATTCGTGAAGAAGAAGGATGGATCGATGCGGCTCTGTATCGACTATCAAGAATTGAACAAAGCCACCGTCCGAAACAAATACCCCCTGTCCCGCACCGACGACTTGTTCGACCAGCTCCAAGGTGCAACGGTGTTTTCGAAGATTGATCTACGATCGGGTTATCACCAACTCAAAGTCAAGCCAGATGACGTGTCGAAGTCTGCCTTCCGCACTCGTTACGGCCACTACGAGTTCTTGGTAATGCCGTTCGGTCTGACAAATGCCCATGCCGTCTTCATGGATCTAATAAATCGGGTGTTCCGTCCGTTCGTTGACAAGTTCGTAGTAGTCTTCATCGACGACATCCTTGTCTACTCGAAGGATCGAGCGCAACATGCAGAGCATCTGCGGACGGTACTCCAAACCCTTCGAAAGAATCAGTTGTACGCGAAGATGAGCAAGTACGAGTTCTGGCTGAACAACGTCTCATTCCTTGGGCACATCATCTCCGCCGCGGGCATCACAGTCGATCCGAAGAAAGTCGAGGCAGTTGCTGATTGGAAACGGCCTGCATCAGTTAGCAAAATTCGAAGCTTCCTAGGCTTGGCGGGATACTACCGACGCTTCGTGAAGGACTTCGCGAAGATTGCATCGCCGTTGACTCGCCTCACCCAGAAAGGAGTCGCATTCAAGTGGTCAGACGACTGTGAAGCTTCCTTCCATGAGCTCAAACAACGGCTCGTTTCGGCCCCGATACTTGCTCTTCCTGAAGGGACGGAGGGATTTCAAATCTTCAGCGATGCTTCTGGCCAGGGCTTGGGGTGTGTGCTCATGCAGCGGGATAAGGTGATATCTTTTGCTTTCCGGCAGTTGAAGCCGCACGAGAAGAACTACCCCACGCACGACCTAGAATTAGCGGCGATTATGTTTGCGTTAAAGCTGTGGCGTCACTATCTCTATGGCGTGGCGTGCAGGATTTATACGGACCACAAAAGCCTCAAGTATCTCTTCACCCAGAAAGAATTGAATTTGCGGCAGAGGCGATGGCTCGAGCTGATCAAAGACTATAACTTATCAATCGACTACACGCCGGACAAGGGAAATGTGGTAGCGGATGCGCTGAGCCGGAAGTACTTGGCTTCATTATGTATCAACAACCGACTGCTGCGTGACTTGGAAGGAATGGGCATCGAGCTTCGAGTTCGTTTCAGAGACGTAAAACTGGCGCAACTGCGGGTGGAACCGAGCCTACTGGAGAGGATCAAGTCTGCACAGAAGGACGATCCCTACCTGGAGAAGATGCAGAAGCTGATATCGACAGGAAAAGCGTCTGACTTTGCAGAGGACGAGTCGAAAGTGTTGCGCGTGAAGGGACGGCTATGCGTACCGGACGACGTAGAACTCAGAAAGGAGATAATGACGGAGGCACACTATGCAAAATATTCCTTGCATCCTGGCAGCACCAAGATGTATAAGGACCTCCGCGTTGTCTTTTGGTGGCACGGCATGAAGAGGGACGTAGCGCTCTTTGTGTCAAAATGTATGGCCTGTCAGCAAGTCAAAGCCGAGCACCAGCGACCGGGCGGGGAGATGCAGAACCTTGCCATTCCAGAGTGGAAATGGGATCACATCACTATGGACTTCGTTATTGGCTTGCCGAGGACGCCGCGGGGAAATGACGCCGTCTGGGTCATCGTCGATCGACTAACCAAGTCAGCGCACTTTATCGCCATCAAAGTTACTTGGAGCGTCGACCGCCTTGCTCAGATATATCTTGATAAAATAGTTCGGCTGCACGGGGTCCCAGTTTCTATCGTCTCGGATCGGGATGGACGGTTCGTAGCACGTTTCTGGAGGAGTCTACATTCAGCACTGGGGACCAAGTTGAAGTTCAGCTCAGCTTATCATCCTCAGACTGACGGCCAAACAGAGCGGGTGAATCAAATTCTCGAAGACATGTTACGACTCTGTGCTATCGACTTGAAGTCAAGTTGGGACGTCCATCTACCGCTGGCCGAGTTTGCATACAACAACAGCTATCAGTCCAGCATCCAAATGGCGCCGTATGAAGCTTTGTACGGCCGGAAGTGTAGATCGCCCATTTGCTGGGATAAAGTCGGGGAACGGCAGATACTTGGTCCGGAGCTGGTGGAGCAGACTGTGCAGAGGGTCAAGTTGATACGAGAAAGATTGAAGATAGCACAAAGCCGACAGAAAAGCTATGCCGACACGCACCGACGCCCCCTCGAGTTCTCGGAAGGCGACCATGTATTCCTGAAGGTGATGCCTATGCGTGGAGTATCCCGGTTCGGTGCGAAAGGAAAGTTGAGCCCAAGATTTGTTGGCCCGTTCGAAATATTGAAGCGAGTGGCCCCGGTAGCTTACCAACTCGCCTTGCCGTCGGCATTGTCAGAGGTACATGACGTCTTCTACGTCTCGCAATTGCGGAAGTACGTGCACGATCCGGAGCATGTGGTAGAGTTGGGTAAGCTGGACCTGAAGGCGGACTTATCATATATCGAAGAGCCGGTACAAATCTTGGAGCGCAAGGATAAACTTCTCCGCAATCGTGCTATTCCTCTAGTCCGCGTCCTCTGGAAAAACCATTCGATCGAGGAGTCGACATGGGAGCTTGAGTCTGAAATGAAGGAGAAGTTCCCTTCATTGTTCTCGTAGAGGTAGGTTCTATTCTTAAGTTTCGAGGACGAAACTTTTTCTTAGTTGGTTATGGTGTAGTGCCCTGTCCCTACATCGTGCCCCGTACTCTGTCCACGGGGTGCGCGAGAAAGGAACACTGTCGCTATCGATTCGGTCGGGACCGATAGGTCGGGATCGGCCGAGTCGATCGAACGGGAACGGTTGAATTAAGATCCATTCCTCGTTATGGAATGTCTTCTTCGGAACCAAGTCCCATATTCAGCGGGTTGCGCCTCGAGGATTGACTCTGCGACTGAGTCGGGAGAGACCTCCCGTTGCTCTGCTTTTCACGCCGCTTGTGTTGGTTTTGGCTTTGTTTTCTGAATGCGCTTTCGTGAATGTTTTCGATGGTTTTTATGGCTTGCATTTCGAACTCGCATTTCCTATCGAACTCCTTGAATAATGCAGTGTTCTAATCGGTTGCTTGTGCAATTTCAGGTAATCGCGTAGGCGACGTCTAGCGCGACCAACAAGTTCTCCCGCCGAAGTGAACTCAAGGTGAGTGGCTGACCCTTCTTTTCTCAACCCCTTCTTAAGTAAATCGATAGTGTTGTTGCGAAAGAAAGAATGAATGCAAGGGCACGAGCACGGTAAAATGATTAAGTTTCAAAGAGAACGAAGGCTACACCTTAATAACTGAATAATGTCTTAACTCGGTCATTGGACAACTTGTCGACAAGGAGAAAGTTTCCTCGAGCGATAACCCGGGGCCACGGGATCGACTCGGCCTAGGAGGAAACACGGTATAGCTGTGCTGGATGATAGCACGGGTTAAGCGGGGACTTGCAGCGGGGCTCGCTACTTGCGCTGCAAGGGCCCCGGCTAACAAAGCTATAAGTCCAGGATGGCTTGTGGTGTCAGTGACCAACCACACGTAATATTGCACTTGGCATGAAAAATGATAACAATTGACAGGGAAGAACATGGTAAGTCTCATAAGGCGCGGTGCGGCCCGCCGTGGGTAAGTTCCAACGTGAATTACATTATGCTTGTCATTTCTCGCTTGAAATTTATTAGGATGGTTAGAAACATTCATGAACTAAGTCATATAAACTCATTCAACCAAATGAGAGCTTGGAACTTAACTTGCCACGCACCAGTACAAAGTGTAATGTATTGATCCTCGCTCTCCATGCAGGTACCCCGAACCACGAAGGGCGTGCCACCTAAAATCCCAAGGCGGCGTGGACACTTTGAAGCCTCGTCCGTGCAAAGGCTTGTTCTGGATTCCTTTTGAAGAAGACCCGCACTCAGTCCAAAAGAAGATGGCGGCTCGACTCGCCTCGATAGCAGGTGGAAAGATGTTATATTTTGCTTGTGAAAAGGGGATGTAATGTATGGAACGACTATCTCATCAGCGTTCATTTTGTAAGTCGAGTCATGTTGTAGCCCGCGCGGCAATGATTGTAAAGGAGTCTATGTAAAGTTTTATTATCATCAATGAAAAAGTCTATTTCTATTTCAAATGTGTCATTCAATTTCTTTGCGTACTCTAACTTGACGTTGTGTTTCGGATAACCTTATAACTATGCCTTGTGCGATCGCAACTTAGGTTCGCACGGCATCACGCCCGGGGGACGACTATCGATTCTACGGAATCGGGGCGTGACACCCAACAGTCGGCGTAATTATAGGGATATCCAACAGTCGGTTTTGAATCTCTCTATAAGTAGGTCTTTTCAGAGAGAGAAAACACTTTTTACTCATCTTCTTGAATTCTTTTGCCTTTTCTTTCTTCGAAACTCTGATCTGATGGCTCCTAAGAAATCATCCGCCGCCGGTAGCAAGGGGAAGAAACCAGCCATTGATTCCTCATCGACTGATCATGTGAAAACCCCTACTCAGTCATCAACACCACAACGAAATCCCAACCCGGCCGTGGCTCCGCCTATGATGGGTAAAACCCTATTTTTTGGCTGGGAGAAAACAAAACCGTCGGGGAAGAAGAAGATAAACCAAACTTTCAGCTTTTTACGCCCATGTTATACGTGTTAGAGTAAAGCTGAAATAACATCGTACGCCCACGTTGTTCGTGTTAGCGTAAAAGATAAAAAGAATACGCCCACGTTATACGTGTCAGCGTAAAATTTGGTTTTATGCCCACAGTTAATGTGCTAGCGTAAAACTTAACTACGCTCATGTTCATACATGCCAGCGTAAAAGTTGTATTACGCTCATATTACTATGTGGTAGCGTAAAGTTCATCAATCATTGAGAGATTTTGTCGAACAAAGACTTCATAAGCTTTTCATCAACTTTTAGTAATCATAAAAAAACTTCGAACTAACTTGATCTCTTTTGTTATTTTACCAGTGGATTTGCAAGTTCACCCTCTCGCAGAAGTTTTCGGATCGTCAGTTGGCATGGTGGGTTCGAACTATTTGGAAGATTTATCTCATGTCTAACTTCCTCAGTCGAACCCCGAATATCCAGTAGAGAGGGTACAGTTGATAGCAGCTCAAGGGGATAGGATGTTGCTATCCATGATAAATGGGGAATTGTTGAGTTCACTAGATGGACAACACTTCGCAAAACCAGCCTTTTTATTTGGAGATGCCATTGATTGTAAATCCCAGACACACCCCAAGAAGGAGTCTTGGATTTTCAAATTTGGAGATAGAGCCATGTATCTTCCAGATATGGACAGAGATTATCCTTTGTCAGCATTCGTCCATGCTACTCATCCTCGACAAATATTGTGAAATTTGACTCCCAGCAATCATGGACGACCGGGTAGAATTGTTTTCAAGAGAGAGCGTGCCAATGATATGGGATACTTTGCTAGTGTTCCCAATGGAGGTGTTACTTCTATCTTCGGCCTTATGCCAGGCTCTAATCCTAGCGAAGATTCGGGCTTAATACAGCCAGTACAAACCCTGATGTTTGTCAATAAATTTATGAGGGATGCTGTATTATATCCCCAAACCAACCCCAGACTGCCAGGATGGTTGACTCCATTCAACCAGAGTTGGATCCAGATAAGTCTTTGGATGATGAAGAACTTTGAGGCAGAGTTGAAAGATATTGGCTTGTACGAAGCGGTAGCTTCCACCAGTCAGGGTATTCCTCCGAATGGAAACTTATTTCTGGCCTTGATGGAGATATATCTAAGTTCAACTGGAACTTTTGCCACCCCGAAAGGTGAAATGGGTCTTGCCCTTCATGAGATGCAGTTTATCTCGAAGCTGCCAATGGGGAAAGCCCCATATGAAGAATACGTTCCCTCCAACAGGGAGCTTGCTGAAATCAGAGGAGTTAACCCTCAGTTAATCGAGATATACGAAGAACTGATGTGCCACTACCTGATTTGTACCACGATGCATGAAAGTACATCCCATTTGGCGTATATCAACAAGTGGACGACTTATCTCTTCTTCCATAAAGATAAGATATCCAAGGAAGACAAAGAAAGGTTTCAGGAAAACAAAGCTCCAATAATCAACATAGATTCGACAATCCCCTCTAACAAAGTTCGGGATATGATGATTACTTACAAATTCCCGAACAAATATATGTCTACGAAGACTGGGGAATTTCCTGCCGGAACTGAGGCCTTGAGCTTCCTCAGATATGGTAGTCAGAAAATCTCTCGGAGAGCTTTGCTGGCAGGCTTTCTTTCTTTATGGTTGAGAAGATGGATTGTACCGGGTATTGGTACTGTTGACAGAATCCACCGCAGTGTGCTATGGCCAGCAGTACGTCTGGTTTTTAAAGTCAGGATTAACCTGCTGTCAGCCATGATGTGTCGAATAAATACAGGTTTAAGGACCTTCGGTGAGGAGTTAATCAACAATGCTCCTCATCGGAATATTTTTCCTAGAGTAGAGATGCCCTACACTTATCTGATGGGCTGGCTGTTGCATCACAACTGCAGATTATTACCGCCAGGCCCAGGTGATGATGCGGAGGTCTTCCTCCAAAAATTCAGCAAAGCTACATGGATTGCTACGACTGTGGCAGATACCCGAGCAGTTCTGAACTATTCTTATGGTTGGAACTTCTTCTGTACCCGGCCGCAAGTTCCAGTAGATTGCTTCGGTGTCCAGTTTGAAGATAAAGTTGAAGGAAGAGTTGTATTGCCACAGTCAGTCTTTAGATGGCTTCAGTGCATCAGACCTTCTCATCTGATGTACAGAAATGAAGATAATTGTGCGTTCGAACCATACTTACCCAGTAGGTTTGCTCGCCAATTTGGGTACGACCAACTTCATGTTGGTAATCCTTCGACTAATTTCCGTCACTATGGAAAATTACTTGACGGAGCTAGGGGTTGGAGGTATTTCGGTACTGCTCGGACTGGTGCTAAATTTAGAATTTCGACTGCCACTAGCACTACGGAACTACGTATACTCCATACGTATGCCCACTTTTACGCTTCAATTTATTCTTTTGCCCACGGTTACAATATGAAGGGTAGTCTGAGGTAGCCTAAAGAAGGAGATATTAAGGAGCAGGTCAGGGTACCAGCAGACATCCCTGACGATACTGGCATTCCAGATCCATTTTTAGAAGTTATCCCAACAGGAGTTGGAGAACCAGCTGCAGAACCTATCATCATTGGCAAAGGCCGAAAAAGAAAACAGAGTGCAGCCACCACATCTCCAATGAAAACTCCGGAAAAGAGGAAGAGGTCTACCACAAAAGGGCCTTCCAAACCAAGAGTTCACACTCCAGAAGAGGACATTGAAGAAGATCCTCTTGTCGGTTCTTCCTCAATTCATCCTGGAGAAGGATCTTCAGCCCCTCCACCGATAGTTGGATCAGGAGCTGTAACACTTTTATCTCCTGGACGTCTTAGCACTTTACTTCATTTATCTTTGCCGTCCAAGGCACAAGTTACAGAGGGTACTACTACTGCATCCACTGCTGATCAAGATCGCATCCCATCAGACGAACCGGCTCTTGACTTTGAGGATGATGACTGGGATGGTGATTATGATACATATCTTAAAAAAATGCACATATTCCAAGTATTATACAAAACCTATACGGAATTATATATCATGATTTTGTATACTAACTTATTCTGTTCGTTTTGCAGATGTCATAATCGCACCAAAGCCTGTAGCTCCTCTTCAAGAAGAAGACATTTATGAGGAAAATGAGGAATCTGAAGAGGGAGCTTATTCTTCAGAAGACGCAGACGTCGAGGAGAGAGAAGTGCAAAAGCATGAGATGGAGCCTCAAAAAGAACATCCCTTCTCATTTGTGGCACAACAGACACAATCTGAAGTGTCCTCTCCTGCTGAGGACCAACACAAAGAGAAGACTACAGTCGACCCCACTGTAGGTGATGATGGAGCTGCTGGAGGAGAACCAGACTTGAACAAAGAATCAACTGTAGAGAGTCTCACCACAACTGAAGCAGCGGAAAATCCTGCGGAGCAATCAGTTGAAGAAGATGCTGGAGGCATGCTTGAACTTCCAACAGAAATTGGGGAAACTATAATAACATCCTCCACTGTCGTTATTGATCCGGTACCAGTTTCTGATAAGCCAGTGCCAGAATCTGACTCAGCTCCTGTAGTTGTCACCATATCCACCAACATTACCGCCACCAGAACTCCGGAAACGGCTGGAGTGACACATATTGAAAATATTGCTTCTGAAAATCCTGGAAACCAAGCAGCAGTAGCAACAATGGCTCCATCTCAGCTTACTGCTATACCAACAATATCTGCAGATATTGGAGATACAATCCCCGAAACTTCTGAGAATCCATTGGCTATGACGGCAATAACAGCAACGACTTCGTCTCATCCTGTTGTCATGCCAACTACATCTGCTCCCGATCTCCAAAGAAAAGATTTATTAGATATTGTCGCCACACCTAGCTCCAGCGTAGAGATGAATCTTCTGGTTGAGATTCATACTGAAACTTTTTATAAAACTCTGGCAACTTTGATAAAGATGGTCCTGAATAAAGGTCTCAGCTATGAGATTTTGAAGACGGCAATGGCTCTGACTATCAAGAATGTTGCCATGTTCAATGATGTTGAGAGAGCTGCCACATTGGAGAAAGTTGTGGAGGACCTTGAGCAGCCGATTGGAGAATATCTCAAGCTATCAAATGAGACTGTTGAAGGCCTCATTCAGGAGGAGTATGAAGCCTTAACAGCTGATTATCTTGCTCGAGAGACTACATATAATATAGCTCTCCATGAACACAGTCTGAAGGTTGCCAAAGAGAAAGCCTTTTTGGCTGGCATAAAAGCTGCGCTGCATAGTCACAGAGTGTCTTATGATGCTTTGAACATAGATATTCAGAGCAAGAATGACAGAATCCGCGAGGTCGAGGCAGAACTAGCTTGCTTGAAGGTTGAAAGGGAGAAGATGATCGATGCTCGAAATCTGCACCTCACCCAAAGCTCAGTTTTAGAAGAACAAGCTTTTGGGGCTGAGTCGACCATCCGAACCCTTAATGAAGCCAAGGACAATTTGATAATCACCTTTGCTGAACTTTCCTGTATTTGCACTCCTGAAGCTCGACGTGAAGAGGCTACCAAGAAGGTTATGAGTTCTCGTTGCAGACGGTTAGAAGAATTAAAGAAGTTGCTCCAAGATATTTCCATTCCACCTTAAGAGAGTGTTTTGTCATCTTTTTGTCTTATTCATTCTGTAGTAATTCCACCAGAAATGAATGAAAGATTTGTTTTGTGATCCTATCGTTTATTTGAAATTTAAACAATATGTAAGAGATAGAAAGCACTTATCAGAGGTAATATGGACGTGACAAGTCTTTTAAACTCAACGTATTATATCTATCCAGAGGTACTATGAACATGATAGATAATGAAATTTTGTTTTGTATGAGATAGAAAATACTTATCAGAGGTTATATGAACATGATAAGTTTTCTAAACTCAAAACATTATATCTATCCAGAGGTAATATGAACATGATAGATAATGTAATATTGTTTTCTATTTTTAGAGTATACAATACTATCAGAGGTAATATGGACGTGATAGTATGTAAGAACTCATAGAAAAGTAGATTAATATCTATGCAGAGGTCAAATGGACATGACAGATAGAAAAAACAAGTAGGTTTTAATATTCATCCAGAGGTCTTGAGAACATGATAAATAATAAATCTAATTAATCGACTGATAAGATAGAAGATTAATTTCTGTTTGCGAGTATACAATATTATCAGAGGTAATATGGACGCGATAGCATGTAAGAACTCATGATAGAAAAGCAATTAGATTTGACATTTATTCAGAGGTCTTGATAACATGATAAATAACAAATCTAAATTCATATACCAACTGGTAAGATAAAAGAAAGAGATGAGTAATCAGCTTAACCAAACCTTGGTAGCTGAAAAATAAGAAGACATGAGTAATTGAAGATATACTCCATTATTGATAAAAGAATGAATGAATTAATATATCTTTCAAGAAAGAAAATATCATCCTCAAGGATCATTCTCAAATGGTTCTGATTCATCATCGGCTTGAACCATATTGACTGAGAATATTTGCCCAGATTCACAATATGAGGAACGAGACATATCGGATTCGACGAATAGAATTTCTTCCGAATCTGATGATTGCGAAGAGCTAGAAGATAATTCTTCTTGTATATCGTCATTAAACATGTGGGACGGATCATATCCCAACCCATGACGAGTCTTTTGGTAAAACGGATCACCACATAATGGTAGTCGTCTGCCCTTGCCCTGATTGAGACCTTGCATAGTCTTCAAATCATACCCCATGTTCTGGTTGATCTTGATAGATTGTTGACTGTATTTGTCAATTCAGATTCTTCCTTTATCTTTATCCTTCAGATTATCTGTCTGAGTAACAGGGATATTTCTAGCCAGGCCAAACACAATTTGACGTTTGTTTTTCTTATCAGACGGAACCACGAAATAGAATTCTTCGTGACGTCTGAAAGTTACGCAAGCTCGTGATGAAGCGGCTACAGGAAGCAGATAGGGAGAAGATGTCAAGAACTTTTGAGCATAAGGTCCGACATCGACATGAGGAGGAAAAGAATTCTTCTTATGATCAATGTATAAAGTTTCTTCCGGTTCTATGTTATCTTTATATTGATGACTTTGATTATCAGAAGATAAAGTCATTCTCTCAATAAACTTGACAGCCATATACTCGAACAGGAAATCTTCATTGATATCAAAAAGTACAGAATGATCAATATTTACATCATTTACAATCTGATTGCTACGCTTCGGATTAATCAACAGTGGACCATCATCCGTCTTCTGCATAGATTTGCCAAGATTGACAATCAATGGTGATTCTGGATCATTCGTACAAGAAGTACGCCCTTTAACCTTGATCATAACAGGTTGAACTTGGCTCTTAGCAGGAATATTTATTGATCCCTCAGATGAAGTTTGAGTTCTTCCTTTAATCCTGATTATCAAAGGTTGATCATTGATAGGTTGGGATTGGATTCGTCCCTTGACTATGATCTTCAAAGGTTGCTCCTCTGGCGGATCTTCATTAATAGACTGATCCTCAGATGATGATTGATCTTCAGCCATGTCTGATATATCTTTCACATGCTTTTGTTTATAAAGCCTTGAATCAGAGAAGTAGGCTTCGACACCCTTGAACGGATTAATATCAGCAAACTCAGTTTTCACAACTCCTTGGGAGTCCACATATTTGAAACATTGGTGAAGAGTTGAAGGCACAATATTGTGCTCATGAATCCACGGTCTTCCAAGAAGAATATTGTAGGATACGTCCGAGTTGATAACATAGAAAGTTACCATAGTTCGAAGATCACCAATCTGAATTTGCAGACGAATCTTCTCCAGTGGTTTGCTCTTGCCAGAGTTAAAACCGACTATCATAGTACTAGTGTAAGTCAGCTCACTAGTAGGAATCCTCAGGGGTCTTAGCATACTCTGAAGAATTATACTAATTGAAGACCCAGGATCAATGTAAATCCTGTCAATTTTAGTGGATCCGATATATACTGTGTAGCACAGAGGCCTATCATGCTTGTTGTGTTTCAATAACATATCCTCTTGTGTAAAGGTGATGTTGGAAATTGCTTCCATCACACTATGACATTGCGGACATGACATTGGTATATTATCAGGAGTCTTGAGTTGAGCCAAGCATGAATCTGCTTGAAGTAAAGCTTCGCTCAAAGTCTCTCTGCTTTCTCTGGAAAGGCGAAGCAGTTCAAATATAGATAGTCTAGCCGGAGTATTGGCTAACTGAGCTAGAATGTCAAACTTGTAAGACTTCATCACCACCCCCTGATTGGAAGCAGACTTCAATGGGATATTAAAGCGTACTTCCTTCTGTTTCCCCTTTTCAACCACAGACGGTTTAACAGGAATAGGAGAAGGTTGAACTGGTAGAGTTTTCACTACATCTTCTGCTTCTTTGGAGAATCCCTCATAGTCTTTGTGGTACTCTTTTCCAGATTTTGTACCAGCAAAAGTTTCTTCTTCAGACTCAGGAGAAGAAAGTACCATATTACAGGATTTAGTCTTTCTTCCCTTAGCTTTCTTCTTGTAAGGGTTGTTACGAGGAACTTCAGAACCCAATCCAGCAGTGGAATTCTGATTTTGAATTTGTAAAGGAAGACGTATTCCTTTATCATAATTCAAACCTTCTGCCTTTTGAAAGTCGTAACCCATCTTCCTCATGAGAAGGACAGATTGCTGACTATACAAGTGGATAGGCAGTGAACTTTGGACAGGTGTTTCAGCACAGGAAGATGAAGAAACCTCTGCAACTGCAGGAGAATGAAGCATAGACGTCTCTGTAGTTAAGGGAGGAGAAGGATTCGGGATACGAGGAAAAATCCCTGTTGGAGCTTTTTCATAAGCAGCAAAGACTTGTTGTGCCCGGTATAAAGGAATACTATTCATGGCTAGCCACTGCTGATGAGTAAGCTTGAGCTTGGTAGGAGGAGCTAGACTTAGAGGACAGATGGTTAGTCCTTTCAGTCTATCTTCTAGAGGAAGGCTATCCCATAGATGATCCAAGTCATCAGGATTTGGAATAACATGAGAAATCATGTTGCAGGTTTTGACTTTCTTACCTTTCTTGGATTTTAAAGTTTTACCTTCATTTTCCAACTCAGGTATTAAGTCAGGATGTACCCACATGATTTCATCATTCTTCAATGTGAGCGGCAGCAATCCTGTATTTTTTTTCCTGGCAAGCAGGATATTCACGATCTTCATCGTTGCCTTCGAAATTGGGATAATTCCATCTGGGACTTGCTATGGAGGAAAATCCCCGAACTGAAGAGAAACCATATTGGTCGTAACCGTATGGTCATCATTGGTTAAAGCGATAGCGCCACCATTTATCAGTTCTTGGATCTTCTTTTTCAAGACATAGCAAGCACTGGTAGGATGATTAAAGTACCTATGATAGATACAATATTTGGGATTGTCAGTCAGATTTACCTCATTAGGCCTTTTTGGCTCTGGAATCTGAAGTTTACCACTTTTCACCAGACATTGAAATATTCCTGGGATATCACTTTCGTCAAAAGAGTATTCTTTCTTTGGCCTGGAAGATTCCTGATTATTTGGTGTCATTTTGTTCTTGGAAAGATTGACCATAAGAGTATCTTTTCCTTTCACATTACGATTGCCAGGATTATTACCAGGATTACTTTTCTTCCCTTTATCTTCTGAAGCGAAAAATCATCCCGTGTTCACGAGCTAACCTACCATTGGTCTCGGCAGAAACTGCTGCTATGATAAACGAAGCCCAATCTGTGAATTAGGAACCTGTGAAGACAGCAATGGATGGTCGCAGATTCATCTTGCATGTATCAATCAACGCTGAATCTGGCATACCAGGAGGCATCTTTAGAGTAGCCTGTCGGAAACGTTCAATGAACGTCCGAGTATTTTCTTTCTCCTTTTGTTTGATTTCTATCAAGGAGGACATGTTCATGTCCATACCTCCTTCATAGAAGCGGGAGAGAAACATTGCCTTGAATTCGTCAAAAGACGAAATAGAGTTATCGGGTAAGCTACGATACCAGTCGTAAGCTGAACCCGTCAGGCACCCGATGAACACTCGAGTGAGAAGAGCATCATTTTTCTGTAAGTGTACAGTCATACTATCAAAGTAATTGATATATTGACTGGGAGATGCTTTTCCATCGAATAAAACCATGGATTGTGGCTTGAACTTCGGTGGAAAGGGTACATCATTCCAATGAGGAGGATAAGGTTGCTTAATCCCTAACCTCTGGAGCTGATCTTTGTGCCTCAAAACTTCAAACTGTGCTTTGAGTTCACGCACTGCTTGAATGGCTTCACTGGTTCGAGGAAGCACATTTGATTGAATAGTCGTTGGATGTACCGTAACCCCCATTGGAGGTGGTACATCTTCTGGAATGATGGGATCTGGAGATGCAGAATTTTGATTAACAGCAGGCTCTTGAATATTCAAAGGTATATCAGCCCCTTGACTATCTTGAGTTTGTGCTGCTACTGGTACCGGAGTTATTACTGTAGGTTGAGCAGTTTGTTGATTCAAAATTATCTGATGCATGCTTTGCACCATGTTAAGCATGTCTTTCAATGATTGCTCCACGGTAGTGAGACGTTGTTCCGTATTAGCAGATGATGTCTCTGGTTCATCTCCAACAGCGTAGGATTTAACCTCTCTTGAAGATATAGAGGGATTAATATAGAAGTATGAATCCACACTATCGGTATCAGACTCAAAAGATTGAGTACCCACAGCTTCTGAATCAGAAGTCTGCAATTATCTTTGTCTTCTTGATCGAGTATTCTGATATACTCCTTCAAAGGAATCAAGAAGCCTGTTGAACTGTTGTTGACCTGGGATTTGGGACATATTCCGTCTTGGATGTCGTCCTCTGTTAGTATGAGATGCCATGTTGACTGACACATATGACAGCTCATGTTCTTGGTCTTCATCTTGATGTTGAGGCGAGTTAAAACTTAAACGATAAAAAACTGACCATTTTGAAGCCGAACAACAACAGTTGATCACAACCTGGTGATATTCACAATGATGTTTTTCTTGGGGGAATATTACCGGGGATTGTCTGTTATTACGTTTTTGTATTAGCAATTCACGTAAATCAGAAGGAACAGATGGAGTATTCTTCTTTATTACATTTGGGGTAGAAAAACGTTTAGTTCCTTGTGTATAAAGAAGATTACTGGCTGCATTCGCAGAACCAAACTGTACATTTTTACGCGTTTGGAGTTGTGTACGTAAATCTTGAGATTTAGCACGAAGGACTCCATTTTCATGGCGTGTAATTTGTAAGTTTGGTACTTTGCGTAAAGCAGTATAAGAAGGTTGTTGGTGTAGGACAGAAGCTTTACCAACGACATTTTTACGCTGCACACGTTTAGGTACATTCACATTAGATGTGCCAACATCGTTATGAATTTTATCTACACTGTCAAAGACAGGAGACTTACCTTTACGCGTGGAGCGTAAAAATTGATTATCTACCACATCACAGACGGGAGATTTTGCTTTACGCGAGGAGCGTAATTTATTTGGGCCTACCACGTCACCGACGGGAGACTGATTCTTACACTCAGAAGCATAAACTTTAGAGTCTGCCCCATTACGAATAGGAGATTCATTCTTATGTACTGAGCATAAAATTTGGTTCTTACCCACTGAGCGTAAAACTTGATTCTTACGCAGTGGGCGTGAAACCTGATTATCTTCACCGTTACAAACGGGAGATAAATCGTCACACTTTGAGTGCAACTCTGAAGTAAGGACTGCCTCGTTACGAACGGGAGCCCCTACGACAGGAGTGGGAAGAATTCCCTTGTCATCAGAAGCAACAGAGAGATCAGAAACCACTTTGGATTTGGGAATCCAAACTTTTCGTGCTTTGCGAGACTTTTGAACATTGGAGTGGCGAGAACCACCCCCAGTTCGGAGCATTTCTTCATAGGCAGTCTGGTCGAAGTGCACAACCAGAGTCTTCTTGGTCGAACCGACCGAAACATCATCATATTGAGCAATCGCCTCCTCGTTAGAGGAGAAGGTCGTCCCCAGCAGAGTCGCCATTTTGTTTCACTTAACAAAAAATGCCAAACAAAAGTTGGATTTTGAAAATAAAACGAGAAAAAGTACAAGAAGTACAAATTTGATTCTGGAAAAGTATTGCTATGGAAGTCTGATCTGTAAATGATCACTTTGTTCCTTGGACCATATGATGATGATGAAGATCACTGCTTGAAGTAGAACAACTTGGAAGAACTAAGTCACCAGAAAGGTATCGACGCACTTGGGCACTGATGACGAGGCCGAATGCTTTCCTGCTTTGCTTCACTCTGTTCTGAAAGAAAAGTTGAAGAAGAATGCTCCGGAGAATCAAAATCTCGAAGTTCTGATCTCTGTATTCTCTCTTGTCTCTCTGTTCGTCTCTCTGTGTGTGTCTTGTTATGAGAAAAATAAGTCTATTTATAGACTTGGGCTCTTGTGCGTAAAAACTCAGCAAAAGTTCCATCTTTACGCTAACAACTGCCACCTATGATCAAAGCCATCCTCTGCATATGTTGACGTGTGTCCCATCACTTCAGTAAGGATAGGATGCATGTACACACGTTCTTCGAAAAGAGTGGCATGAAAGCCACGTAAGCAAACCACGTTCCAAACTGGTGGAAGAGAATAAGGCATAAAAATAGCCCAATGTACTCTGAGCGTAAAGCAGTGGATTTGGCGTAAAATAGCCTTGACATAGACTTCCCGCGTAAAGTGGTTATTAAATAACCTTGAGCGTAAAAGCAGCTCAAATAGACTTTACGCACACGTCGACTGTTGAGCGTAAAGGCTCGTATAATCTTCGTGCGTAAAAGAAGCCGTAGTGTGAGCGTAAAGTAGCTCAATCCACACACTAAACGACAACATTGGTCTCTGTGTAAAGACAAATCCCTTTGTGATATATGCCATCATTAATGTCTCCATGTCAGAGTTTGCATTAAATACGAGATTTGACAGCTTTGTCCAGCGTAAAGAGGCTGCTCTGTCCTTGGCGTAAAATCATAGGTGTAGACCCAAGCGTAAAATGATCAGCCTGCTTAGGCGTAAATTGATTAGCCTAGTCTTGGACGTAAAGAGATTACCCGCTCTGCTAGGCGTAAAAACCAATCACTTATGAATGAGATGACTCTTTCTTTGAAGCACGTTTTACGCTCCTACAGAGAGGGCCGGGATGGCAGGAGGGTTGGGGCCCTTGCAGATGATACGGCAGAACTCGTCGAAGGGTGACGCCGCCGAGGAGTGAAGAGCAGCCAAGGATGGCAAGGCTTCCCCTTTGTCCGGGATGCCGAGGATGTGCCCGATGTCCCGAGACGAGAGACGGAAGTGACGATCATTTACCATGGACTGAATGGCGGGATGGTCGTCGTCCGGGACCAAGTTGTAATAGAATAGACGGACGGCAGCGAGGTAGACGGGTATTTGACGCCGAAGGAAAGAGGAGAGTCCGGCCTCGTCAAACAAGGAGACGTGACCGGGGAAGAGATTCCAATTTATCGCTCGTCCCTTGAAGACATTGTGATGAACGAAGTGTTGGAACCATAGCTCGGCCGCCAAGGAATTGGTAAAGACCCGTTGGTCATACCCATGAGGTTGAGCCACCGGGATGAAAGGGTTGAAGAAGGAGGAGGAGGAGCGGGGACACTTCGGATAGGCCATGGAGGAAGGTTAGGGTTTTGGAGTAGATGAGAGAGTAGGGAGAAGAGATAGGAGAAATAGGGTTTTAATAGAGTGGTAGGGAGATGAAAGGTTGGATGTTGAAGAAGGGAGGGTGGGTTGGGAACGGATGAAAGTAATGGGGGGTAGGAATAGGTAGTGGGTTGGAAATATGGAAAGTGGAGTAAAAAGAGGAGTAAATGGAGGAGGTGAAGAGATGGGTATTAAATGTGATGGGATGTTGAGAAGTTGAAAGAAGAGAGAGTAATTAATAGGGAAGAGATGGATGTGAGTGAATTTAATGAGGGTTGAGAGGAATAAAGGGAGAGAGAATAAAAGTGGGCCCAGAGCTGTATTTGAAATCCTGTCCGCCTCCATCCGGCATACCGGCGGTATACCGACGTGTACCGACGGTATGCCGACGTGTACCGACGGTATGCCGAGTTTCGAAACAGAACCTAATTCTGAAACGAAAAACGGCATGCCGCCGGTATACCGCTGTATACCGTCGGTGTGCCGGCCGAGAGGGATTATGGATCAAAGGATAAAATGCCTAATTCACGGCAAAGGAAGGTGAAGCGATCTTCCGGGAGCGGTTTGGTGAAAATATCGGCTAACTGATAGGTAGTATCAATAAATTCAAGACGAATATCTCCCTTTTGTTGATGGTCACGAAGAAAATGATGTCTAATTTCAATGTGCTTCGTGTGTGAGTGACAAATCGGGTTTTTCGTGAGATTGATTGAGTTAGTGTTATCACATTTAATAGGGGTGCAAGAATGAGAGATGCCATAATCTAAAAGTGTTTGTGACATCCAAAGAATTTGTGCACAACAACAACCAGCCGCAATATACTCTGCCTCAGTGGTTGAAAGAGCAACAAAATTTTGCTTCTTACTAAACCACGATACCAAAGACTTCCCGAGGAATTGACATGTGCCACTAGTGCTTTTTCGATCAATCTTGCATCCGACAAAATCCGCATCCGAAAAGCCGTGAAGCTCAAAGGATGAGGATTTCGGATACCAAAGACCCAAGTTAATGGTGCCTTTGAGATAACAAAAAATGCGCTTAACGGCACACAAGTGTGATTCCTTTGGATTGGCTTGATATCGTGCACACAAGCAAACACTAAACATGATATCAGGACGGCTAGCAGTTAAATAAAGTAAGCTACCGATCATACCTCTATACTTACGAATGTCGACCGATGTGCCGTCTTCATCATTGTCAAGCTTTGTCGTTGTGGCCATAGGAGTCCTCATTGATTTGGATGAGTCGAGGTCGAAACACTTGAGGAGGTCCTTTGTATATTTTGCTTGATTGATGAAGGTTCCTTTGGGTCCTTGTTTGATTTGTAACCCCAAGAAGAAGGAAAGTTCACCCATCATACTCATTTCAAACTCTTCCTGCATAACTTTAGCAAATTCTACACAAAGTGTGTTGTTAGTAGAACCAAAAATAATATCATCGACATAAATTTGAACCAATAAGAGAGTGCCATCATGGGATTTTATAAAAAGTGTTGTGTCAACTTCCCCTTTGAAAAATTGTGAGAAACAAGAAAAGAGCTAAGACGCTCATACCAAGCACGGGGAGCTTGTTTGATGCCATAAAGGGCTTTGTGGAGTTTGAACACGTGATTAGGAAATTGAAAATCTTCAAAGCCGGGAGGTTGTTTAACATAAACTTCCTCTTTAATAATACCATTTAGAAAAGCACTCTTAACATCCATTTGAAAGAGCTTAAAGTCATTAAAACAAGCAAAAGCACAAAGCATACGAATGGATTCAAGACGTACAACCAGAGCATAGGTTTCGTCGTAGTCAATGCCTTCCTCTTGGTTATAGCCTTGAGCAACCAATCGGGCTTTGTTACGAGTCACTGACCCATCTTCATTAAGTTTGTTACGAAACACCCATTTTGTTCCAATAATGGGATGATTGCTAGGTTTTGGGACAAGTTCCTAAATCTTGCTTCGCTCAAATTGATTTAGCTCCTCTTGCATAGCTATCATCCAAAACTCATCAAGAAAAGCATCATTAACATTTTTAGGCTCTATTTGAGAGATAAAAGCCACATTTGCACAAAGAACACGAGTGACGGATCTAGTGCTAACATTGGAGGAAGGATCCCTAATGATAAGCTCCTTAGGATGATTGGTGACAAATCTCCATTCTTTTGGGAGATCCTTTTGAGGAGGCTCGAGAGGAGGAGACTCTTTTGATGGAGTCACAACTTCATTGTTAGATGAAGAAGGACGATCTTCAATAGAGGAGTTCTCCAACCCAAACGAGATGTCATCAATATCCTCGAAAGAGGAGAATGTAGAAGAGTTGAGTTCATTAAAAGAGACATTGATTGACTCTTCGACAACAAGACTTCTTTTGTTAAAAATACGAAAACTTTTACTATGAGTAGAGTATCCAAGGAATATTCCTTCATAGGCTTTTTCTTCAAACTTGCCTAGGTTATCCTTGGTATTCAAAATAAAACAATTGCAACCAAAAACTTTGAAATAATCAATAGAGAAAATTTTGTCAAACCAAAGCTCATAAGGAGTCTTCTTAGAAATAGGTCTAATCAAGACTCTATTTATAACATGACATACCGTATTAACGGCTTCCGCCCAAAAGTATTGAGGGAGCTTATATTGGTTTAACATAACCTGGGCCATATCGCCAAGGGTTCTATTCTTTCTCTCCACAACACCATTTTGTTGAGGAGTTCAAGGACAAGCAAAATCATGACCAAAACCATTCTTTTCACAAAATTTTTTGAAATCGGCATTATCAAATTCTCCTCCATGATCACTTCTAATTTTGTTAATAGAAAAACCTTTCTCATTTTGAACACGTTTACAAAAGGCAACAAATTCACGAAAAATATCACTTTTGCAAGCAAGAAAAATAACCCAAGTAAATCTTGAAAAATCATCAACTAAAACAAAAGCATAAAGCTTGCCTCCAAGGCTAGCAACTCTACTAGGCCCAAAAAGATCCATATGGATAAGTTGAAGGGGTCTAGAAGTACTCACAGAGTTGATTGATTTGAAGGAAGACTTTGTTAACTTACTCTTCTCGCATTCTTCACACACCATATCCTTTTTGAATGGGATACTTGGGAGTCCTCTTACGAGCTTCTTGGTAGCAAGACGAGAGATGGTATCCATGTTGGCGTGTCCAAGCCTCATGTGCCAAAGCCAACTCTCATCATTTTTAGCAACTAAGCACCTGTCATTGTTAGTGTCTTCAACAAGATATAAAACATAGATATTGTTGTCTCTAATCCCTTCATAAACAATAGATCCATTAGAACTATCGGTAATGAAGCATTTGAGCTTAACAAACTTGATATCATAACCATTATCGGTAAGATGACTAATACTAAGAAGATTGTGTTTAAGATTAGTAACAAGACACACATTCTTAATACAAGGATAAAGAGGGGAACCTATATTACCATTCCCTATAATGTGACCTTTGAGATTGTTACCAAAAGAGACGTGTCCTTCCTTCTTCATCAATAGCGTTGTAAATAATGAAGCATCCCCGGTCATGTGCCGTGAACAACCGCTATCGAGAATCCACTTGCTTCTAGTATGAGAAGGACTCTTCACCTACAACATAAGTTGAAGATGAACATTTTGGTACCCATGATCTTATGGGTCCTTGAGGGTTAGTCTTAGGAACCCACATAAAAACTTTCTTGTCAACAAGTTTTCTTGTATGACAATAATTGGTTTTATGTCCATGCAAGCCACAGTAATTGCAAATCATAGAGGGTTTAGAAGAAGATATGTGAGAATCATGCATGTGTGAATCTCTAGTGCGAGAAGCTCTAGCATTAGTATTGTGATGATGATAATAAAAAGCATGATGCGAAGTATTTTTCTTAACAAATGGTCCTTTCCTTGTGTTAGGAAAGGATTTGTGTGTAGTGTTCATGTGTGAAGTATGCCTAGCATTGTGGTGAGTGTGGAGATGTCTAGGAGCATGCATGTGAGTAGTGTCCTTATTACCAAATTTCTTACACTGCATAAGAAGATCATTATACTTAATAGAAGTGTCATATTCTCTCCTATTAGCATCTTGAACTTTGTGCATAGCAAATTCATAAGAGCTTCTCATGGATTGAATCTCATCATTCTTTTTCTTGATGGTGTCAAGAGATTCATGAAACTTGAGTCGCAAGGACTCTATTTCATCCGTGTCAGAAGCAGGAGATTTTTCCTTTACATCAATAATGATGCTTGAGAGCCTCTCTACTTCAAGTTGAAGAGCTTCAACCTCTTTAAGAGATTTCTTGTATTTATTCCGAACACCTTTGTGCTCTTCATGCAATTCAAGAATAGCTTTCTCCAAATCATCATAGGTAAGAGTGTTTAAGGAGAAATCATCAAGTACCTCATCGGTTGCCATGAGACAGACATTGGCATTGTGTTTGCACTCCTTGTCGTTGTCGGAGTCGCTCGCGTCACTTTCACACCAAATGCTTATGTTGGCGAACTTTCTGGAGGACGAGCTTCCCTTGCTAGGCTTCTCGTACTTGCTTGAGTCTTTTCTTATCATAGGACAATCCCTCTTGACGTGTCCGGGTCTTCTGCATTGATAGCACGCCGGATCTTCTTCATTGTCCCGTCTGAAGCGGTTGGCTTTGTTGAATTTTAGGAACTTCCGGAAGTGCTTAGCTGTGAGAGCTATTTCTTCATCGTCGTCCGACTCATTGTCGTCGGAGCTATCCTTGGAGTAGGACTTTGTCGCTTTGAGAGCAAGAGATTTCTCCTTCTCTTTGGTCTTCTCCTTCTCCTTCTCTTGTATGGAGGATTCCTCTTGATCCTTCATATCGAGCTCGTGAGTCATCAGCTTACCCATGAGGGTCTCAAGGTTCATGACTGTTAGATCGTTCCCCTCAATGATTGCGGTAGCTTTAGGACTCCAAATTTTCGTCAATCCTCTAAGAATTTTTCTGATCTTTTCATGAGCAGGATATTCCTTACCAAGAGAAGAGAGAGGGTTAATAATGTCACCAAAACGAGTAAACATGCAAGTAATAGATTCATCATGCTTCATTTTAAAGGACTCATATTCTTGTGTGAGTCTACTAATCTTGGATTCCTTCACTTGTGAAGTTCCCTCGTGTGTGACTTCAAGTAACTTCCAAATCTCATTGGAAGTCTTGCAAGTAGAGATTCGGTTGAATTCACTACTGTCGAGAGCACAATAAAGAGCATTCATTGCCTTGGCATCTCGACTCGCAAGCTTCTTGGTGTTTTCAGTAAGTGTGTCCCGAAGGGTGTCAGAAGCAAGATCCTCAATAACTCTGGAAGGAGTAGGAGGACCATTTATCACGCAATCCCATAAATCGAAATCTATGGACTTCAGATAAATGCTCATCCTAATCTTCCAGTAGTTATAGTTGGTTCCATCAAATAGGAGAGGCCTATTTGTGGAGTGTCCTTCATTGTGGAAGGTGTTGATACTAGGGTTAGAGGCCATGGATCACTCAAAGGGTGTAAATCCAAATCAAGAGAACAAAGCTCTGATACCAATTGTAGAACCCTAGAGGGGGGGTGAATAGGGTAATAAAAAATAACTAGTGCAACAGAAGCAATAAATGACAAATAAAAGTAAAGAGTGAGAAGATCAAACACAAGATGTATCCTGGTATCCTCGCTTGAGGCAATCCAGTCCCGGAACTCTCTCCGGCTTAAATCCACTATTTAGTCAAATAGTACACACGAGTTTGGATCCGAAGAACTCGCCAACTTCAACACGAGTTTGGATCCGAAGACTCGCCAACTTCTACACACGAGTTTTCTTACGAAGGCTCGCCAACTTCAAACAAATGAGAAGAGAAACTTGTTGATCTTCTAACACGTGAAGATCGAATTTTACGACTCTTAAATGCTCTATCACTTTGGAAGAGGATGACAATTAAAAGCTTGAAGAGTATTAATGGTGGAGCTCTTGGTTGTTGAAAAATTTATGGCAAGAGTTGGTAAAGTCCTCAAGAGAGAGGACTTTCTTTTATAGAGAAAACAAGAGTTGGAGGCATTTAATGCTTCTGAATACAGGCAGGCCGGCATGCCGTCGGTATGCAGCGGCATACCGTCGGTATACCGGCCAAATAGTAATGGTCATATTAATGACCGTTTGAGAGCATTAAATGCGGCCATTAATGCTAGTCAGAGCAAGTCAAAAACCAAATATTTGAAACTCGGTATACCGCCGGTATGCCGGAGCATGCCGTCGGTATGCCGACAATTTGACACAGCAAGTTTTGGGTTGCTAAAAACGGTATACCGCCGGTATGCCGGAGCATGCCGTCGGTATGCCGACAATTTGCCACAGCAACTTTTGGGTCGCTAAAAACGGTATACCGTCGGTATGCCGGAGCATGCCGTCGGTATGCCAACAATTTGTCACAGCAACTTTCTGGACACGAAAATCGGTATACCGCCGGTATGCCGAAGCATGCCGCCGGTATGCCGAAACATGCCGCCGGTATGCCGACAATTTGTCACAGCAACTTTCTGGGCTCTAAAAACGGTATACCAGCGGTATGTCGAAGCATGCCGCTCTGTAGGTATTTGATTTTTGACTTGTTCTTTTACTTGTTATCCGTCCTTAGGTGTTTACAGATATACCTAGACTAGTACAGACACGAAGACTCTCTAAGCAGGAGGATGCCATCTTATGCAAGGAACGCCGGTAGCTGCTTCAATCTTCGATGCGAAGGATGGATGCTATGAACGGAACGTCTTTATGTAGTTGAGCTTCTGAGAGGATATGTATCTGAAGACGCAGAAAACTATACTACGAAGATGCTGTTAATAATCAAAATAAAATGTGTCAACATCCTCGGGTTGGCCCGCCCCCACCACCGAAGAGAAGGGGAGAGAGAGAGTGGAGGGAGAGGTAAAATTGTCTTTTTATACGTATTTTAAGGGTTGTTAACGGCAAGGGTACAAACTGCACAAAAATAAAATTGTAATTTTTTTAAACTATGGGTCTTTAAATGCAAAAATATAAAGCTAAGGAGGGTTTGTTTGCACTTTATCCGTTCTTATCTCTACTATTTTGAGCAGTTTTGAAACCATAGTTCCATCAACTATCATCTATCAAACTCAAACTAGTGTTCAAATTCAGATCCGCCACCTGATTTGCTGGAAGTTGAAATTGAACATTAGGGCTTAGACAAAAGCTTGATTAGATGTCATCAAAACATAATTGAACATCTGAAATCAGAATTCACGAAATCAGGACCATGGAAAAGAGAACTCATTATTTTCTCGACGCAAAAAAGTGACACAAAAGAAAATTAATTTCAAAAAAAGAAGAGTAAAATTAACCCCCACCCAAAAAAGATTCACTTTTCCTCCCAATTTTTCCGACTATTCAAATACAGGAAAAAAAAATTGATGGAAATCACAATTTTCCAACGGAAAAGGAAGCACAAATAATTGATTTCCTTTCCTTTTCGCAAACCAAAGGTGGCTTGAGTTGATGTATAACAACTTTGCTGGTTAGTTAATAACTTAACCTGCCATTGATGGATGCAGAGAAGCATTGAGCAAATTTACTTTTCAGTGTCTCTCTAGATGAGGATGTCATAGCAATGTATTACAAGAATCAAATTGAGGGTTAAATCCCATCTCCAAACAGGATGGACAATCTTAACTTGGACATGATATGTTCCGATAGTAAAAGACGAAGACGAGTATTCTATTGCGTTTTGGCGACGGGCTCAAGGGCTTCGATCATGACCACACTATTTCCTCTGATAACCTGCACCAAAATTTGCGGACAATTACGAAAATTAAATGAGAATACTGGTAACTTAAAATAATTATGGAATACAAGAAAACTGAAGGGCAATAGAGTATAGGGCCATACCACCATCCCAATATCATTCTTCTCATCACCATTGACCTCCACAGTATTGTCGATCACAAGGTTCATAAACTGGTCAAATCCACGGAGGGTTCCCACCACGACTCGGTTAGCATTCAACTTAACTGCAGAGTAGAACAATATTTCCAGTTATAAAGATAGTTCTTTAGTAAATATAGTAATAGGTGAAATAAGGTACTACTATAGAGCATAATATAAATACCTTAACTCTACAACAGAACAACTCTCATCTTCACAGTTAGTCCCGAAAGTTTTCAATAGGCCAAATATTCAAAAGAATCCTAAACAGGAATCATTGGAAAGCCTGATGGTAGCCTAGACTATCTCGACTGCGAAAAATAGAAGCATGTTGCACAATGCACACCATGACTAATGGAAATGTTTAAAGCATCAGTTTAGACTGTAGTGTATTTGGAACTCCCACCTACAAGGCTCCATACGTTGCAATGAGCTTCGTGGGTTCAATAATTCCATATGTCAATACCACGCCATCAAGTGTCCATATCTAGATACTTGAAAAGAATTTGGATGAATCAGTAGAAGTGCCTACACATGAACTCCAATAATTTGCTAGTGATAGCAAGAGAATAAAACACCACATAGATTTCAAGCAAATACCCATGACATCTAACTACTGCCTTTTAAGGAAAAGGTCCCACAAAAACTATCGAAGAGAAAGTGATGGGGATCTAGTTTGGTGGAATTGCAGAGTTCTGGATTAGTTTCAGAGTCATTTGGTCTATTTGTTTACTTTTAGTTGAGTTTGGGTCCACTTGAGTCATGTTTTAGTCTAAAACACTCTAGTCTGAGTCTTAATCAGTCAATTATTGATAGTGATGAATCAATGAGATTTTAGTCTCTTTTGTGAGATGCGTGTGAACTGCAGGGTGTGTGTGAAGCCTACGGCCCTAAATCCTAAACATATGAGTAAGCCTAAAATCTAACAGGTGTTGTCTGCATGCCCTCTTGCTACCATGTAAATAAATCCAGAGGGTCCTATCCCTCCCTCTCTTTGTGCACCTGCCTTCCTGCTGCCCTGCAGAACTCGACGTCAGTTAAAGCCCCCCGACTTCCTCTTTTGCTGCTGATTTCCACTCACCCAACAACAAGAAACCTGCATCCAAACACCACCTGAGAACTTCCTTTATCTTCACTTGAACTCGCTAGCACATCCAACAGGCCACCAATCTGCCTCCAATAGCCTCTTTGCTGCTGCAACAAAGGACCAGGTCCCTTCTTCAATTTGCAAAACCCGACCAAGCAGCCATCTCCTCCTTGACCCGCAAGACTTAAGAGCCCTCCCTCCAATTGCAAACCAAACTAAGATCATTACATTCAAAACCCAATCCTCAGCATCCACAATAGATCAAGTATCCACAATTGTTCGCAGTTGAACTGTGGACCCCCAGACAGAAAGGCTTCAAAACAGAGGAACGTCTTCCAAAAACAAGATTTAGCCAAGTTTTGGAAGCATGGATTATCTCCACCAACCCAGGCTGAACCTTAAAAAATTCTTGATTCAATTGCATTTTTTGCGACTTTTTAGGTTATATATTGTTAGATTTGTGATAAACAATAATCATTGTTTGGCCTAAGAAGATTTATTTGAGTGTCATAGCATTATAATCATTATTAGGATTGCATTTACACCCATTATTCATTGCACTTCATGTCAGTTCCATACATCTAGAACCTTATCTAGAGTTCTTGCATTTTAGTGCTATTTTGCATCATTCCATATAGGATTCCTTTAGTCGTGCTATGCATTAGAAAGATGTCTCGCACGTAGCCAGATTTAATAAAGTTAGTAAATTACTTTTGAATTAAGACAAATGTCCCCACATAAACAAATTTCATGAAAGAAATTATCAGATCAAACTACTCCAAAGTTTAACCATGACAGAATGGTTGTCTTAATGATTTTAACCAATTTGTTTTATTAATTATCCAACAACTACTGAAAAACACAAGAGCTACAATAGATAATCATGATAATCCCAAATATTCACAACTTATTAGTGATATGCCCATGATATTCATTAAACACTTGCAATTATTTGCTTAAGTTATCAATTTCAATAGCACTGCTGATCTCTTCTACTAGTTTTAGCCTTTTATGCTTGCATCACTTCAAGTGCTTGGGAGTATCCATATAATATCTACATTTTCTTGCAATAGTATTTATTCTGAAAAGTTCGAAAATACCTAAGATTTCCAAATCCCAGGCACGGCTTTTCTTGCATACACATGCATGGTGTTAAACAAATCTATCAATACAGTATAAGAAAATATATACTTTCATGTTGGTAAGAAAGCAAAGCATATCATCAAGCCAATGATTAATTTGCTCACATATTGTTATGCAAACATGAGCTCTAGCCTCTAGGTACCACAACCTAAAGCAGCTAAATGAAAGAAAAAAGAAGAAGCATTGTTAATAAACAATAAATAACACCTTATACTGCAATGAAAGAGATTGCATTGCAGCATTAGACACTGATCCTAAGACATCAACCAAAGTGGTGTACATACATGTATGCTCAAACTAATATCCTAAATAAGGATAACCTGATCCAACAACCGCCGTTGAAGAGTTGCTGCATTAGACACTGATCCTAAGACATCAACCAAAGTGGTGACATACTTGTACCAATAACCTAAATAAGGATAAACTGGTTCTTTATGCAATTAGTGTTCAACAACCAAAGTTGAAGGGTCATGGACATTAGTCACATTACATCACATGATATTAACACGGCACTGATCTTCATGTATATACTTCTATGCTCAAGCTATAACCTAACTCCGGATAACCAAGAAATTAGCGTACAACAACCTATGTTGGTAGGACAAGGAAATGCCACAACATGATAATAACGCGTCTGTTATTGTGGTGTATTCCACGAATATTTGGCATATTTGTGTTATGAGCTATTTGGTGTGTCCGTACGTCCTAGATAATTACAATACCAGTATTATCAAATCGGTGGACAAATTCCCCCAGGCGTATCGGAGATTCCTTTTGCAGAATATATAAAACTTTTTTTTTTGAATATATAAAACTTGAATAGACAATGATAATGTGTTCGTCATATTAAGATACAAATTAAAAGGGTGGCATATGAAGCATTGCTGCTGTGAGATGTTTAGAACTTATGAGCTTAAAGAGACTAGCAGTTTTTGCAAGAAAGAGCTCCTATGGAAATAAGTAGCTCAAAATCAGTGGGCGTGTTGTTAGTCTTTTGATTCTTTCTTCAAGTTAAGGGGTACGTTAAAATAAGGAAAAGATTTCATAAAGGATAGGTTACCCGTCGAACTCAGTTTCTAGTCTGTTTTATTCCTCGATGACAAAAGAGAGATCAATCATTAGCTTGTTTCTATCTTTGGAAGTTTTATACTTTAAAAGGTTTGCACATGAGCTTCAAATTCATTATCTTAGCATAATTAAACATACAAGTCTACAGCAAGTAACAACTTGGAGATCAAGAGATCAAGGCTACAAACAGGCTGTGTTGCACAGACACATCAAATGGTGTCTGTATCCAAATCGTGTCCGTGCACATGCCTGTATTCATGCAACATAGGAAACTACCCTTGTAGCTATTTGAAAATGTTCAGATCTAGTACATATGTATCGTGTCCTTACTCGTAACTGTTCGTATTCGTGCAACATAGCAAATGCTATAGGCTCCTCTCACAACATCTATATCAGTAAGAATACAGAACTCAAATTGTAAAAACAATATCTGATTGTACCTATATAAAAATCAGATAAAATTTAAAATATCTTTAAACATAAGTTCTTAAATATTTTTTCAAATCTAATATTAGAAAAAAATTATCTTAGGTATTTGAAATTGTGGATAAAATTTTCAAATGAATTTTTTTCCTACTAAATTAATTCCGACTAATTTTCTTTCAAATCTAATATTTTTTTTCCTATTAATTTTATCTTTTATACAGGTACAATCAACCTGATTTGAGAAAAAAATATTTAAGATTTTAAATTATTATTTTAAACTTATCTCTAAGATAAAATGTAGTTGTCGAGTTTAAATCTAATATTAGAAAAATATCTTAGAGATAAGTTTAAAAAATAATTTAAAATCTTAAATTTTTTTTTCCAAATCAGGTTGATTGTACCTGTATAAAAATCAGATAGAATTTAAAATATTTTTAAAGATAAGTTCTTAAATATTTTTTTTCAAATATAATATTAGAAAAAAAACATCTTCCGTATTTGAAATTGTAGATAAAATTTTCAAATGAATTTTTTTTCCTAAGAATATGAAAATTTTCATTTGAAAAATTAGTAGGACGAAAATTTCATTTGAAAAATTAGTAGGAAGAAAATTTCATTCGAAAAAATTATTAGATTTGAAAAAAAAAATAGTCGGAATTAATTTAGTAGGAAAAGAATTCATTTGAAAAATTTATCCACAATTTCAAATATCTAAGATATTTTTTTTTCTAATATTAGATTTGAAAAAATATTTAAGAACTTATCTTTAAAGATATTTTAAATTTTATCTGATTTTTATATAGGTACAATCAACCTGATTGAAGAAAAAAATATTTAAGATTTCAAATTTATTTTAAAACTTATCTCTAAGATAATTTTCTAATATTAGATTTTAATGAATCTAAGATTTGAAAAAAAATTAAAAGATAAAATTGTATATGAAAAGTTAAATTTATTTACGGATGAGAAAAGCAACCTTCTCACGTCAAAAAATGAAAAAAAAAAAAAAAAAAAACTTGACGCCATCTTAGATGTCGCCACATCCCCTTCCCTGTAAATATTTCAAACTCATACTCTTTTGCATAAATAAACCAAATTTCGTAACTCTATATAAAATTTCCTCTTTATTTATGTATATTTTTATTATTTTTTTATTTTGCGCCTAACTTCACTCGGGCGCGCGCCTTGCGCCTCGGACGATATGGACCCTTTGCGCCTCGAGTGCGCCTTGAGCTTTGACTACCTTGATGTGATTATGATTTTTGAACCCCATAAGCCTTCCTCCTAGTCATATTTTACAATAGCAACTGCAGCCATAGTCACAGGTTAGGCAGTCGGAAATAATTCGGCAACGTTCAAATGTCCGGAATTCAGAAGAAAAAAATCAGAAAGCAGAAATTCCAGTAAATGTTCTGACGAAGCAAAAAAAAAATCAAAAATAATATCTATATCTTATTCGCCTTTCTTTGAGAAGAAACTAAAAATCTGGAAAATTAAGCTATATATGGGTTAGATTTCCATTTAAATTGTACTCATCATATATTGAAAATTGAATCCAAATTCTAATCAGATCAAAAACATTTAGAAACTTAGAATATAATGAATAAAGGAAAATAAAGGCATATACACTCAAAAGACACAAGTTGTTTGAGAAATACTTTTCAATAAACTTGTGTACAAAGGGACTTGTGAATATATATGACAAGTAGTTTACTCACTGGTGTAATGTTGACTACTACTCAGTTCTAAAGCAAACTAATTTAGTCCGACATTGGATGGGGGAGGAACATAAAGGTGAGTTGTGATTAATAGAGAATGAGGACCTTAAGGTTTTCGTTCTTCATATGGTTGTGGTCTTTGGGTGAAGGCCCAGTAGCTCACCCCAAAGTAGCAGCCATCACAATTAATCGCGAATTATTGAATAAACACGAATTATTCACGTTTTTTGCGAATTCTTCACAAATTAGCGAACAGTATATATCTGGCAAATGTTTTTATTTGCGAGTTTCTGAAAAAGTCGTGAATATTGTTACTAGACTGCAGCACCAAATGTTGTCATTCTAAAACTGTCATCGAATTTTCTCCATTACTCCTCACTTCTACTTCAACGAGACCTCCAACAACCATACTCCCTTCCCGGCATCATATGTGATCTTACCCTTTCATGAGGTAGTAGGGACACTCTCTCTTCCAAACATCAAAATCTAAGAAGCACGGACATCCCAAAAACCATGGCCGTGTCGTGTCGGACACATATCTCTAACATGAATTGACACAACCTGAACATTCCAAAATACACTAGGCGTCCCTGTCGTCGTGTCCTTACCATGACATGTCATATTCGTGTCTCTGCAACAAAGGTCAAAACATATCGATTTTGGACCGATAATAAAAACCTTGTATATGATCTCATAAATCTTAAAATTATTTATTTATTTTAAGTTCTCATTTATATCATTTTCAATTGGAAATGAAAAACTAGCTTATATCCAAGAGGGATCTGGGGAACATGGTAAGGATTTGATTATAGAATCCACAATTACTAGGAAATCACCACAATGATTGCGATTTTGAAATCACAATCACATTGTAACTTGAAAATCCATTTTGACAAACCCCCGAACGGGAACAAATAATCAAGTCAAACAACTATCACAGGCAGTAGTCAGAGGTAACATCATGATTGCCGCATAGATTGAAATGCGGGGAACTGACACCCATGAAAATATAACAAGTCTGTCTTAACAATCTCCTAAAAGCAAATACAGCTTAAAAATCTAAAAGGATTAACCAACTAATTCACAGCTCCAATAAGGTCATAACTCATAAGGCGAACTGAAATCAATATTGAATACATAGCAGTTTCTTATGATTAAACTGATTCTTCCACTCCCATTTTATGTTCCCTCTTCTCTTATCATTGTACGAGTGTCTATTCACAAGATATAGCTGCTCCATCAAGACTCCCAAAGTGGTAGGAACCACAAGCTTAGGATGGTTCCACTTGGAACAAAACATTCAACCTATAAAGAAGTTTAATTATTGTTTCAAAAGTAAACTAAAGATAACAATTTCTTTAATTTCAAGATATTTCAACCACCCTAGCTAATATATGGACTATTTTGGTTCCCATATGAAACAAAAAACATGACTCCAAACCGGAAAAAAAAAAAACGTCCGGTGGTGTTTGGTGTTCCCACACCGACCCTAAGCATTTCATGTATTCCACAAGCAGCAAACAATGGAAACCCCAATTTTTTTGCGCCAAAATGTCGGCAGAAACTGCAAATACTCTAAAAGCCGAAACAGGAACCAATGTAGGTACATCTAAGTTGTACATAAAATTGACCCGTGTTTTGCATTGCTATGAAAACAGAAGTTAAGTGAGGGTAAAATAAAACCATGCTTGGTTTGAGGGTGGGAGTTTAGGAGGGAGAGTTAAGGGTTTATTTCATCCTCTTTTGTCCATTTTTTTAACTCCCAAATCGGAGGGTTAAATATGGGAATTGAGTGGTTTTGTTTAAAAAGTCATAAATATTCCTTATTTGTTTTATAAAATATCATAATTTTTCTCCATTTTTTTTCTTGTTTTCAAGATGTTAATCCGTATCTTCTAATTTGTGAAGATATTTTGACAAGTTCTAATTAAAATTTCAATCGAATTTAATTTTATTACATATGTAATAAAGTTATTTTTGGTAACTATCATTTTTTATTAATCATCCTCTCACTCAAAATCTCTAATCCAAGCAAAAGTTATTAATCATCCTCTCACTCAAAATCTCTAAAAACACCTCATAACCGCTACCCCTACAATTGCCAAGCAGACACTAAAGGGTCCACAATATATTCACTACAAATAATGAAAAGATAAAAAGGAAATAGTACAACAACAACAACAAACCCGCAGTGCAGCAAACATATATCACCACTAGGTCCACTACCTAAACACGACGACAGTGGTTCTCCACCAGGATCCAATAAAACAACTGACCGATGCAATTTCTCCCTACAAAGTCATACATGCGTGATAGAAGAATATAGGCCAAACAACTAGGGCTTTCACCAAATTAGGAGAGTAGGAAAAACTACTCTCTTCTGTTCTATTCTAGATTTCCATTGCAGCTCTAATAGCTCCAGATTAAACCAAATAAAATTTTCATAAATAATCAGTAAAATCGTTGGAAAACTTAGATGTGTAGTGCAACACTAAGCATCAGAAATCTTACTTTGGAGATTCTTGTCCATGTATCTGCAGTCGCAAAAGAATAAATTTTAGGGTTTGTAGAAAAGTATATATAGAGAGAGAGAGGAAGAAGTAGAAATAGAGAGATAGAGAGAGAGAGAGAGTTACTTCTTGAGATCCGGAGGCTGTCCCGATCGGCTCATGGTGAGGAAGAAGAAGGGAAAAAAAAATAGGGTTTTGGAAATGATTCTCTCTCCCCCCTCTATAAAACCTCGGGAAACCCTAATTTCTCGTGGAGACGGAAGAGAAATAGGCGCAGACTAGTTTGAGCATTGTGTTAGCTATGGGCCGGGTCGGATCCGGGTTCTTTGGATTTCAATTTCGGGCCGCGGACCGGGCTAGGCCTGCTTTGGGATTTTGCTGCAGCTTTCCAAAAAGCAGCAGTAGTCACCCAACCGCTGTTAAAAGTTACTTGAAAATTGAACTTACATTTTTTTTTTTGAGAAATTTTGAGTGGCATCCCACTTTATTTTACCATATTTAAGGTGCACTCCACAAGTTTGCACAAATATAAGTTACCTCCACTTTTCACGGATTCCGTCCATCTTTAACGGTCCACTCCTTTGACCATTTTTTTGACAAAAATGTCCTCTTCTCTACCCCGAGCCCCCTATCCATGACATCCCCGCTGCGCGCGTGTTGGAGTGGGTGGGGTTCCCACCTATGTGGAGAATACCCCTGAGAGCGACGAGCGTCATCCGTGTGTCGGAGAAGCTTGGGGAGTGCATGGATTTTATTTTGGTACATATATGGTAAGGAAATATATGATTGAATTTCCATATTTACTTTGATTATATATTTATGATTGGACCCTTCATATAGTAGCTTTCCATATTGTTGGGTTTCCAGTTATGGTAAGCTAATTATGATTGGATTTCCATTAAATATATGATTGATTTATATTGGAAGTTTTCATATATATTGGTTTTCCATGTATGGGTTACCAAGGGCTTATAAAAAGGGTGATGCATGCTAGTTGTAAAATCATCTCAAAACAAATAGTGCTTTACAATCTTTGAGAGAGAGAGAGGATTAAGGACTATTGTGAATGAGAGATTGCTTCGAATAAATTTTCGGCATCTCTTGTTCTTCGGAGTCCGCAATCAAAAAATTTCTTCTTTCAAGTGAGTTGTGGTGATCCGTGTTGGATCGGGAGGAGGTTGTAGAGGGTGTATTCTCTTTATTCCATTAGTGGAGGTTCTTCAGGGTTTGACTCCGATCGTCCCGTGGTTTTTTTCCGCAAGGATTTTCCACGTCAAAAATCTTTGTGTCTGCGATTGTGTTTGGCGTTTTTGGTTTGTGTGCTTTTGCTCGGTTCTCTCGCAGGACTTTCTGGTTTGGGAGAACGTTTTCCGTGCTTCGTTCCCAACAGAGTGGTATCAGAGCTTTGGGTTCAAAGAAGTGTTAGGAGTTGACAGTCAAACCAGGAAGCAGAGATGGACGCGAAGCCGGTGCGCATGGTGAACCTGAACGGTACCAACTACCATTATTGGCGGAGCAAGATGAAGGATTTGATGTTCGTCAAGAAGCTGCATCTTCCAGTATTTACATCCGAGAAGCCCAGTGACAAATCCTATGAGGACTGGAACTTCGAGCATATACAGGTGTGTGGGTACATGCGACAGTTCGTTGACGAGAACGTGTACAACCACGTTGCTAATATTGAGAATGCGAAGACGTTGTGGGAGAAGCTAGAATCTTTGTACGCGAAAAAGACCGGGATAAACAAATTGTTCCAGATCCGGACGATGATGGGTCTGCGGTACAAAGATAGCGCATCCATTACGAATCACTTGAGTGAGTTCCAGGGCGTGGTGGACCAGCTATCCTCGATGGGAGTCAAGTTCGACGACGAGGTTCAAGGACTTTGGTTTCTATATACATTGCCAGACTCGTGGGAGACCGTACGAGTATCTATGATCGCTTCTGCTCCGGAAGGCGTGGTCAGTCTGGTGTTTGCCAAGAGCGGGATACTGAATGAAGAGATGCGAAGACGTTCTCAGGGCACTTCATCCACATCCCATCACTCAGAGGCACTAGTTTCGGAGAGCCGCAGAAGGGGCAAAAGCAGGGGTCCAGGTGGTGGCAGAGACAAGAACAGAAGGAAGTCCAAGGGTCGGTACGAGGACTCGGAGTGTTACCATTGTGGCAAGAAGGGCCACATCAAGCGAAACTGTTGCGCTTGGAAGAGAGAGAAGAAGGGCGACAAGGGGAAGCAAGATGAGAACACTACAGCGGCGGCTTCGATACATGGAGGCAATGTGATCGTCGTAGGTAATGAGGTTATCACAAACCTCGCCTACGATGACAATTCTTGGCTGGTGGACTCAGGGGCTTCAGCGCATGTATCTCACAACAGGGCACAATTTGCCACTTACACGACAGGCGACTGTGGAGTGTTGAAGATGGGCAATGGAGATGTGTCAAATGCGGTTGTCGTTGGAGATGTGCGTTTGAGGACGAAGACGGATGCAGTTCTTGTTCTCAAAGATGTTCGTCATGTCCCTGATATCCGTTTCAACCTGGTGTCGGTTGGAAGGTTGGATGATGAGGGATTCTTCAGTCTCTTCAAAAATAGTCAATGGAAGCTTTCCAGAGGTTCGATGGTGTTTGCCAGAGGAAGCAAGAAGTCCGGTCTCTACTATATGGAGGGGAGCGCACATGGGGTACATGAGGTGAACGCAGTCAGTGATGCGTCTACCGAGTTGTGGCACAGGCGACTCGGCCATATCAGCGAGAAGGGGATGAGCTACTTAGTGAACAGGAAGGTGATTCCAGGGCTCAAGTCTACAAAGTTGGAGAAGTACACGCACTGCTTAGCTGGAAAGCAAAATATGGTGTCTTTCCAAAGTCACCCAAGTTCAAGGAAGCCGGCGTTGCTCGAGTTGATTCATTCGGATGTCTGCGGTCCTATGAAGGTAAAATCTATTGGTGATGCTTCTTACTTTGTAACTTTTATTGATGACTGTTCCAGGAAGGTTTGGGTCTATGCCTTAAAGACCAAGGATCAGGTGCTGCCTACTTTCAAAGAGTTTCAGACCTCTGTTGAAAGAGAGATGGGCAAGAAGTTATTGTGTGTTCGGTCCGACAATGGCGGCGAATACATCGGTCCCTTTGATGCTTATTGCAGAGAGCAGGGGATACGATACCAGAAGACTCCGCCAAAGACAGTTATTGGGGTGAGGCTCTTCTCACAGCCGCTTATGTTATTAATTTGTCTCCTAGTGCTCCTTTGCAGGGTGATGTGCCTGACAAAGTATGGTACGGCAAAGAGCCGTCATACAATCACCTGCGAGTGTTTGGCTGTAAGGCCTTCGTGCATGTACCGAAGGACGAGAGGACCAAACTTGAGTCGAATACGAGGCGATGCGTCTTTGTCGGCTACGGTCGGGATGAGTTTGGCTATAGACTCTACGACTCGGTGGAAAGAAAGCTCTACAGAAGCAGGGACGTTGTGTTCGTCGAGGATCAGACCATGACCAACACTCAGGATTCCGAGACGCCTTCTGAGGCTGAGAAATTGCCTGAGTTAGAGTCATTTCGCTTCGAGCAGTTTCCAGAGGACATCGCAGAGGATCCCATTATGGGGGAGCCAGTACATTAAGTAGCTCCCAACCTTGATCATCAGCCTGCTGATGGTGGTCAGGGTGTCCCTCAGGAGGATGAGCTTGCCGGAGAGGCAGTTCCTGAAGGGGAGGAGGCTGTTGGTATACAGCCAGCATCAGTGGCTCCACTGAGAAGGAGCGACAGAGATTGCCGACCATCTACGAGATACTCACCGGATGAGTATGTGCTATTGACTGACGGGGGAGAGCCCAAAAGCTTTGCAGAGGCTATAGAAGACGAACACAGGCAGGAGTGGATGGAGGCCATGCAGGAGGAGATGAGTTCCTTGCACACTAATTCCACTTATGAGCTGGTACGGTTGCCAAAGGGCAAGAAGGCTTTGAAGAATCGATGGGTGTTTAGAGTGAAGCAGACGGATGATACTACTCGCCCTCGATACAAAGCAGCTTTCACCCACCGGGCTCTTACTTTGGCTCAGCAGCGGCAGCAGCTGGATGAGAAGCATGAGGATGACACTTCTCCAGAGGCCATAGAGGCGATGCGTCAAGAAGCTGAACGTCGGGTCCTGGCGACTGTAGAGACTCGAGCGACAGACTTGAGGCGTCGGATTGAAGAGATTTCAGCCAACCCTGGGGATGTTTAGGGATTGTAGTCTCTTCTTTTTTGTATTTTTGTAACTCTTGCTGGGGGGGTGTAATCCTTTACTCTTTAGAATAAAGAAATACAAAATTTTTGTGATGTGTTCATTTTTGTTGTTATGAACTTGATGATTTGTGTGGACCTATTATCTTTTGCGTACATTGGTTTTTAGGTACCGATAATAAGTTTGAGAGAGAACCAACATGTTTGCTCAGAGGTGATGTGGACGTGGCAAATATAAGATTCAAATGATGGAATCTTCCTACTCAGAGGTGTTATGGACGTGATAGGAACGATTCTGGGGGATATGCGAAACTACTCAGAGGTAATGTGGACGTGGAAGTTCTGCAATCAATGTACGACAACGCAGGGGTTGTCTGTACGGGATGTTTACTCAGAGGTAATGTGGACGTGGTAAACATGAGGGGTAGCGTAGTCTTACGGAGTGTAAGATTTCGCTTTGTAGGACATAGGGGGACAACTCAGAGGTGATGTGAACGTGGTTGTCCTTCTACTGGAGGATGCCCCGGAACAGCTGGGTCCCGGAAGCGTCTGATTTTGTGGAAGTACATGTCTAAAATATGTTAGGAGTAGTACTTCTTTAGAAACTTGCCGTTGATGGGCATCATAAACAAGTCCCCATTGGGTTTAGCGAGACGGTAAACATCGTTTGAGTATACCGTCTCTATGATGAAAGGTCCTTCCCACTTGGGCTCGAACTTTCCAGGTGTCTTATGAGTCAACACCATCAGCCTCCTGACTGCCAGAACCAGGTCGCCTTCTTGGAAAGTCCTTTGCTTGACCTTTTTGTTGAAAGCCTGTGATATACGGGCTTGGTAGAGTTCGATGCGTTGTTGAGCTAGGAGACACTTTTCGTCAAGGGCCTCCAGTTCTCGCAGACGACGACGTTGATTGTCCTCTTCTGTGAGTTGGTTTGTGATTGCTACGCGGAGTGAGGGTATCTGGATCTCGAGAGGTAGTACCGCTTCGCTCCCGTAGACCAGGGAGAATGGTGTATTGCCCATCGGGGTCCGTACCGTTGTGCGGTAGGCCCAAAGGCATTCGCCGAGCTTTTCGTCCTAGTCGCGTTTGTTGGATGACACAAACTTTTTGAGTAGTCTGACGATGGTTTTGTTGAACGCCTCGGCCAATCCGTTTGCTGCCGGATTGTAGGCGGTCGAGGCCACATTTTGGATGCGATTCTTGTCACAGAATCTGCTGAAAACATGGCTGATGAACTAAGGACCGCTATCGTGGATAATCCTCCGGTGTACCCCAAAACGGTAGATGACATGGTGCTTGATGAAGCTGATCACCCTAGAGCTCTTCACTTCCGCCAGTGGGACTGCTTCTGCCCATTTGGAGAAGTAATCGGTGATGGCTAGGATGAAGCGGTGTCCTCTCGTTAAAAAAGGGGTGATCGGTTCTACAATGTCCATGCCCCAAGCTTCGAAAGGCCAAGAGGCGACTGTAGGATGTAGTGGTTCTGACGGTGTATGGATGAAGTCTGCGTGAAGCTGGCACGCATAGCACTTCTTAGCATAGTCAACAGCATCAGCGGCCATGGTTGGCCAGTAGTAGCCCATGCGTCGCAGTCGATCCTGCAACTTAGGGCCAGGTTGATGGGCTCCGCAGGTCCCATCGTGAGCTTCTCGAAGGGCTTCGGCTGCTTCTTCGTTGGACAGACATCGCAGGAGAAGTCCATCGTAGGAGCATCGGTACAGCATTTTAGTAGCTGTGTCGTAGTAGAATCGAAGGGAGCGCCTCCTGACTGAGACGGCTTCTTTCGGATCTTCTGGAAGAATTCCGTAGACGGCGAAGTCGATTAACGGGAATCTCCAGTCTCGGACATTACCACCAGCACTTGTTGACATGGCATGGGTCACTTGTGAGCACAGGTTATTTTTAGGACAGACCAAGTCTCGACCAACTACCATGACGTAGTGTTGAGTCCCGAGGGATGCTGCTAACGAGGCTGTGAGGCCAGCCAGAGCGTCAGCCTCCAAATTTTGTAAGCGAGGTACATGTTCGATGAAGAACTCAGCGAAGGTTAAAATGATGTTCAACGCAACTCCATGGTAAGGGATCAGGTCTTCATGGCGAACCTCGTATTGCCCTCTGATCTGGTTTACGACGAGTTTTGAGTCACCGTAGGCTTCCAGATGACCCACCCCCAGCTGTTGTGCTAACTGGAGTCCCATGATGAGAGCGTCGTACTCGGCAATATTATTGGAGCACGGCTTCGAAAGGGAGTAGGTGCGCTGGATGACCAGCTGATCGGAAGAGACCAAGACTACCCCCACTCCTGCTATAATTTGGCCTTTGGGGCCTGTTCTTGAAGCGCCATCGAAAAACATCCGCCAGACGGAGCTTTCTTCGGTGACGTTAGATTCTTGGACCTCATCTGGGATGTCTTCATAGAGTCTGGAGGACTCCGGGATGGGGTGTGCAGCTAAAAAGTCGGCCAGAGCCTGACCCTTGACGGCTTTTTGTGGAACGAACACCATGTTGTATGGTGTTAGCAGGATCGCCCATGTAGCTAGCCGGGAGTTTAATGACCATGGCTTCGTCATGAGAACCCTGAGTGGATTGACTCGGGAGATGACATGAATCGTCTGGCCGGAGACATAATGGCGAGTCTTCTGGATGACAAATACCAATGCCAAGCACTCCTTTTCAACGAGGTTGTACCGGTGTTCGGCCCCGATCAATGTTCTACTGAGGTAGTAGATAGCTTGCTCATAGCATGTATTGCTGTTCTGAGCCAGCAAAGCGCCGAAGGAATGATCCATGGCACAGACGTAGAGGAGGAATGGTTTGCCGGCGACGGGCACCACTAGGACTGGCGGACTCGTCAGGTAAGCTTTGATGTCGTCGAAAGCTTTTTGGCATTCCTCTGTCCAGATGTAAGAGACTCCCTTCTTCATAAGCTGAGTGAAGGGTCGACATTTTTCGAAAAGGTTTGCGATGAACCTCCGGATGTATGCCAGACGCCCCTACAGGCCTCGAAGTTCTCGGAGGTTCTTCGGAGGGCCCATGTCGAGGATGGCTTTGGTCTTCTCGGGATCGACATGAATGCCTTTCGTCGTGATAATGAAGTCCAAGAACTTTCTTCTAGAAACCCCTAAGAAGGATTTAGCGGGATTCATCTTGAGTTGATACGCCCGTATGAGATCGAAGACTGTCTTCAGGTCTTGTAGGTGATCTCCTTTGAGACGGCTTTTGACTGCGATGTCGTCAACATAACATTCGACTGTCTTGCGAAGATACTGACGAAAAATGGTGCTCATAGCTCGTTGGTATGTGGCACCAGTGTTTTTTAAGCCGAAGGGCATCACTGTGTAGCAGAAAATGCCCTTTGGAGTCCTGAATGACGTGTGTTTTGCGTCATCGGAGAACATCTTGATCTGGTTGTAGCCCAAATATCCGTCCGTGAAAGACATGCATTCGAAGCCACATGTGTTGTCGATCATCACGTCGGTGATGGGAAGCGGGAATTCGTCCTTCGGGCAGGCGGAGTTAAGATCCCTGAAGTCGATGCAGACTTGAATCTTCCCATTCTTTTTGGTGATAGGGACAACGTTGGCCACCCAATTCGGGTGTTGTTCTTAACGAATGAAGCCGCTGGTCAAGAGTTTGTCCACCTCCTGATCGATAGCGTTCATGATGTCCGGACGAAAGCGTCGCTGTTGTTGTTTGATAGGCTTGGCATCGGGCAAGATGTTTAGCCTATGCATCACGATCTGAGGTCAAGTCCCGGCATGTCTTCGTAGCTCCAGGCGAAGACATCAATATATTCTTTAGCCAGTTGGATTAAAGACTCCCGGTCTTCTCCTTTTAGGCTTTTGCTGATGAAGATGGGTTTGGAAGAAGATCCGTCCCCAAGGTCGATCTGCTAGACTTCGTCTTCGGTAGGGGGTTCGCGTAGCTCAAAACGAGACTCCCATTGTTCTCCTAAGCGTTGCGCCCAGGGTTCTTCTTCGAAGAATTCCGGCGCTTGATGTCATGTTGGCTGACAGCACTCTCTTGAAGACTGAGCCGATACTGGTATCGGAATCCCAAGTTGATGCTTCAGACGAATGAGAATGTTCTGCTTCTTCTACCTCCGAATTCTCTGGAGTTGACGGCGGCGTGACATAGCCTATCCCCCGTCGAGTCCGATTATAGTAGTCCTGCGGCTTTCCTTTAGGTGTTGAAAGCCGGAGAGGAAGACGTCGACCCTTGCCGTAGTTCAGGCCTTTGTTGCTTTTTAGGTCGTAACCCATCTTTTGGATGAGGTACTTTACCTTGTCCGTGTACCGATAGATTTGTATTCTGTCAGCATCTGGTTCTGGCTCGAGTGGCGGAAGGTCTTGATGACGCTCAACTTTGCCAAAAATGATGGATTCTTCGTCTCGACTCCGCGATGGGACTACAGAACAAACCCCTTGGAACGGGACTACTCGATTTACATGATTGACGGTCGTTACATGTGTTTGCAACGACCATAGAACGTTATCTAATGTATACATGGCATTCCAATATGGAAGACTAGAATAATTAAAAGACACTCTATTATTGATGAAATACGAGATTTTATCCCGCGGGATTACATTGTCCAGAGAGGGTGCGTCTACATCAGCAGAGATGTATTCCCCTAGCTCTTTATCTGTGAGTGCTGGGATTGGATTGGGAGAGTCCACCATAGCTTTGACTTCGGGGTCCGAGAGGGCTATGCGGGCCTTCTCTGGCAGCTTGGATTGCGGCGGCTTGCCCTTAAGACGCACCTTCAGAGGTGCCTCAACTGCGCCTTCGGTGATGGGTGCCTTCCCCTGTAGTTTTGCCACGAGGGGAGCCGATGTTTGAGGCAGCTTTCCCTTGAGTCGTATCTTTAGGGGAGCTTCAGGAGCAGTTGGTGCTTTCCCGGGTAGCTTGATGTTCATGGATGGCAACTTCTGAGGCGGTTTGCCTTTGAGTCGGATCTTCAAAAGAGTGCTGGGAGTCATCTCAGGCTCCATGTCCGGCTCTGCTGCCGTTTCTGCCTCGTCATCAGCATCATTGGCTTTTTCCTCGTCAGATGATTTGTACAAGTTGGAATCCGTGAAGTAGGCTTCAACCCCTTTGAAAGGGTCAATGTCCGCGAACTCCGTCCGGATGACGTCGTTGGTGGACACGTACTTCATACATTGGTAGAGTGTGGATGGCACCACCATGTACTCATGCAGCCATGGACGACCCAATAGGAGGTTGTAGTTGACGTCGGCGTCCACGACGTAACAAGTTACCTCAGTCCTGAGGTTACCGATATGGCACTTTAGACGTATCTTACCCAGTGGCTCGCTCTTACTAGCGTTGAAGCCACTGATTGTTGTGTTGGATGGCGCTAATCGGTACATTGGGATCCCCAGTATTGAGAGCAGCGTCTTCGAAATGATGCTGAGGGAAGACCCGGATCGATCTGAATTCGCTTCACCTTGACAGAACCGATATACCCCGTATAATACAGCTACCTGTTGTGTCGGTTGTGCTTGAGCAGCATGTCTTGTTGGGTGAAGGTTATATTGGGGATAACTTCATCCGCACAATGACAGTGCGCACATGTAGTTGGGAGATCTTCAGGCTGCTTGACCCGACTGATGAAGGACTCAGCATCCTTCAGGGCTTCAAAGAGAGCTTCGCGAGTGTCCTTGGAAAGACGAAGGAGCTCAAACAGAGAAAGGCGGGCAGGAGTACTGGCAAGTTGTGCCAGTATGTCGAAGTTGTGGGGCTTGGCTAGCCCCAAAGCATTCTCCTTTCGTAGAGGCCTGTCGAAACGAGCCTCTATATGCTTCTGCTTATTAGCTGCTGGAGGCTTGGACGGACCCCCTTCTTCGGTAATAGGGACGGTGCAAGGAGGCACCACCTCGACGGCAGTTTCGTCGGGTTGGGCGTTCTGTTGTGAACGCGTTTGTACAGAAAGAGCCTCTTCTGCAGAAGAAGTGACCATGCGGCAAGACTTGATCTTCCTGCTTTTGGTTTTGGAGGCAGAGCGTACCTCCGGTTGAGTAACCTCGGAGACGAGATCAGGGTGAACCCATAAGATCTCTCCCCGAGATGTGGTGAGTGGGATGAGTCCACTCACGTTGTCACGAGTAGGTGGTAAGTTAACCACCTCCATTGTCGCCATAGGGATGGGGACGACGCCATCTTGTGTTGTAGTTGGCGGTAAGGTGCCGAACTGTAGCGATACCACGTTGGCCAAAACCGTCTTCTCCTCATAGTCGACGGAGATAACATCCGCATTGATCATGTGCTGGATGTAGTTTTTGAGGACGTAGCAGTCCTTGGTTGGATGTCCGACAAACCGATGGTAGTGACAGTACCTCGGATTGTCCACTTTTCCAACCTCGTCCGGATACTTCGGGTCCGACAACTTGATCTTGTCACCCTGCTTCAGTATCTCAAAGAGTTGCAGGGTATCTTCATCGTTGAAAGAGTACACCTCCTTTGGCCTTGGTGCAAGTGGAGACTTCTGAGTAGGTACTGATGCACCTTTTGAGGCATTGACAATCAATGCCTGTTTCCCCTTCGTCTCTCGTCCGGGGTTGTTGGCTGCATGCCGCTTCTCCTTGTCTTCGAAGACGGGAAAACTGACTCCCAAAAGACGAGCATTGGCCGCCTTCTTTTCTGCGGCCTCGGCTTCGATGATCAGGGAACTCCAGTCGGAAGGAGGAGTAGAGTTGAGCCAGAGTTTGACTGCAGGCAGCATGTTCATGCTGCAGGAGGAGAGGAGCGCATGTTCTGGCATGCCCGGGGGTAGTCTGAAGCAGGCCTGTCGGAAGCGTTCGATGAATACTCGAACTATTTTCTTCTCCTTCTGGCGTATCTCTATGAGAGACGCCATTGTCATGTCCTTCCCACCATCGTAGAAGCGGTCGAGGAAAAGGTGCATCAAATCATCGAAGGACGATATAGAATTATCGGGGAGGCTGCAGTACCAGTCGTACGCCACTCCTTTCAGTGTGCCGACAAATATGCTGGTGAGTAGCGCATCCTCTTTCGGGAGAAGTCCCGTCTGAGACTGGAAATACATCAGATAGCGACGCGGAGAGTCTTTTCCGTCGTATGGCGTCAGTGTTTGTGGTTTATATTTGGGAGGATAAACCACTTTATTCCATTCGAGGGGATAAGGTTGGGGGATGCCCATCTTTTGGCGCTCCTCTTGTCTCGTCTTGGACTCAAAGCGCTCGCGCAGGTCCCTGATCATCTCGACCACGTCTTCCGTGGAGCTGGGAGTCGGGGAAGGTGGTACCACCTGGAGTTGAGCATTTGAGGGCTCCGACGTCCTGGGGGCTTCGCGATGATCCATATCCAAGGATACCCGTTGAGGGGGTACACTTGACTCTCCATTAGCCCCTGGGTCGGGACCGGTAGAAGGTGTCCTGGCCAAAGCTGACCGTACCTCAAACACTGCTTGAGTCAGTGTTTGCATAGAGGCAGAGAGGGTTTTAAGTCCTCCCTCCAAGGTATCCATGCGCTGGACGAGGTCTGGTGGCGGCTCATCAGACTCGGCATTACCTCCAGCCATGTAGACTGTCATAACACGGCTGGAGTCGGATGGCTCGGTAGAGGCTTCGCTTTCAGCCTCACTCTCCTGTAGAGGAGTTGTTGTTCCCGGAGCTTCGTCTTGGCTACCCCCAGCTATATTCCTGAGGACTTCTTCGTCTTCGAGACTCGGATTCGCAGGGGCTAGGCTACCTCCAGCTAAGTTTTGGAGGACGCCTTCATCTTCGGGAGAAGTATCAGTAAGGGCCTGACTACACCCAGTCATGTCCTGAAGGACTTCTTCATCTTCGAGATGCAGGTCCACAGGGGCTAGACGACCCCCAGCTATGTCAGGGAGGCTGACTTCGCCCTGAGGATGAAGATCCACCCCAGCTATGCTTTGGAGGACACCCTCATCTTCGGAAGGAGGATCGACAAGGGCTTGACTACCCCCAACTTCCTCTAAGAGCTTCTTCTTCCTCCGAGTGCCTTCGAACACTCCGGAGGACGAGACGGTTGTTTTGGATTTCCTCGGCTGGCGCTTGGACGAGGAAATGTCAGTCGTCTTTCGGACTGACAAGGAGTTAGAGATTATATTGCATGAAGTAACCTCTAGTTCTGGCTCCTCTATTGTTGACATTTTTTTCCCGAGATGACATCGGAGGGGTGTCGATGACTGCAGCCGCTGGAACACCGACTGTCTTGGTGGGACTGCTGACTTGCAACAGCAGTTGATGGTGACCACAGCACAAGTGTGCCCTGTGAAAGGCGTATCGTGCTTGACAGTCGACTCTCCTGATCGACGCTTGTGAGTGATCACGTTACACAGATCATTGGAGGAGAGTGCTACCTTCGTACCCCCTTCAGGCGCATGGCAAGGCCAAGCGCCGGGGTGGTCAGGTGAATGCTGCGCCCTCTGACCTAACACCAAACAGGTGCCCCGATCAGTAGTGGAAGAACAACATGTAAAGTGACTTGAACGAACCTCAGATGCACAACCCGAGGGGGCGCGGGGGTTCAAGACCACTGGGTTTGCCTTACTCGACTTGGTTGCGAACGCAACAGATGCGCCCAAGTGAGATAAGGACTTTGAAGGTTGGCTCGTTTCTGGCGCCGCAGCACCTGAGTCAACCTTATACAGCTTACCATCAGCAGCGCGCATGATTGTGAGCGCATGCTTCTGGCTTGCTGCTGGCATAGAACGTTTGGGACGCATGGCCCGTGCTGCCTTGGACTTCTTCGTACCAGGCCGCTGGGGCGCGTAGTACTCAGAATCCAAATTCTCCTCGCCACTACAGCGAGTGAGTCTGTCAAAGACAGAGACCTTCTGTGGCACATCAAAGATGATGCACGGGGCATTGGCTGCGCCCCTGCTCCGTCGACGCATCTTCCTCGCCTGCGAGGGAGATGGCTGGGGAATGTGGTCAGTCGCACGTTTTCTCGAGAGATGCGCTACACCGGTGGGCGCATCTTGGTTGCTGAGGACGTCAGCAGGAAGGGAAGGCAGGATCAGCGCATCCCCTTCGGTGGTGGTGCCAGAGGCGTCGACCTTGTGCACCCAGACCCGGCGGGTCTTCTTCGGCTTTGGCAGCCGCTTCGAAGGACTCGCACTGCCTTCAAAGATGAACTTCTCATACGCCTGTTGATTGAGGCGTACGACCAGCGTCTTGTGGGAGGAGCCCACCTTCACATCGTCAGATTGCGACACAGCTTTCTCGATGGAGGAGAAAGAGGTCCCCAGCAGAGTCGCCAGCTTGTTTGCCATTAAAATCTTTTGATACAAATTTCAATACAAACAGAACAGTGTTACAATGTAGGACTTAGACGTAGTCCTAGGAGTACACTTTTGTTTAATCTGGGTCCCTAGTGCCGATGGAGCGAGTGGTAATGCGTTGAATCCGTTGACGATCTAACGACGGTTATCGGTTCTCTGAAGGTTTGGATTGCTCTGGGTGCTGGAGCTTGCTGAGAGGAGGAAGACGTTGAGTGTCTGTATCTGCCTCTCTGGTTGTGCGACGTCTCTGTCTGTATATGTATGTTCGTCTCTGTGTGTGTGTTCCTTGAAGAAGGAAATGATCCCTCTATTTATATAGTCTGCAGGCTGGCTGCTCATGCGCGCATATGTAGGATGCGCCTGGTCGCAGGAACACCACGTGGTAATTGCTGATGGAGGCGTATGGACGATGCGCCCTGATTGAGGGGTTGAATTCTTCATACTGTTGTTGTGAGCCGGCACGTAGCAGAGAAGGGGATTTTTCTGTTGCTGAGATCTTGGATGAATCGAGTCAAAGGATACGTGTCATCGGCCCATGGCTCGGAGATCTCGGATTTGGTGGGGAATGATCTGGTAAGATGCGCCTGGGATTGGGCACATGAAGAGACTTTGGCTCGTAACCTTTGGGAGTCGCGAACCATTCAGGACGCATGGCTTTTGAGGCGCATGCGAAGCTTCAGTGGTGACTTTACTTCTGTCTTTTGGGATCAGAGAGAAGTCTGGGACGCATGGCTTTTGAGGCGCATGCAGAGCTTCAGTAGTGACTTTACTTCTGTCTTTAGGGATCAGAGAGAAAGTCTGAGACGTATGGCTTTTGAGGCGTATGCAGAACTTTGGGCGCATGGCCGCGGAGTCGCATGCAAGTGGTTGGGCGGCCACGTGGCTTCTAACCACCGGAGGAAAGTAATGATGATGCTGACGTTGGTGACGCTTCATTTTTTGAAAAAGCTGTCAACTGCAGTCTTCGGGGGACGTGCTGCCAACTCTGTCAGACTTCAGCATTTAATGTTCTTTGACAGGTGATGGGTTATCGGGTGGGCGCATCGATCGACGTTCCACTAGGCGTATGGGGGCGCATGCTTATGAAGCGCTTAGTGTTGAGGGGCGCGTCTGTGTGATGCGCGGTCTGGCCGACGCATCCGCTCCGCTTGACACATCTTTTGGTACGACTGTTACGTTCTTCGAGTGCTTTAAATAGCCATTTTTTGACTTGGCTGAATTTGAAGCGTCAGGTTCATCCATTTAATGCAAATTTATTGCACGGGATTCGGAGAGCCATCCACTTGGCACATGAGTTTGATTTGCCCGGCCTATAAATAGTGGCATGGAGAGAGTTTGTTTCTCGTTCTCTCACGTCTTTTCGAAATAAACTTGTTTACTCGAGTGTATTCTGTTGATGAGATGCTCCCGAGGGTGAAGATGCGACGTATTGTCTTCATTGATGCACTTGAAGGTGACTGTTACATCCAAAAGTTGGAGTCGAGGGCTTCTGAGGCAGGCAGAAGGTGCATGTTGCATCCAAAGATCGGGATGCACGAGCCTCGTCTCCGTCATGTGGGAAGAGCCGCAGATCGGAATTGCGGTGCTGCGGCTTTGGGGGCTCTTTCTTCCTTCAAAATGGGTGTTGCCCATTCTGGTTGTGTTGAAAGCTGCTCCTTTAGCCGCGGTTTCGATTACGGTCTTCCTTCGCCTTTGGAGGCTCTTTCGAAGCCTTCCCTGGCCACAGGTTGGCTTGCGGTGCTCTTTGTTTTCCATAAATAAATTCACTTTATTGATTGTCTTCTAGATCAGATTCCTATAGTTGTAATTTTCTCAGAAACACAATAAATAAAGTGAATTTATTTATGGAAAACATGGCTCCGCCACACCAGATGGTTCTGGTTCGACGAAGGGGACCTCCGGCCACCCTGGCCGGATCATGGAGTTTGGCGGCATCCCTGGGGGATTGCCGGCGAACGGAACTTCCGTTGTGCTGGGTTCGACGGCGGGGGGCTCCGCTCCGTGCCCAGGTTCTCCAGCGGGAGATCCCGGGCAGCTGGGCAGGCGCACGCCGCTGGCTGACGTACATGGGAGCGTTTCGCCTGCTGGAGGTGGTCCACGCGGTGCGAAACGGTTGGCGGTTGTGGCGGGGCGCTCCGGCCCTCCGGGCATTGTTGACATTCGAGTTGCGGGGGGAGGAGGGGGCTGTCCCTGCCCAGAGGGGGTCTCCACTCCGTGACAAGGTGGCTTTGAGGGTGGAACCTCCGGCTGCGGAGGCGGCCACATCGAAGGTGGCAAGTGGAGGGACGGGCGGCATGGCGCGGACCTTCATTGCGGTCGTGGGCGGATCCGTGTCGGTGTCGACGGGTGGATTATCGAGGGTGGATTTCCGACCTGCCATTGACTCCGATGGACGGAAGGTGGTTATTTTTTCTCAGTCAGATATGGAGGCCCTCACGGCACCGTGTGGGCTAGACCTTATTGGCAAGTTTGCTCGGCGGAGACTCCCGGTTGAGGCTGTTAGAAAGGCCTTCGATTCGCGGGGTTTCAGGAGGTTGATTGACGTGAAGGCTATCGATGATCGACACGTCCTTATACGGCCTCATGTCGAGTGTGACTTTCTACGGCTGTGGTCTAAGGACTGTTGGTTCGTTGGCCGGGTTTCGATGATGATCTTTAGGTCATCGGTGGACTTTTCGCCTTTGAGAAAGGACCCCCGGGTCCCTATCTAGGTGGCCTTCCCCGGGCTTCCCCACCGTATGTTTGATACCAATGCGGTTCTTTCCATCGCATCTGGTCTCGGCACTCCGCTCAGTACTGATCGGGCTACGGCGTTCTTTTCTAGGCCGTGGGTAGCCAGGGTTTTGGTTGAAGTGGACGTAAGCAAACCACTCCATCATGAGGTATTCTTCCAACTGCCTGATGGTGTTCGATCGCAGCCAGTTGTCTATGAGCGGCGACCTCTATACTGTGTTTCTTATGGCCATCATAGTCACGTTGAGAGTGCTTGTGGTCGACCCCGGGTGGAGTCTTCTTCCGTGGGAGTAGCTGATAGACCGCCCATCCCCGACGACCTCTCTCCTGGCGTAGTGCATGAGGAGGACGGCCCGGTGGGGGGCCGTAGGATTAGCAGGGGTCGTCGGAGGAGACGGTCAAGGCGTGAGAAAGGGAAGGGGACACGGCAGGTGTGGAGGCGCGTCGAAGGGCGTGATGATAGCACGGGGACCACGGAGCCCAGATTGCGCGGGAGAGATGATAATCGCGCAAATTTTGTTCCGCCATCCTGGCACGTGGGGGAGTCATCTTCGGGCCAGCTGGCTTTATGGTCGGATGACGGGCGGCCCATGATGGAGGGACGCAGCACTCCAGGCTCTAGCTTGGATGGGCAGATGGGCCCTGAGCGGGGTATTGGTTCTATTGTTTTATCGGATCTGCTTATTATTATTCATAGCCAGCTGGGACAGGGAGTTATAGCGGCTGACTCTGATACTGAAGATCGTAGCTTGGTGGTGTGGGAGGAGGACGGTCACGGTCCTTTATCCGTCCGGGGCTATGACCCATCTCCGGGTGATGATATGGTCTCACTGCCCGAGGCTAGACCTTCCACCTCACTCTTCGAAGGACGTAAAGAAGACTGGCAGATGGTTCCATTTAAGAAGGCGGCTGGTAGGCGGAGGAAGTCGATGGCACCTCAGTCGGATCGGCTTCTTCGATCACAAGCTTCCCGGGTTAGGCGGGACCCCCAGAGGGTCCATGGTTAAATTCCTTATTTGGAATATTCGGGGGACGACGAACAGAGCTACTTTATCCCATCTCAGGTCCTTATGTCGGACCAACTCGATTCAGGTTCTTGCCATTATTGAACCCAAGGTGATATCCTCTAAGCTTCTTTCTTATAAACTGAGGTTGGGTTTTGATGATAGCTTTTGCAATGATAAGGGCAATATTTGGATTTTTTGTAAGTCGGGTATTGGGATCACTTGTATTGACTCCTGTGACCAGGCTATCACGGTGCAGCTTTCTCTGAGTTGTTTTTCGGTTTCGGTGCGGTTGTCGATAGTTTATGGTGCTGGGACACGACAGGGGAGGAGGAGTCTGTGGAGGCACCTTCTGGACGTCCAAGCCAGGGACATTGCCTTACCCTGGGCGGTGGGCGGGGACTTCAATATCATTGCTTCTCCGGATGAGAAATTTGGAGGTCAACCTCCTGACACGAGGGCCATTACGGACTTCCTCGACTTTCAGTTGGCTGCCGGGCTCTCCGATGTTGGTTTCAGAGGTAGCATCTATACTTGGGTGAACGGGCAGACGGGGATTGATCGTCAGGGATCCCGTCTTGATAGGCTACTCGCTACGGGTAGTTGGCTGGATGGAGTCCAGGTTTCTTACGAGCATCTTAATCGGGCAGAATCTGATCATTCTCCTCTTTTGATATCCTGCTAGCCAGCTTCTTCCCCTGTACGTAAAGGCTTCCGTTTTCTTGATTTTTGGACTTTTCGTCCAGATTTTCTTACGATTGTGGCTCGGACGTAGAATTCATGCTGGCATTATGATGCGCTGGAGCGGTTGGGTATGCGCTTGAGGACAACGGGGCATGTTCTGGCTGGTTGGAGCAGAGCTACTTTCGGAGACGTTTTCCAGGAGGTCCGTCAGGCCGAGGACGCTGCCTTGGCGGCCGAGCAGGATTATGAGCTTCATCCTTCGAAGAGGGGGAGGGCTTCCTGGATGGAGGCCGTGGCAAGATTGAAGTAAAAGGTCCAGGTTGAGGAATCTTTCTGGAAACAAAAAGCACGATTGAGATGGGACCTGGAGGGAGATAAGAATACTCGTTTTTTCCATGAGTGCACTAGGAGCAGGCAATGAAAGGCGGGTATTCAGAAAATAATTCGGGCTGATGGATCAGAAACTGGGTCTACTGCAGAGGTAGCGACGGAGGCGGCTGTATTCTTCTCGAAGCTGTTTAGAGCTGAGCCTATTTCAGATGAGGACGCCTTCTTTGATGTCATCCCTAGCATCATTTCTATGGAGGACAATTCTGATCTTGTTCGCTGTCCTGATAGAGCGGAGTTGCTGGAGATTGTTCGGGGTATGGACCCGGCTAGTAGCGCCGGACCGGATGGCTTTTCTGGAAGATTTTTCTCAGTTTGTTGGGACATTATTGCTGCTGACGTGGAGAAAGCAGTTGGGTCATTTTTCTTGGGTGCACGCCTTTTGATTTCTGTTTCGGATACCTTCTTATTTCTTATTCCTAAAGTCGAACACCCGAGGAACCTTTCTGATTTCCGTCCTATTAGCCTTTGCAATTTCTGTAACAAAATTATTTCCAAGATCATTGCTTGCAGGTTGCGGGAATATCTGCCCAAGATTATTTCTCCTGAGCAAAGTGCTTTTGTTAAGGGGAGAGAGATTGTGGACAATATCATTATTGCTCAGGATATGGTGGCTTCTATGAGGGAACCCAACCATGGTGGAAATGTTGCTATTAAGCTGGACATGCAGAAGGCCTATGACAGAGTCAGTTGGCATTTCCTACTGCGGGTTCTTCGGAGATTTGGTTTTAATGATGTCTTCTGTGATATTATTTATTGTCTCCTGGCAGATACTCGGTATGCGGTTCTTATTAATGGCGCTCCTACTGCTTTTTTCTCGGCGTCTAGAGGGATCCGGCAAGGGGACCCTCTTTCCCCGGCTCTCTTCATTATTGCTGCGGAGGTACTATCTCGGAACCTCAAGCTTCTTCAAGACACAGATAGGAGATCTTCATTTCATACTCCGATTGGGGGATCGCGTATCTCGTACTTAGCTTATACGGATGATGTTCTTATCTTCACTTCGGGGGGATATTGCTGGATTACGTGCTCTCCAGCAAGTATTGCATAGATATGAGGCGGTTTCTGGACAGAAGATTAATTATTCCAAATCGGCCTTTTATACTGCAACTCCACTGGGGGAGGATCGTGCTCGGACTATTTCTACTCTCTTCGGATTTAGTACCGTCACTTTGCCGTTTTCTTATTTGGGTTATCCGTTAACATGCGGGAGAAGGAATGCGGGGATGTTTAGTTATTTGCTGGATAAAATCCGTTCGAAGCTGATGGGTTGGCAAAACAAGATTCTTTCTCCTGGGGGTAAGTTGGTCCTTATTAAGAATGTACTTTCATCTATCCCTATGTATACATTGGCTGCATATTGTCCTCCCCGGGCCGTTCTCAGGACGATTGAGAGGATGTTTGCGGCTTTCTTCTGGGGTAGCAAGGATGGGGTGGCTAAGAGGAGTTGGCTGGCGTGGAGGTTCGTTACTCGGACTAAGTCCGAAGGAGGCCTCGGGATCAAGTGCTTGAGTGATATTATGGATGCTTTTTCTATAAAGCTTTGGTGGAAGTTGAGGCATGGGAAGGGCCTTTGGGTGGAGCTTCTTAAATCGAAATATTTTCATAAGCGGCATCCATGTGATGCGTTTATGACTTCCAAGGGCTCTCATATTTAGCGACGGATTTTGCGGGGGAGGAAATTGGCGGAGCCGTATATCTCGTTTAGACTTGGGCGTGGTGAGGGATCAGCGAGGTGCGAAGCTTGGATTTCGGGGGGTCCACGGTTGGATAGTGTTGCTATTCCATCGGCTGAGGGAGTGACTTCGGGGACCAGGCGCGGAACAGGGAGACGGATTCGGGCTCGGAGTCGTACTCAGGAGAGGGAGTGTGCTTCGACGGTTTCACAGCGTTTGGGCACTAGGGAGCTTCGGAGGTCGGCTAGATTGGCTGGAAGAAGGGTGGTTCTTCCACAACGTACGGTGACTGTTCGAGCTCTTTCGGATAGGGGAGGAAGATCAGAGATTCTAGGGCGAGGAATTCTGATAATGGTGGTCCGCTTATCCGTTCTTTTTGGACAACCACTGGATGGGATCTATCTTTGTTTTTGGAGCAGTTCGGAGTAGAGGCAGCGGGGTGGCTCAGAGAGGCGAATCTGACTTGTACTTCGGATCCCGATTCATTGGTTTGGGGTAAGCGGAAAGGCTCTTTCACGTTGGCTGCGGCTTGGAGAAGTTGTCGGATCTCTCACCCTACATCATCACTTTTTTCTAATATATGGGGCAAGTGTGTTCCGACGAAGTGGAGCATTCTGATGTGGCGGGTTTGTCACAACCGGCTTCCTACTGATGACATTATTCAGAAGATTGGCATCCTTCTGGCTTCCAGGTGTCATTGCTGTCAGGTTGGGCATGGGGAGACCCTTCAGCATATATTTTTCCACGGGGACCTTGCTATGTCGGTTTGGTCTGCTTTCCGGGGTTTCTTCAAGGCTCGGATGCATAGTGACTTTCTAGTCTTTCTTCAAAGGTGGTGGCGGGGTCAGGGCAGTCATCATCGGAGATCATTGGCTGGTGCGATCATTTGGGTGCTTTGGAAGAACATGAACAAGCATCGGTACGAGGGGCGTGGTGATGGGTCGGTCTTTTTGGTTCGGGAGGTGAAGCGACAGTTTCGGAAGTCGCTTTCTATTGTCGTCATCTTCCGACTATTCCTCATTGGGCTTTAGAGTAGAGTTTTTTCTTTATTTCTTTGTCTTTGTTACCATGAGGTCGGATGTACTCATTACCCTCTTTTTTCAATAAAGGTAACAGTTTCTCCAATATATATATATATATATATATATATATATATATATATATATATATATATATATATATATATATATATATATATATATATATATATATATATATATGGAAAATTTTAGCAAGTGTGAGTTTGAAGAAATCTCTTCCGTACTAAATTATTAAGCATAATGATTTCTATATGGATAAGGAAAGATTTGATTGTGTCTAAGATACACAAGTTTAATTTGGAATGTACTAACATGTTGACATTTTCTGGACATATTGCACCTTGGTATATGAAATTTTTGAAAATTGGTAACGATTTTTTTTTTTAATTGGTCTAAAGCTTCTTTAAAAAGATTTTCTTTAGATATTTGGATACTTAAAGAGGAAGGAGGTGATGATAATGCTCAGTTTAGACAAAATATGTCTAGTTTGGATATATATTTTGGAGTTATCGTTTTCAGTTAATGTCTATGACTTTTTCTTGGATGCATATCCTAAGTAGATTATTACATGAATTTTGTTATGTTGATAATATCCAATTTTGTCAAATTAAAATTTATGTTTATTCTTTTGATTACTTTATTTGAGTAATAATCTTATAAATATGCATGTACATAAGGTTTTTGGACAAGATTCGATTTTGTAAAATTTAGTCAACATTCAAATTTTTTGGTGCCTTTTTGTGACTAGCAATAGTTGTCTAATTAAATAGACTCATTGAAACAAGATGTCGCCAAAGTGACCTCTCTTGCGTAGATAGTCTATGAAGGATGTTGGATGTTTATGTGTGTACATTCATGCGGGTATTAGCCGGCCCAAAAGAAGGTTAATATTTGGCCGAATTGCACACATACTTGTGGTGATAAATGTGTGACAATTATAAGGTTTACATGTGAATAATAACCCAATCCAAAGATAGGCTTATAATTTGACATGGCTTATTGTCAACGTTTGATCATTATACCAAGAGTACCACTTGCAGTTAATATCACTGTCCAAAGACTTGATATTAATGATGTACTAGGTAACTTGAGATGGGGTTCACCATTATTTGAATTTGTTTGACTATATTTTATTCTTTGGTTATTAATTAGAGCATGTTTGTTTATTTATTTTTGTTCTCTTTATAATTAATGTTGCTACAATATCTGCCAATAAAATTTTAATTTTCTTGTTTAATGGGATAAACTTTAAGGGCAAAAAAATGAATATATTAGCTGCTAAGGGATCCAGCTCAAAAGAAACAACAATATAAAACTAAGGGTTGTTCTTTTGTGGTATGGCATGACCCATAAGGAAGAAATGTACAAAGTACCACGCATGGCGTATAAAGAAAAGTATATTTCTAAATTTGGTCTGATCTGAGATTAATTTAGATTTAGTACCTAGAAACACATGGCGGTTAGATTCTGGTGCTAGTACCCACATTAGTGTTTATAGACAAGGTTGTCTGAGCTACTGAAAGCCAATTGATGGTAAAAGATTCATCTATGTGGATGACGGCAAATCGGTAGAAATGGAAGCAATAATACATTTTAGGTTATTATTAGGAACCGATTATTATTTGGATTTGATAGACACTTTTATTGTACCATCTTTTAGATGAAATTCAGTTTTGGTTTCCTTATTGGACAAATCTGGTTATCATTGTTCATTTAGAAATAATAAGTTTAGTCTATCTTTAAATCTAAATATTATTGGTAACGGTTCCTTTAAGGTTTATGATCGCGTATATTCAGTTGAACTATTACAGCTTAAATGAAACCTTGCAAGTGGAGTCATGTGGTACTAAACACAAAATTAACAATGATAAAAATTTAGCCTCATTATGACATAAGCGATTATGTCACATCTCTAGAAATAGAGTTGAACGACTTGTGTCTGATGAAATTTGGATTCTATTGACTTTATAGACTTCAATGTCTGTATTGAATGTGTAAAGGGAACACAGACCAAAGTTAAATTGTAAGCAGCTACTTTATTAGTTATGCTACAGATCAAGGGGTTAATAATTATACGATCCTACACAAAAATAAAATTTGAGACGAAAAGTGTAACAGTTTTTGAGGATGTTGAGTTTGGGGGAGAAATAAAGTCAGGATCATTGTCTTTGAGAAGGAATCAATTACGATTCCTACTATTACTTTTGACGATGTGCATGATTCTATACTTATCATGATCAAGAAGTGAATTCAGAGCCTCAATAAGACAATGTCGAATTACCTCTATAAGTCGTTGTTGAGATACCTTAACAACGACAACGTAGTGGCACCCCATTCAAGATAAGGTAATTATTCCTAAGGAACAAACTCAACAACCTCAAGAACCGGTAATATTAAGATGGTCCACGAGAGAAAGGAGAAAAATAATTTCGGATGATATTTGTCATATTTCTCTAGGAACGTGAGGAAGACTGTGGATACTGGAAGATGATCTAATTAACTTCCGTCAGGCCATGGAAAGTTCCAGTTCTCAAAGTGGATTGATTCAATAAATAAGGAGTACAAGTCCATGCAAGACAATAAAGTTTAAGAACTTGTCCCATTACCAAAAGTTATGAAGTCCATTGGTTGCAAATGGACATTTAGAACCAAGAAGGATTCGAAGGGTCATATGGAGAGGTATAAAGTACGTCTTGTAGCTAGTGACTTTACTCAAAATTTTGGGATTGATTTTAAAGAGTTTTTCTCTTCGATATCTTTGAAAAACTCCTTTAAAACAATCATAGCAATGTTGTACATTTTGATCTTGAGTTACATTAAATGGATGTCAAAACGACATTTCTCAATGGTAACATTGATGAAACAGTTTATATTGTACAACCAGAAAACTTTGTGTCAAAAGACCCAAAGAATATGGTTTGAAAATTGACAAAATTTATTTATGAAATCAAGCAAGCTTCTGGTCAAAGGTTTCAAGTGATTATCTCGTTTGGTTTTGAGATGAACACTGTTAAAGATTGTGTGTATCACAAGTTCAGTGGGAGTAGGAATAATTTTTTGGTTTTGTATATTGATTAAAGTATTCAATGCAAACCAGGTGATACCTCTCGTTAAAGGAGACAAATTCGGTCTCAATCAAGTGTCCTAAGGTTAGCCGTAAAATTAAGAAAATGTAATAGATTTTTCCTTCATAATCAGTTGTAGGGAGTCTAATGTATGCTCAAGTATGTACGCATCAGGATATTGCGTACATATTAGGATGTTTGGCAGATATTTAAACAAATATGGATGGATCATTGAGTAGCAGCCAAACTACTTGAGTAATTAATAGAGAACAAGAAATTATATGCTCTTTTTAGGAGATCGGATAATTCTGGAGATCATATGGTATTCCGACTCCGATTTTGTCGGATGCCAACACAGCAAGAGATCCACATCAGGTTGTGCTGACTAATGGAGATATATTTTGGATGAGTGTCAAACATGCACTCATAATTTCTTCCACCATGGCAGCAAGGTTTATAACATGTTGTGGGGCATCTATTCAGGAAATATAGTTACAAAATTTTGTCACAAGGCTGCACCTACAGTACGGTGTTAAAAGTCTACATAAAATTATGGTGTGATAATAAATCAGCAGTACTGTATTCTAATAACAACAGAAACTTATATAAGTCAAGGATATTGACATAAAGTTTCTAGTTGTGAAGGAAAGAATTCAGAATGGTTAAAGTGTCCATATAGCACATTATGACAAACTCCTTGTTAGCGGATCCGCTCACAAAAGCATTATCACCCAGGGTCTTTCATGAGCATACTGCTAATATGGGTGTTATTTTAATTAATAATATGGCAATAAAGTGGGAGTTTGTATTTTATGTATTTGGGTGCTATTTGGTTTTGGACACATTTGTGTATTAAAGTATTTTCGATATTTATCTGGTCAGATATATGAAAAATTCAGTTCATTCTGTTTTCATTATGTTAAAGTATTTGATCTCACTAAAGTTAAGGAGGACCAGTTGGAAATAGACATATATTGATCACATTACGTGTAATTTCCATGCTACGCATCCATGATTGATTTATGTCGTTTAGATATATTGGTATATGTGACCATTGATGGTTTAGTTACGCTATATGCGACGAATGCCGCTTTGATCCTATGTTGATATAGTTAATGGACGAGATTGTTCGAATATATCCTAAGGATTAAGATAGCAATTTATGAGCTCACTAAGGTTAACACAATATTATAAGGTTACATATGTGGCCCAGTGGAAGATTGTTGAAATTATTCAATAATTAAGGGACCACACATGTAAAATTAATTGTGTTTGGGCTATCTAAATAATTAAGCCAAATTAAAATGGTCTATTTGAATTGGCTTAAGGGTATAATTGTCATGGAATTAATGTGTAGATACCGGAGATAATTCTAATTTGATGAGGGGCCAAATTAGAAATATCAAAACATATAAATATATGTATTCATTAGGGTTATGGTCTCCAACTTATACGACCACCAAAACAGAGGTTTTCTCTTTTTCTCTTCTGCATCCCCATCAACAGAAAGAGAGGGACAAATGATTCGGATTCTTCATTGTCATTAAGGGTCGTAGCAAGTTGGAAGATCGAACCCAATAAAGAGACGTTCGCTTCAAGATCCATCAAGTCTAGCAATGGATTCAGGTACGCTTCCGCAATTTAATTTATGTTCTTCATCTCATGAATCGACAGGGTACAATAAATTTCTAACATTTTCTATTTATATATTAATATTAAAAAAATATCTTACACTAATTAGTATTATATTTTAGATACCTTGTTTGGATTGGTTGTTAGTTTTTCAAAAGTATATTTTTTTTACAACAACTGCTAAACTATTTTCAAAAGTTTGTTTGTTTTCAAAATTGGACCGACTTTCCAAAAAGATCGATAATCAATTGTTAACCTTGTTAGCAATCACCCGAATAAAATGCATATAATACGTGAATTTTTTCGTATCTTTTATAAACGTATAATACTTACATATTTTTGAAATATTCGGATTAATATATCAATTATAAGACTTGACGTTTTAAACGAACAGTACAACCTATTTAATTAACCAAGAAAGAAATCAAACAATCTTTCATTAACTGCCTTGTTGCTTTTAACCAGTCTGACAGTTCACAAAAAAATTGTCTATACAAAAAAACTCACATGCAACCTATTTAATTAACCATGAAATAAATGTTAGATATTTATTGTACCATGTCGATTCATGAGATGAAGAACATAAATTAAATTGCGGAAGCGTACCTGAATCCATTGCTAGGCTTGATGGATCTTGAAGCGAACGTCTCTTTTGTTGGATTTGATCTTCCAACTTGCTACGACCCTTAATGACAAAGAGGAATCTGAATCCTTTGTCCCTCTCTTTCTGTTGATGGGGATGCAGAAGAGAAAAAGAGACAACCTCTCTTTTTGGTGGTCGTATCAGTTGGGGACCATAACCCTAATGAATACACACACACACACACACACACACACACACACACACACACATATATATATATATAAATATATACACTACAAGAAATGACAGTTTTAGCAACACACTTTAGCGACATATAGTCTTTTATGTCCCAAAAAGCTAATTTTTATATGTATTAGCGACATCAATTTTAGCATGTCGCGGAATATTCACAAATTTTTATGGAGGGAAGCCAATTTTTGGAGCCACCAAAAATCCACTAGATATGGCGACATGCACATGTCACAGAAAAGGCACTGCTTCTTTGCCGACATGTACATATGTCGGGAAAGCATTTATATATTTCTTTAATAAATAAAATTAGAAAAACACATCTAATAAGAAACCAAAACTAAATATTCCCTCAAATTAAAAAACCTAAGAACCCCCAGCCCCTTTCTCTCTCTCTCTCTCCCGCTCTCGGTCGCAGTCGTCGTTCGTACGCTTTCTCTCTTGCGTGCGCCATCAATCTCTCTCTCTCTCCCAGCGATCTCTCTTGCGTGCGCCGTCAATCCCTTCTCCATCTCTGTCGTAAAGTTCGAACGAGAGGTTCCCTCCTCCATTAACCGTGAGTTTCTTGCCCTAATATTTTTAGTAGCTTAATTTTGTGAGGGTTGAGAATATTATTGGGTTTTATTATATGGTATATGTAGGGACTTGATTGTTTGTGATTCAAATTTTGGTTTGATTTTGTTCGGGCTTCTATCTCTCATATGGTTTTGTTAGGGTTTGATTTGGGATAATATGTTATTGACAAATTAGATTTGGTTTTCAAATCCTCTATGATGTTATGACTTTTTATGATTATTTCTATAAATTTTTTTTCTATATTTGTCATGGTAAGTCACAACATTGTCTTTACTGTATTATTAGAGTTTCCATGTCCGATCATGTCCTAAACCTTAGACTCATTAAAGATATTGTATTTTTGGAGTGTACATGTTCGATAATGTAATCTGATACTTAGTTAAGCAATTGAGGAAATGTGCATAGTATAAATCGGCTACTGCTCTCATACTCAAAGAATCAAAACATTGTGTTTTATATATGGTGTGGTGGATCTTAGAGAGTTCCTTAACTTTACAAATGGTGGATCTATCTTGACATGATCTTTAACATCTAAAGATCTATAATTAGATTTCATAATTCTTCTCCTTTCAGACAATAACAGAGAAACTACAATCATTAATGTTAAAGGGCATTTGGAGTTTCAAATGGCAAAAGTTCCATTTCAAATGGAAAGGGCATTTGGAGTTTTCCAAATTTTGTGTGGCTAAATCGGTAAACGGTGGGAACCGAACAAAACTCAGTTGCCATTTCAGCCAATGCCAATGGAAACAACAAACTCTCCATTGTAATTGGTGTTTGTTTGAAGGTTTCAAAATGGTATGTAACCAATCGAGCTCGACCAGAAGGTTCAATTGTTGAGGCTTATATTGTCAAAGAGAGCTTGACTTTTTGTTCAATGTACTTGAGCAATGTCGAAACAATATTTAATCGAGAAGAACGAAATGCTGATGGTGGTGAACGTGGTCCTGGGTTGACGATATTCACATAAAATGTCCGTCCGTTTGGACGACTAAGAAGGGCTCATGATGTCTCAGAGAAGGAATATGAACTTGCTAAGTGGTTTGTGCTTTACAACACAAATGAGGTTGAGCCGTACCTAGAGTATGTTATTCAACATCCTTACATGCATTCATGACTTAAAATCTTTTGATTTATTTACACTTATGAGTTTAATTTCTTCAAGTCGGGAACACAAGAACCTATTACAAAATTCAAGTGAAGGTGATATAACTCAAATATTGAGTTTTGAATATTGTAAGTAGATCTTCTTTCTTAATTACCAGTTTACTTTTCACTTCACTTTATTTCTTAATTACCTATCAATATTATAAGTAGGTCTTCTTTCTTGTTACAGTCATTTGGACTACTCTTGAAGTATAGTTTACTTATTCATTACATGTTTGTTGATTTAAATATTGCATAATTTGTTTGTTTATCTAGATTTTTGGTTCTATTATGTACATAATTTCAGTCCTACTGCATTCATGACTCATGCTCTATGTATGTACTTGTGTTACCCCCTTGATTAACAACTAGAATGCATACCAATAGGCGGGGACTACTTGTTTCAGTTTACATTGTTTATGATATTAATACATATCAGTTCTCAGGGTTTACTATCCTTGTATAAGGCTATCTATCTTTTCATGTGTATATTCATATAGGATCAAGGATGCATCAATAACTTGATGTGAAATTTGTTATACAAAATGATGTAATTTGAGGTTATGCCACTGGTAGACGTGCTACCAATGGATTTTATGTTTACCTTGGTGACTCTTTGATTTCTTGGAAATCGATCAGATAAACAAGGTATCATATCTCGCTCTTGTACCAAGGCTGAGTATATGAACTTCAGTGGCACATAGGCTCACATCTCTATTTTCCAAAGGATTCATGCACTAAGCTCACACAATACAAGGACATACAATTTTCATTAGCAAATTCTTCTTGGTAGAACCAGATTGTTAATGTTCTTTAGTTTCCAAAGGATTCTTCTTAATGTTCTTTAGTTTCTCTTTAGTCCCATATATATGGTTACTGTAAGTAGCCTACCATGTAACTCTTATTAATGAAAAGTATTCCAACATTCTCACAAATTTATGTTGCATGGACACAGAAAATGGTGTTCATGTGCGGATCCTTGCTTATCAACATAGGTAACAAACTATATGGATACGGATAGGAAACACTATGGATACAGGTAATATTATTTAATGGTACCTTGAAACACTATTATTTAATGTGGTGATGTAATATTTGTTCTATTTAATGGTACTTTGAAATAATATATTATTTGAAACAGTATATTATTTGATAAGCCACCAGTATGCCTGTGATTGGTGGATATTTTTTGAACTTGTTATATCTGGTACTTAAATGTTTGTCACTTTTTTGCTCTGTGACTGAAAAGCCACCAGTATGCCTATACCTGGAACAAGGAGCTGATAACAAGCATGAAGCCCTTGTATGTTTTATGATTTCTCAGTGAGGTCAACCATAATCTGTACACTTTGCAATATAACAAGATGGTACTGCTTGATATTTGTTCAGAGTAACAGCTATTAGATGCTGAATTTTTGGATGGATTGGATGCAAAATCTAGTATGATTGGATACAGAATTCCTTGGAGTGAGGTACACCTTTGAAATAAACAATCTACTTGCTTGAATGTGAAAATAAAGTTCCTATGCATTAGTTAACGTTTGGCAATTCTTTGATGTCGTGAAATTGGTTTACTGAGCAGATATGACTCTAAAGGCCACAAACCTATGTTGAGACTGCTCAAGTACACTTGGTTTTACAAATTTGACATTTAGCCTTCCATTTCTTTAGTCAAAGAGTACGTAATACTAGTATGACATGGTGTAGATATGACAACCACGTAATATGTGTGTGGTGCATTGGCTAGTCAATGTCGAATTTGTGTCAGATATAGACATGGATTAAATTTTGTATGAGCATGTATTGGTGCTTTGGTTAGTCAATGTCAGATTTATAAATCAATCAAAGAGCTCAGTTATATTAAGAAGGATCTGCATTTCAACCATAGCAGGTAGTCTTGTATCCTTTCCTACAGAAATTCATTGGTTGGTATACTCTTATTTTTCCTTTCCCTTCTAATGTTTAATATTGTATTTGTTCATAACTCATTAGTGAACTATATGAACAGTAACCAAGATTGGGATACATTGTACTGAAAAAACAAAAATTATATGTCAAGAATGGTCAGAACTGCTGGCATCTGGATGTACTGAAAAACAAAAATATAGAACTTTTTTGCCCCTACAACTATCAAATACTTCACTAATATCGTCTCAATATGGATTAACAAAGAATAAATCATCCATTTAAAAATAGATTATGTGTGCAAATTTACTTTTGGCTACATCCATTTTTAGTCAATAACTTCGTAGATAACTATTTTTTTAGCCACTTCAAACTATTTTTTTTTACATTCTCGTTTATGCTACAACCATTAAGTCCATAACTTCGTAGATAATTATTAACAATTATATTTTCTCGCAGAGATGGACAAGAGTTGGATGACACTTTTTAGAAAAAGATTAAGTCAGCCGTATGTTGATGGAGTTAACTCTTTTCTCGAATATGCAATGAACAAAGTGGGCAAGAATGGTAGGATTCGATGTCTATGTAATGATTGCATGAACTTAGAATGGCATACAGAAAAAGATGTGAAGAATCATTTAGTTCGACATGGAATGATGTTATCTTATACTAATTGGGTGTACCATGGAGAACTTGTTATCGAGAATCAAACTCAAGTATCAGACGATGAGGGTGATATTGAAATATCAGATGAAGAAGACGATCAAGACGAATTTCCTGAATTACTACAAGACTATTGTCGGGGGGCTTACATGGGCCATGATTGGGAAGATGATACTGCTCAGAGGGAGGAGCTGCATAACATCGATAAAATATTGGAGGATGCACAACGTGAAGTGTACCCAGGGTGTAAGAAGTATACTTTATTAAAGTTGGTGATTACGCTGCTTCATATATGAAGGTAATCAGCAAGTGGAGCAATAAATTGTTCAACATGCTGATGGAAATATTATTTGACCTTCTACCCGAAGGAAATTTTCTTCCAAAGTCCATTTATGAAGCTAAAAAGTTCTTACGTGATCTGGGCTTGGGGTACGAGACAATTCATGCATGTCAACATGATTATGCACTTTTTTGGAAGGAGAATGCAGCCTTAGAAAATTGCCCAGTCTGTGGAGAGTCTAGATACAAGATAAATAATGGTAATGGAAAAAAGATCCCACATAAGATCTTGCGGTACTTTCCATTGACACCAAGGTTGTGTAGATTGTATATGTCGAGGAAGACAGCTACAGACATGAGATGGCATAGTGAGAAGCGCATGAATGATGGAGTATTAAGGCATCCAGCTGACAGTGCAGAGTGGAAGGAGTTTGATAGCAATTTTCCTCATTTTGCTCAGGAATCCCGAAATGTACAGCTAGGAATGGCCACTGACGGGTTTAACCCTTTCGGAAACATGAGTACATCTTACAGTTTGTGGCCTGTAATACTTATGTCCTATAACTTACCACCCTGGAAGTGCATGAAAGATCCATTTTTTATGATGTCTTTGCTTATTCCAGGTCCACAAGCACCTGGGAGAGATATTGATGTTTACATGCGACCATTGATTGATGAGCTAAACAATTTGTGGGCAAAAAATGGTGTACTCACTTATGATGCATCCAGGGAACAAACTTTTCGAATGCATGCAGCTTTAATGTGGACAATAAATGACTTTCCTGCGTATGGTAACTTGTCTGGGTGGAGTACAAAGGGTTATTTGGCTTGTCCCATATGCAATGAGAATGCTTCATCTCAAAGTTTGAGAAATAAAATTGGATACTTGGGACATCGATGTTACTTGCCTGATAATCATGTCTGGCGAAGAAGTAAGGCCTTTAATAGAAAGATTGAGCACCAAAAGAAATCATTGGAGATACCAACAGAAAAAATATTAAATCAGTTGGATTGCTTATCATATGTCGAGTTTGGGAAGAACCATAAGAACAAAAAGAGACCCCGTGACTAAGCAAAATTGAATTGGACAAAGAAGAGCATCCTATTTGAGCTCTCATATCGGAGGAAACGGAAGCTCCAACACAATCTTGATGTCATGTACACAGAGAAGAATATATGTGACAATTTGCTTGGAACGTTGTTGAACATAGATGGGAAGAACAAGGATACAACAAAAGCTCATTTTGATTTGGAGGACATGGACATAAGAAAAGAATTGCACGTACAGAGGTCTCTCGATGGATCCTTGATCAAGCCTCCAGCGATTTACACATTGACACCAAAGGAGAGAGAGGGTTTTGTTGAATTTTTAAAGTCAATCAAATATCCAGATGGATATGCTGCAAACATCTCAAGGTGTGTGACCACAAAAAATAAAAAATTCTCAACCTTAAAAAGCCATGATTGTCATGTCCTTCTACAACGAATTCTTCCAATCGGGATGCGTGGCTACCTTAACAATGATATTTGTACTATAATGTTTGAGTTGGGTAATTTCTTTGAGGAGTTGTGCTCTAAGACGTTGGTGCCAACGGACTTATAGAAGTTAGAAGAACGCATAGTTCTAATACTTTGCAAGTTAGAGAAGATTTTTCCTCCAGCTTTTTTCGATGTGATGGTGCATTTGGTAGTTCATCTTCCACGTGAAGCCATCCTTGCGGGACCAGTACAATATCGTTGGATGTATCCAATTGAAAGGTAATTTGTACTATCTTAATATAAATTTCAACTTAAACATTCTTTCATTATTGTAATTGGTTTTTGTTTGAAGGTTTCTTGGAACTCTAAAATGGTACGTAACCAATCGAGCTCGGCCAGAAGGTTCAATTACTGAGGCTTATATTATAAAAGAGAGCTTGACTTTTTGTTCAATGTACTTGAGCAATGTCGAAACAATATTTAATCGAGAAGAACAAAATGCTGATGGTGGTGAACGTGGTCCTGGGTTAATGATATTCACGCAAAATGTTCGTCCTTTTGGACGACTAAGAAGGGCTCCTGATGTCTCAGAGAAGGAATATGAAATTGCTAAGTGGTTTGTGCTTTACAACACCGACGAGGTTGAGCCGTATCTAGTGTATGTTATTCAACATCCTTACATGCATTCATAACTTAAAATCTTTTGATTATTGATTTATTTGCACTTATGACTTTAATTTCTTCAAGTAGGGAACACAAGAAGCTATTACAAAATTCAAGTGAAGGCGATATAACTCAAATACAACGACAAAAAATTTCAAAATGGTTCAAAAAGCACGTAAGATGTATAACATATATTTAGATACTATTCAATTAATATTATCTTAATATGTCTTTTTTTTGTTTTGTATGTAGATGAATCAATTGCGAACACAAAAGTCACCAAAAGCAACTGATGAAATATGGGCGTTAGCGAATGGTCCCAATGTGATAGTAACTCTTTATTCAGGTTGCATTTGTGATGGAGTTCGGTTCCATACTAGAGATCATGACAATCGTCGTAAGAGTCAGAATAGCGGTTTAGTCTCTGAAGGAGCTCATAAAGGAAAACCCATCGACTTTTATGGATATTTATGCAAAGTTTGGGAATTGACATACATGTATGGCCATAAAGTTGTTTTGTTCCAATGTGAATGGTTCAACACAGGTGGTAGCCGAACACTAAACAAAGAAGCATATTGCCTTAGCATTAATGTCATGCGCCGGTGGTATTCAGACGATCCATTTGTCCTACCAAGTCAGGTGCAACAAGTGTTCTATGTTAATGATACACGATTAGGTGCAAATTGGCAAGTCGTACAAAGGGTTCGACATCGGGGTACATGGGATGTACCAGAGTTGGATGATGATGATGAGCGTGACTCACTAGAAGTTTCAGAACCTATTGATGCATTCCAAAAAGACAAAAGCACTGGAATTATTCCAATTATCGTTGAAGATATTAATGTTCAATATCATAGGAATGGTGTTGATCCTGAGATAATTCCAAGAGATATGGTTTTGCGGCTCAACGATAATGAGGGTGAAAGTGAAACACTGGCACATAATAGAGAGGATGATGAGGATGACGAAGAAATGCTTTATGATTCTGATATTGATCCTGATATAGAATTTGATATGTAGGTAGGTCTTCTTTCTTGTTACAGTCATTTGGGCTACTATTGAAGTACTGTTTACTTATTCATTACATGTTTATTAATTTTAATTTTGCAGAATTTGTTTGCTTATCTGGATTTTTGGTTCGATTATGTACATAATTTCAAAGATGTATTAATGAGCAGCTAGAATGCATGTATGCCCTTGATTCATTATTGTTTACTCTATGTATGCGCATTATTTGTTTACTTATTTATATTACTGTTTACTCTATGTATGTACTTGTGTTACCCCATTGACGAGCAACTAGAATGCATAAGTCTATCCTTGTATAAGGCTATCTTACTTTTCATGTGTATATTCATATAGGATCAAGGATGCATCAATGAGTTGATGTGAAATTTGTTATACATAATGGTATAATTTGATCTGTTATCATTTTTCATGTCATTATATATTGTTTGACTTATACATTGATGCTCTAATTTTTTAGCTTTGGTGTGGTGACGTAACATTTCTTATATTTAATGGTACATTGAAGCACTATATTATTTGACTGCTATCATTTCTTAATTTAATCTGTTATCATTTTTAGCTTGTTTAACATATGTCCTGCTATTTTCAGTATTTCCCATATGACTGTCTCAAATTTTTTTGCTCTGTCACATATTTTTTTATCTGTCACATGTTTGATCTGTCACATGTTTTTTTGCTCCGCTCCAAATAGGTGCTTTACTGAGAATTTGTACATGTCTTAAGGCTAATATAATTTGTATCTTTATTGTTGTAGATGGAAAAATCAAAGAACAAGATATATTTAAGACCCGAACAAATAGCCCAATTGACGCCAGCATATGAGAAACAAAGAATTGAAAATATTGCTCGCAACCAAAGGAAATTTGAGGCTTTGGGTTTGCTTCACGCTACAAATTTGTTAGCCCCATTTGAGAAGGTCACCCAAACAAGTTTGGCTAAAAATAGTAAAAGAAATGCAAGTGAGAGAGATGATAATGAGTATCGACCAGGCGATTGTGATGATTTGCTTAGTTAGTCTAGCAGCGAAGATGAGAATAATGGGCATTCTAATCCTCAAATGGAAAAGGTAATAAATATGATATGCTTCTCAAATAAAATGTTGTATTTGAATTATGTTACTAAAAATGCCTTGTCACCCCCGTTTTTCGTTCTACGTATTTTCAGTATACGTATACGGAATCCTGACATGTATTTTTATTTTCCTGCCTGGCTAGCTAATTTCAGTTTAATCTTGATTAGGTTCATCATAGCATGTAATGGTTTAACTTGGTTTATTTTGGGATGGCTCGGTTTTAATTGGTTTGGGTTGGTTTGGTTTGGTTTAATGTGCATTGGAACACCTTAGCCTATGCTCCACCCTCAACACACCACATCCCACCCCCATTAAAAACTCTACCAACACTCTCTCTCTTCATTACTTCCTCCATTAATTTCTTCTTCTTCTTCCTCCACCCAACTCTCCACACCCATAGGCAAGGGCAACTTGCTTCTACAAGAGAGCCCATTTTATTGTTCCATTAGCTTTTTCTCATGTTTCTAAGACACATTAGAACTTGTCATTTTCCATTTTGAGGCTTTAAATCTTGTAGATCTAGAAATTTGTTATTTTTGGATTTGGTGGTTTTGATCTATCAAACTTCTTTGTTTTCAAGTTTTGATGGTTCCATGTGGTGGGAAATTTTCTTCTACCCAATTTTGACCATTGAAAAGTTGGATTTGGACTTGTTTTGACCAAGTTATGGACTTTTGAAGCTTTGGGTTCAAACCATGGAGTTCTTGCTGTTCTGGAGAAGACAATGAGCAGTGCGCGAGCTTTTTAGCTTGCGCCACTGAGCTGCGCGTGCTCTTTAGCGCAGCGCAGTCTGACTCATATGCTGCCTTTTGGAAGCGTATGTCTTGCATACGCTGTCTTAGGTGAAAAGGAGTCGTATGGACCTCATATGCTGCCTGAGCGTATGCTGCCTGAGCGTATGCTGCCTGAGCGTATGCTGACTGAGCGTATGCTGCCTGAGCGTATGCTGACTGAGCGTATGCTGCCTGACCGTATGCTGCCTGAGCGTATGCTGCCTGAGCGTATATTGACCTGAGCGTATGCTGCCTGAGCGTATGCTGCCTGAGCGTATGCTGCCCTGAGCGTATGCTGCCTAAGCGTATGCTGACTGAGCGTATGCTGCCTGAGCGTATGCTGACCTGAGCGTATGCTGACCTGAGCGTATGTTGACTTGAGCGTAGCCTGATGTTTAGGCACAACTGGACCTGGCCCTACTTGCCTTGCATGATTAGTGACCCGCCGTGGTGCACTCTTGACAAGTAATTTAACATGATAATTCTTGATGGTGGTCCGTTGTGACGCACCCTTGCCTTGATAAGTAATCTTGATAAGCAACTCGACATGATAACCGTGATACGCTGTTGCGACGGCTAACCTGACATGCTAAGTGAATTTTTGATACCGTGGGTGATTGTATTGAATATGCTTGTATAAGCAACCAGTCTTGTGTCGCATCATGTCTAGGACATGTATCCCTGGTTACCACGGTCAGGGATTCATACCGAATCTGACTAGGTTAATGACTAGATTGATCAAGAAGAGCATATAGAGAGGTATTCCGGCTACAAGCAATCCCGTTATCTGGGCGCCTTCCTTGATGGACTTGTAGCCTACCGACGAGTAGGGCACATTTCCAGCTCACTGCTATGTGGGGCACTACATGAAACGATTACTATGCACACTGTCATGTGTTGCATCCAAGTCACCTAACAAGGCATGATGACTCTAAGCTTGAACCTTGCATCTGGATAACCTGGATAGTCTGCAGGGCTTGTGGCCGTAGGCGTACCTCATTGCATCTTGCTAGTAACTAAGCTTGTGATAACCCTAGTTAGTTAAGTATCAAGCCGTACTCTTTGCTTGGCCGTGAATGATGGATGGAGTCCTATCTTGTTTAGTCTTGCCTAGATCCAGTACATGGATAACTCCGGACATGCTTGTTTATGCTTTACGTTATCGATAATTGGTTCGAGGCTAAGTTCTGTTCAGGTGAAGGGTTACAACCCCGGTCCTTGTTTGGTTTACGGGTTGTAACTTGGGTACCGGAATAGTCCTCTAGTTATCTTATCGTTTATCATCCTGTTTTCTTTAACTCATGTCTTATGTTATTTCATCTATGATTTATGTGCTGACATGCTGGTTTTAGTTCTTAAGTGAAGCCCCCTTTGTGGCACTTGCTCTTTTTGGGGTCTGATCCAGCTGGTTTTGTATGGCCAGATTTCAGAGCAGCTACCGAGGATCTCCCAACCTTCCTGCCAGATGGTGAACACTAGAAGGAATCCCGGCAACGAGTGGGTTTTTATTTTGCCCTCCCACTCCCTTGTAAAAATATTATTTTGAGGCGTTTAGCCGCCGAGCAAGTGTTAGCTCGTTTGTAACTTTACTTACTGTCTGCCTACGGGCTGTAGCATGATTGACAAATCCTAGGGTTGATCATGTATGACTTAAACTCTTGCTAGTCTTCGTATTTTGTATGACTAGCTTCATGATCATCTGAATATGTAATGTATGGGACGCCTTACCTTGTATGTCTGATGATCTACCATCTTGTTATATCTACTTGTTGCTTGAGAATGAGATACTAGGCTTGTTATTGACCTTAAGAGACCGATGGCTTGTAGTAAACCCTCATGCATCTAGACAGCCGTGACCGTATTGTGATGTGAGATTCACTTCAATGTACGTAGCTGGCTGTGTCTGTCCCCCGCTCTCCAGTATTCTGGTTCTAGGGTGTGACACGGTTTAAGTGGTGGCCAATACAGGTCTTGTAAATCAAGATGTGTGAGGATTTACCGGATAGATGTCTCAATCAGCACTCGCCTTTGATCTCTACTCGTGCCTCCTGATCTTTCAGAATCCTTGACCTGATCACATGTTTGTGTCCTCGATCTATCATGGTCCTTTCTTATTGTTCCCCATGTCGTTTCTTCAGCGACCTTGTTCCTGGTCCTACCGATCAGCAAGGCGGAGCACCTCCAGTGGACCAGCAGCAACCTGGAGACCAAGCCCAGCACTCTAGAGTGGCCTCCCGAGTCATACATTCTGGGGACCCCGAGCCCCCAGTTCAGCTAGTCCAGCCTGCAGAGCCTGACGATGGCACCTTGGTATCTCATCAGGACATTGCTTGTATCTAAAGATCGTCGGGGCGATGCCCTGCACCAGGCAGTACAGGATGCCATGGGCCGTGTTGGTTATCAAGGGAACAGTACGGCTAGCAGTTTCAAGCGCCTCAACCTCCCTTCTTTGATGGGAGTGAAGACGCTATTGCAGCCGATGCGTGGCTCCAGGACATTGAGATTATCTTAGATGCAGCCAAGACTCCAGAAGAAGAGAAGGTAGCTGTGGTACGTCTACAGTTATTGGACCTAGCCCGTACCTGGTGGGCGATGATAGCAGTTGGTTTGGCAACGCCTGTTCCGTGGACGGTATTCAGTGATAAGTTTCAGATCAAGTACTTCGATGCTGTGGCTCGGCACGACTTACAGACGAAGTTCACCAATCTCAGGCAGATAAACAGGACGGTCGATGGATATACGGCCGAGTTTTCAAGACTGAGCCGGTTTGCTCCCACTTTGGTGGCAACCGAGTTTGAACGAGCGCAGCGGTTCCAGCAGGGACTCCACCTAGAGATTATTCTAGCAGTGGAGCAGTTTGAGCATCAGACCTTTGATGTTGTTTTGCGGGCAGCTAAGAGACATGAGTATACCTCGCAGAGAATTGTAGACAGAACTGGAGGACGGAAGCGGTCCCATGGTCAGATGATCCAGTCTTCAGCCCCAGCCCCCGCAGCTAGGGCCTTGACCATTGGAGTTCCGAGGAGGGCAGCATCAGTTACGTCGGTTCAGCATTCGACTCCGACGTATCCTCAGCAGCAGAAGCGGAGGCAGTCTTCCACAATGGGCTGCACTCATTGTGGGAAGCCAGGACATGTAGTGTCAGAATGTCACCGAGCACAAGGATTGTGTTTGGCTTGTGGGGCACCGGATCACATGATAGGGTCTTGCCCACAGAGAGCCGGTTCATCCTCATCGGCCCAGACTAGTCCCTCAGTGAGGGGACCAGCACCAGTGCAGCAGCAGTAGTATCAGCCTCCGAGGCCATTGCCGCCTCAGGCTCAGGCATTCCAGCAGCAGCGACCGCAACAGTATGCCCAGGTCCAAGCTCAGGTTCAGAACCGCCAGAGAGGTTTCCAGCAGAGGGGACCAGCACCCAGAGGGTACGGTCAAGCGATGGCTTTGACCGTAGAGGAGGAGTTGGCATCAGGTGAGGTGGTGGCAGGTACCATTCTCGTCAACTCTTTTTCTGCATTAGTATTATTTGATTCAGGTGCATCGCATTCATTTATGACTGCACGATTTGCGACACGGATAGGACTGGAGCCCGAGTCATTATCAGTAAGGCTCAATATACTTATTGGTAACGGACTTGTGGGGGTAGATAGGGTGTTTTCCTCGTGTCGAATCGTAGTTAGCGGTAGAGAGTTTCCCGCTAGGTTGATAGAGTTTCCGATGGTCGATTATGATGTAGTACAGTATGTTAGGATAGATTGCCATGTCGGCAAGATTATTTTTAGTATTCCCGGTGAGCCAGAGTTTTTATTTTTTCGAGGCAGAGTAGAACCTTCTTCCCCAGCATTGCGGACGGCCGTAGCAGCAGCAGTTCAGTTTCCCAGAGTTGTAGAAGAGTTTCCTGACGTATTTCCCGAAGAGCTTTCAGGCATGCCCCCAGAGAGAGAGATAGAGTTCACTATCGACTTGATTCCATGGACGGCACCAGTGTCAGAGAGAGTCTATAGGATGGCACCATCAGAGTTGGAGGTCCTGTACAAGATGATTGAAGAACTTAGAACCAAGGGATTTATTCGTGCTAGCGGATCACCTTGGGGAGCTCCGATGCTTCTTGTGAAGAAGAAGGATGGTACATCAAGATTATGTGTTCATTATCGTACTTTGAACTTTGTAACAATTAAGAACAGATATCCTTTACCAAGGATAGATGATTTATTTGATCAGCTCAGGGGAGCGGCAGTATTCTCGAAGATTGACTTGCGGTCAGGAGAGCAGGACATCCCGAAGACAGCATTCAGATCTAGATATGGACATTGGGAGTTCCTTGTTATGCCATTTGGAGCGACCAATGCGCCGGCCGTATTCATGGACCTCACGAATCGTATCTTCATGCCCTATTTGGACCAGTTCGTGATAGTGTTCATAGACGACATCTTAGTCTATAGCGAGAACGAGGCAGAGCATGAGCAGCATCTTCGTGTAGTTCTTCAGATTCTCAGGGAGCACCAGTTGTACGCGAAGTTCAGTAAGTGCGAGTTTTGGTTGGATCGTATCTCGTACTTGGGTCATATCATCACCAGAGGTGGAGTGGAAGTTGATCCCCAGAAGATAGTGGCTATAGAGACATGGCCAGTACCTAGCACCGTTGCAGAAGTTCGGAGTTTCCTCGGATTAGCCGGCTATTACCGACGCTTTGTGTCAGACTTTGCTCAGATTTTAGCACCACTGACGCAGTTGACCCGTAAGGATGTGCAGTTTGCTTGGACAGCAGAGTGTCAGAGTTCATTTGAGAAGTTGAAGCGGAGATTGATGACGGCCCCCATTCTCACTCTTCCCGACGGGACGGGAGGATTTTCAGTTTATTGTGACGCATCCGACAAGGGATTAGGATGTGTCTTGATGCAGCATGGTAAGGTAATCGCTTATGCGTCACGTCAACTTCGTGACCATGAGAGGAATTACCCAACCCATGACCTGGAGTTAGCAGCCGTAGTTTTTGCATTGAAGCTTTGGAGACATTATTTGTATGGAGATCGGGTGGAGATTTTCACCGACCACAAGAGTCTGAAGTATGTGTTTACCCAGAAGGATCTTAATATGCGTCAGAGGAGATGGCTAGAGCTACTTGTGGATTATGACATCAGCTTGCAGTATCATCCTGGGAAGGCCAACGTGGTAGCAGATGCATTGAGCAGGAGAGCCGGAGTTTATTTTCTAATGGCACAGCCAGAGTTGTTAGCAGATCTTCAGAAAATGGGTATTGAAGTTGTTCTTCCTTCCAGTGTGGCATTGATGGCCAGTATGCAAGTTCAGTCCAGTATAGTTAAGAGGATCAAGTTAGCTCAGTCCATGGACTCTAAGCTTCAGCGGCTTATGGCAGAATGTGTGGCAGGACAGAGACCAGAGTTATGCATTCATGAAGATGGTACACTCCGACATGGGAGGCGTCTTTGTATACCCAATGGTGATATCAGACAGGAGATCATGGCAGAAGCCCACAGTTCTCAGTATTCCATTCACCCCGGCGGTACGAAGATGTATCATGATATTCGGCAGCATATTTGGTGGAATGGCATGAAGAGGGAGATAGCCCGGTTTGTCTCTCGTTGTTTAGTTTGCCAACAAGTTAAGGCTGAACATCAGAGACCAGCTGGACTTCTTCAACCTTTACCGATCCCAGAATGGAAATGGGAGCACATTACCATAGATTTTTTAACTGGATTACCTAGATCCCCAGCTGGAAGAGATGCCATCTGGGTTATAGTTGATCGTCTCATGAAGGTAGCTCATTTTCTTTCTTTCAGAATCGGCCAGTCGACGGATCAGCTTGCAGAGATGTACCTCAGGCAGATAGTCAGATTGCATGGAGTGCCAGTCAGTATTGTGTCCGACAGAGATTCAAGATTCACCTCGCACTTTTGGCAGAGTCTTCAAGAGAGTTTGGGGACTCGTCTCAAGTTCAGTTTAGCCTACCATCCGCAAACAGATGGTCAGTCAGAATGCACGATCCAGACTCTTGAAGACATGTTGCGGTCATGTACACTCGACTGAGCGTATGCTGCCTGAGCGTATGTTGACCTGAGCGTATGCTGCCTGAGCGTATGCTGCCTGAGCCTATGCTGCCCTGAGCGTATGCTGACTGAGCGTATGCTGCCTGAGCGTATGCTGACTGAGCGTATGCTGCCTGAGCGTATGCTGACCTGAGCGTATGCTGACCTGAGCGTATGTTGACTTGAGCGTAGCCTGACTTGAGCGCAGCCTGATGTTTAGGCGCAACTGGACCTGACCCTACTTGTCTTGCATGATTAGTGACCCGCCGTGGTGCACTCTTGACAAGTAATTTAACATAATAATTCTTGATGGTGGTCCGTTGTGACGCACCCTTGCCTTGATAAGTAATCTTGATAAGCAACCCGACATGATAACCGTGATACGCTGTTGCGACGGCTAACCTGACATGCTAAGTGAATTCTTGACACCGGGGGTGATTGTATTGAATATGCTTGTATAAGCAACCAGTCTTGTCTCGCATCATGTCTAGGACATGTATCCCTGGTTACCACGGTTAGGGATTCATACCGAATCTGACTAGGTTAATGACTAGATTGATCAAGTAGAGCATATAGAGAGGTATTCCGGCTACAAGCAATCCCGTTATCTGGGCGCCTTTCTTGATGGACTTGTAGCCTACCGACGAGTAGGGCACATTTCCAGCTCACTGCTATGTGGGGCACTACATGAAACGATTACTATGCACACTGTCATGTGTTGCATCCAAGTCACCTAACAAGGCATGATGACTCTAAGCTTGAACCTTGAGTCTGGATAACCTGGATAGTCTGCAGGGCTTGTGGCCGTAGGCGTACCTCATTGCATCTTGCTAGTAACTAAGCTTGTGATAACCCTAGTTAGTTAAGTATCAAGCCGTACTCTTTGCTTGGCCGTGAATGATGGATGGAGTCCTATCTTGTTTAGTCTTGCCTAGATCCAGTACATGGATAACTCCGGACATGCTTGTTTATGCTTTACGTTATCGATAATTGGTTCGAGACTAAGTTCTGTTCAGGTGAAGGGTTACAACCCCAGTCCTTGTTTGGTTTACGGGTTGTAACTTGGGTACCGGAATAGTCCTCTAGTTATCTTATCGTTTATCATCCTGTTTTCTTTAACTCATGTCTTATGTTATTTCACCTATGATTTATGTGCTGACATGCTGGTTTTAGTTCTTAAGTGAAGTCCCCTTTGTGGCACTTGCTCTTTCTGGGGTCTGACCCAGCTGGTTTTGTATGGCCAGATTTCGGAGCAGCTACCGAGGATCTCCCAACCTTCCCGCCAGATGGTGAACACTAGAAGGAATCCCGGCAACGAGTGGGTTTTTATTTTGCTCTCCCACTCCCTTGTAAAAATATTCTTTTGAGGCGTTTAGCCGCCGAGCAAGTGTTAGCTCGTTTGCAACTTTACTTACTGTCTGCCTACGGGCTGTAGCATGATTGACAAATCCTAGGGTTGATCATGTATGACTTAAACTCTTGCTAGTCTTCGTATTTTGTATGACTAGCTTCATGATCATCTGAATATGTAATGTATGGGATGCCTTACCTTGTATGTCTGATGATCTACCATCTTGTTATATCTACTTGTTGCTTGAGATTGAGACACTAGGCTTGTTATTGACCTTAAGAGACTGATGGCTTATAGTAAACCCTCATGCATCTAGACAGCCGTGACCGTATTGCGATGTGAGATTCACTTCAATGTACGTAGCTGGCTGTGTCTGTCCCCCGCTCTCCAGTATTCTGGTTCTGGGGCGTGACATGCCTTAATACCTATGTTTTTTGTATTTTTAGGTCGTATACAATGGTCCCACTCGTAAATCATCCCGCCTTGTTTCTACACCTGAAGATAACATGATCGAGGGGTCTAATAATCTTCAATTGCATGTGCCCAGTCCTATGGAGTCACTAGCCAGTGGTGCAGGTAACTTAATATTATCCTTACCGTGTCATGTCTAATCTGTCATAATCCAACTTTCAGTTTATAACTGCAATCTAGATCGGTTGTCATATAACTGTGGCTTTGAATGGTCTAATGCAACTTTTGCTTCTACTTATCGTGTCATGCATTGGTATCAAATTACCAGATTTGTTGAATGGTCTAATGCAGATTTTGCATCTACTGTTGTTAATATTATCCTTAAAGATAGACTGAACACAAGGTGGACTGAACAGAACCATGAATAGGAGACTGAACAATATAACTAGGACTGAACTCAAACTAAAACTAAAACATTTGAGGACTGAACCAAAATGAAGACTGAACCTATTTTTATTCTGTCCTCCTTACATCAAATTAATGATTTGCCCTTTCGAATAGGACTTTAAGACCAGTTTGAATCTTGCCCTATCCACTTCTTGGTTATTCAGGCAATTGCAGTTGAATGGCAATATTGGTTCTGTTCCCATTCATCTCTGAATGTCTGTCCAAGTGCAGGTATTCACTTTGGGATCAGTTGTGAACCCAATGGTTATTGCTTCTTGGTATCAGTTTTTAGGTCAACAAATGATACCACCTATGTACCAGTCTAATGCCCTTCAAGTTGAGTCCATGCTTTAACTAAAACACTTGGTCCTGCATCTTCTAAAGGATGTGCAGGTATGTATCATATAGTTCAGTTCAAATCATAGGTATCCATGTTACCATTTATTGATTCAGATGAGAACAGGTTCATATGTTGTCATGTTCAGATAAGAACATATGTTCTTGTCACCTTGTAATGCCTAATCCATAACTTTTGTTCAGATTTTAGTATTTGTCCTTTGGAGTTCATTTTTGAACTAACTTCAGACCATTTTACCTTGATGTCATGTCCACATTAGTTGATGTACAACTTAGCATTGCTCATATATTGCCCTCAAGTTCAGTTTCCCTATAACTTGCATCTGTACTACATTTGAGTTAAGGGACTGAACTATATATGTTTGCATCTATACATGGGATTGACAACAAGGGATGAATACCTAATATAAGCTAAGACTTCCATCATTAGTACAAGACTGAAACATTAAGAAAATTGGATTAAAACATTGAGACAAAGGACTGAACAAAGACTAATACCTAAATCCTAATGACCAACACTACAACCCATACTAATGCAAGATGGAATGATGAAATGTAGGGCATGGACTAACCCAAACTGAGACTGCACAAAGGATACATGTGCTCTGAACTTGAAACCGAGGCATTCTTCTACATTTTCCCCATCTATCCAACTACCCCTTGTCTGATGCTAAGGTCTAACCCGGGTGAACTGAATGTAGGGTGTGATACCCAGTCCACACAAGGACTGATACAAATATGGACTTAACAGTGAGAGTTGGGACTGAACTCATATACATACAGGGGCTGAAACTATATTTCAATAGTGGACTATATTATTGGCAAGTATGATTGATTATGTAATAGGAGACTGAACAATATAACTAGGACTGAACTCAAACTGAAACTAAAACATTTGAGGCCGGACTGAACCAAAATGAAGACTGAACCTATTTTTATTCTGTCCTCCTTACATCAAATTAATGATCTGCCCTTTCGAATAGGACATTAAGAGGTAGTTAATGCATCGAAATCACAAAGGAGAGAGACTAATATATGTAAAATATATTATTCTAGAGAAAAATTTCTTTTTAAGTTATATATGTTGTAGGTATCCAAAAGAAAATTTAGAGGTATGAAAGTTGTGTTTGTGAGTGTCCTTGTTCTTTGTGTGACTTCTTTTAAAACTTATTCTATTTATTTACTTACTTGTAGCTACTGAATGTTTGCAGAAATTTAGTTTATAACCTACAGTATAGCAGGTCAGCATGTGCTGAAGAATGTAAAATTCAATGATGGCATTTTTATTTTCATTGGAAACCTCACCTGTCCCCTCTTTAGTTTTAGTCTCCTAACAAATAATCTAGAGCAAATCACCATTTGATATAAATCTATTCTAAGTCCAAAGATTTAATTTGTATTGTGGTGCAGTTAGTTAGTTAGTTAGAGTTGGTGCAAGTCATTTATTCTATTAAAAAGGGTGACGATTTGAGAGCAGTAAGAGTTGGTTGAATAGGAAATAAATGACATCAGTCTCTTATTTTGTGGTGGTAGTTCACCAAACAATGAGGAGAAAGGAGTTGAAGAAATCTAGGTTTCTTATGGAACCTTTTCCAGATAGAGCCTGCTGATGGTTTGTGTACATTTTCCATGGAGAATAGGTTCAACAACTCTTTACCAATCCTCTCCTCCACTAATTTGAACAGTTGTGAGAGTATTGTAGTTTATATGCATGGGATCTGATCTATACTTTGACATCTTAACCTGATCTCGCTTGAACTATGTCGGGACTCGAATGTATGATCAGAAGTTTGGTGCTAATTTTAAAACATGCATTAAATCGAAATCTGACCTGTTGGATTAATGGTTTGAGTCTGGTTCTGAAAGTTTTTGGTACAATGATTTCTGTTATGATGAAAGATCTCTCTTTTTTCGAACAAGGAAAGATAGTTTCTCTGTGTATGGGGGAAGTCTGTTTTTAAATCTTTCCTTTGAAGAAACTATCATACAGACTGCCAAGAGAGCAAGTCAGTGTTAATATATTTCAGTCTAATTTTTTTATGCAACTTGATCTCTACCAATAATCTAAAGAATTAACTTGACAGGCTCCCAGAAGAAAAATACACGGGGTAAGACACGTGGTAAAGCAGTAGAGAAAATGGTACAAAAAATCGGCAAGCTTCAAGTGCCAATTCCTACCACGGAAAGGGCTCCAGTTGGGGAAAATGCTACTGCCCTTGCAAACCAAATTGGTATCGAAATTCGGGCTGCCGTACCACTTCAGGACGTCATGTATTGGGATGACGTCGATGACTCCCTAAAGAAGTCAATTATTCTAAGAGTTCGGGTATTAGTGGAACTATTCACTAGTTCATATAATTAGGTTTATTTCTATATACTATTTATTCATAATATGTATTATTGAATATATTTTTGCAGGATAAATTTGAGATAAAAATTATGATGATGATGAAGTGGTGAGACATGCCATTACGAAAATATGCCAGCTGAGATACAAGGATTGGAGGAGTCGCGTGCATGCACATTATAAGAGTTTGTTGAAGAATGGCGTTAACCCAAAAAGCAAACCATATAAAGGCATTTCACAAGAGGATTGGGAGTATATGATTGATCGGGTTTGGACAACAAATGAAAAGTTTAAGGTATATGCTACTCAATTAGTCCATCTCCATGGTAATCTGGAATTTTCTGCATGGTAATTTGGTAATCTAGATTTTTCTGCATGGTAATCTAGAATTTTCTGCATGGTAATCTGGAATTTTCTGCATGGTAATTTGTTTTCTAAATGGTAATCTGGAATTTTCTGCATACAAATATGGAATTATAGAAGCTTAATAATATAAATCTGATTGTGTGGGTGCACACAAGTGGTCCTGTGAGAGAAGCTAGAGCTGAGGTTATAGCAGTATTGATACTGGTGAAGTTAAGACCAAATTAACTTATATACGCATCAGTAGTTTTTGAGTAGCAGACATGAAAAGTTGGCTTACACAACATTTGTGAATACACATTATTATGAAGGAATTAAGAAAAGATGATGTTGCTGCTACTTGGGGAAAGGATCTTTTAGGTTTAGACAAATGTTTGCTGCTATTGATTTGTGAATACACATCAATAGTCACTTATTTTTTTTCTTTCTTATTAGACAAATGTTTGTGGCAGAAAAAAGAAAGGTAAATAGTTATTTATTTCTATATTCCTACCATGTAATCATTCATGCAATAACATCGTATCACAGTATCTTTAATTGTCTAAGTTTTCTTTTTCTTTTTATTGTGATTGTGAAATAAGTAAGACACTTGGTTATCTTTTCACCCTTTGTTTTGGTTTCATGTTGTAGAAACGATCAGAACAAAACGTAGTAGCACGTTCCAGTTTGCCATGGAATCATTCTTGCGGGTCAAAGTCATTTGCAGCAACAATGTCCACGAAGGTTGACACCTTTTTTTTTTACAATTTCTAGATTAATTTTTATTTTATATATTTTATTTACTTATCCATATCCATGAAATTAGGCGGATATGCCTCACTTTGTAGATTTTTTCAAGGAATCTCATTGGAGTAAGAAGAAAGATGACTGGTTGGATCCTAAGTGTTTGGAGAAACATGTAAGTCTATAATATATTTTGTTGTTTGACTATTGCCTAAAACTAAAAAGAAGTTACCAGTAACTAATTAATATTTTCTTTATAATGTAACTAATTATGTTCCTTTTAAATGTTAGGGTGAGCTTGAAAATTTGCGAATTATGTGTTCTCAGCCAAATTCAATCCTAATGTCAGAAGAAGAAATATCGGTAGCAGTGCTTGGGAAGAAATCGAGTTACTTGAGAGGATATGGTGTGGGCCGTAAGCCCTCTAATACTAAAACAACATTTAGGGAGAATGGTGAGGAAGCAATTATCCTAAGAGAGGAGTTAACATCACTCAAGGAACTCAATGAAATTCAACAACAGCAACTTGAGGCACAACAACAACAAATTAGTGCACAGAACAAGAAACTTGAAAAGTTCCAAGCGGTGTTGATGAGATGTGGGTTACTTTCGTCGGATCAATGTGGGGAGGGTTCCGCTGAGGGATGCTAGGCAGCGACTTCTTTTGGGTATATCTCTATCTTGATTGTTCTTATGCTTGGGTACCTATATTTTAAAATGTTTGTCTCATGTATCTAGTATCCGTATTCGTATCCGTTTCATGTCCGTAACTTTATCATGTGTATGTGTTCATACGACCTTCTAAATGCTTATATTTTTTTTACCCATATTTGTATTAGTAGAGTGACTTTTTCCTCTGAAACATTCTTTTATTTTGTGCAACATCAAAATTTGATATAGCTTGATGTTCTTGTGTTTTATTTCAGTTAGTATAATATAGAGTCAAGAAAAATATTTGAATAGTAATGAGTTATAGAGATAAAATTTCATTCTTTTATATATTTTGTTTTACTTACAATTTTGTTTTCTTTAATTTTCGTTTGCAGGATCACATGGACAACAAGTTGATTTTTTGGGAAGAGACTCGGGCAAATTTTTTGGGAATTGTCTCGGGCAATTTTTTTGGAAGACAGTAAATTAATGTATTTTTGTCCACATTATAGTTATCTAAGCTGGAATACAATACATTTGTGGGATACATTACATGTCGTGTTGAATGCTTGAAGTTGTTAAGATATTTGCATTAATGGATTATTTTATGACAAAACTGTTTTAAGATATTATATTGGATATCATGTTGTGGGTACAACTTATTGCTCTTTGTTCTCAAGTTCTTTTAATATGAATTTTAGTTTTATAATTTAATTTCGAAATAGGGTTTTTGCATATCTATGTTGAAAAATATATGCAAACAGAAAAAAATATATATTATTTCTATAAAATAGCTTTCGCAACATCACACAATTGTGTAGCAGAAAGTCATATCCTATACATTCAAAAAAACAACTTTTCCCGACATGTGTTATGTAGCCAAATATACTTACATTCTGCGACATAAAATGACACATGTCGCCGAAACTTATTTTTTTAAAAATGTGTGTGATGTCGCCAAAAGTAGGTATCTTTCCGCGACATGGTGTGTTCATGTTGTCATATACTTTCCCAGACAAGGCTATCGCGACATACGTGCGACATAACGAGATATGTCGCCGAAACTCTTTGGCGACACAAATCTAGCTTTTGGCTACATAGTCCATATGTCGCAGAATTTGCATTTTCTTGTAGTGTGTGTGTGTGTGTGTGTGTTTTGATATTTCTAATTTGGCCCCTCATCAAATTAGAATTATCTCCAGTATCTACACATTAATTCCATGACAATTATACTCTTAAGCCAATTTTCAAATAGATCACTTTAATTTGGCTTAATTATTTAGATAGCCCAACACAATTAATTTTACATGTGTGGCCCCATATTATTGAATAATCCAACAATCTTCTACTGGGCCACATATGTAACCTTATAATTGTGTTAACCTTAGTGAGCTCATAAATTGCTATCTTAATCCTTAGGGTATATCCGGACAATCTCGTCAATTAACCATATCAACATAGGATCAAAGCGGCATTCGTCACATATAGCATAACTAAACCATCAATGGTCACATATACTAATATATCTAAATGACATAGATCAATCATGGATGCGTAGCATAGAAATTATACGCAATGTGATCAATACATGTCTATTTTCAACTGGTCCTCCTTAACTTTAATGAGATCAATACTTTAACATAATAAAAACAGAATGAACTAAATTTCTATATATTTGATCTGATAAATATCCAAAAATACTTTAATACATAAATGTGTCCAAAACCAAATAGCACCCAAATACATAAAATACAAACTTCCACTGTATTGTCATATTCTTAATTAAGATAACACCCATATGAGCAGTATGCTCATGAAAGATATGGGTGATAATACTTTTGTGAGCGGATCCGCTAATCATGGAGTTTGTCCTAATGTACTATATGGACACTTAAACTAATATGAATTCTTTCCTTCACAACTAGAAACTTTATGTCAATATCCTTTGACTTATACAAGTTTCTGTTGTTATTAGAATACAGTATTGCTGATTCATTGTCACACCGTAATTTGAGTGGTCTTTAAACACCCTTTCCTGTAGGCGCAACCTTATGACAAGATTTTGTAACTATATTCCATGAATAGATGTCTCACAACATGCTATAAACCTTGCTGTCATAGTAAAAAAAATTATGAGTGCATGTTTGACACTCATCCAAAATATATCTCCATTAGTCAGCATAACCTGATGTGGATCTCCTGCTGTGTTGGCATCCAACAAAATCAGAGTCGGAATACCTTATGATCTCCAGAATTATTCTATCTCCTACAAAGAGCATATAATTCCTTGTTCTTAAGTAGTTTGACTGCTACCCAATGATCCATCCATATTTGCTTAAATATCTGCCTAACATTCTAATATGTACGCAATATCCTGAAGCGTACATACTTGAGCATACATCAGACTCCCTACAACTGATCATGAAGAAAAAATCTATTGTATTTTCTTAATTTTAAGGCTAACCTTAGGGCACTTGATTGAGACTAAATTTGTCTCCTTTAGCGACATGTGTCACCATAATTTGTATTAAATACTTTAATCGATATACAAAACCAGAAGATTATATTTCTACTCCCACTGAACTTGTGATACACACAATCTTCAACAGTGTTTATCTCAAAACCAAACGAGATAACCACTTGGTAAAACTTAAAGTATCTTTGACGAGAAGCCTGCTTGAGTCCATAAATAGATTTTGTCAGTTTGCGAACCATATTCTTTGGGTCTTCTGACACAAAGTTTTCTGCTTGCACCATATAAATTATTTCGTCAATGTTACTATTGAAAAATACCGTTTTGACATCCATTTGATGTAACTCAATATTAAAATGTATAACAAGTACTATGATTGGTTTAAAAGAGTCTTTCAAAGAAACTGAAGAGAAAGTCTCTTTAAAAAATAATCCATTCCTCTTCTCTTGAGGTTGTTGAGTTTGTTCATCAGAAACAATTACCTTATCTTGAATGGGGGGTGCCTTTATGTTATCTTGTTGAGGTAGCTCAACATCGACTTATAGAGGTAATTCGATATTGTCTTATTGAGGCTCCGAATTCACTTCTTGATCAATGACAGGTGCAAAATCTTGCACATCGTCGAAAGTGATAGTAGGAATCGCAATCGATTCCTCCTCAAAGGCAATGTCATTAACTTTATTTCTCCCCCAAACTCAACATCCTCAAAAAATATTACACTTCTCGTCCAAAAAAATTCTTTAATTTTGTGTTTAGTACCACGTGGTTCCATATGTAAGGTTTCTTTATAGGATGCAATAGTATCAAGTGATAATAGCATGTCACGAACATTTTAAAAAAATAATACCAACATTATTTTGAATTTAAAGATAGATCAAACTTTATTGTTCCCAATTGAACTATGATAAATAAGATTGTCAAACAAGAAAACTGAAACTAAATTTCGTCTAAAAGACGGTACAATAAAAGCTTTAGATAAAATTGTCTATCAAATCCAATAATAACTAATATCCAAAATTTGTCCTATTGCTTCCACTTCTACCGACTTGCCGTCTCCCACATAGATGTATCTTTCACCATCAATTGGCTTTCGGTAGATCTGGCAACCATGCATAGAAACACTGATGTGAGTAGTTGCACCAAAATCTAATCACCATGTGTTTCTTGATACTGAAGCTAAATTAACATCATACCAAATTAAGAAATATAACTTTCTTTACACGCCATGCGTAGCACTTTGTACATTCCTTCTTTACGTGTCCCAGCTTGCCACAAAAGAAACAACCATTGGCTTCAGTTTGTTGTTTCTTTTGCACTGGACCCTTAGTAGCTTCTGTATTCTTTCGCTTAGTGCCCTTATACTTATCTTTAGGGGTGGTAGCCAAATTAGCACTTTCAGTTTTATCTTGCTTCAATCTCTCTTCTTCTTGTACACAGTACGAAATGAGCTCATTTAGAGTCCATTTTTCCTTTTGACAGTTGTAACTGACCTTGAACTGATTGTACTGTATATGAAGTGAGAGCAATACCAAATAAACGAGCAAGTCATCCGACAAGTCGAGCTTAAGTGCCTTAAGTTTTGAAGCAATATGAGACATCTCCATGATAACTCCCTTATGTTACCTTTGCCTTTATACTTCATGGTAATCAAGCACAACAAAAGTGTGCTTGTTTTTGCCTTATCATTCTTTGTAAATCGCTTCTCGATTTTAGCAAGGAATTGTTTGGCATTAGTAACCTCATCAGATACTGCACCCCTGAATGCCTCTGGAATACCGCACTTTTTGATCATTAGACTCATGCGGTTTGAGCGTTCCCACTTCTCGAAGTTCGCTCTGTCACCAGATGAACTGCCATTCTTAGGAGTAGTGGGACGCTCAATCCTAAGTGCAAGGTCTAGATCCATGTAGCCGAGAGCAATATATATGTTCTCTTTCCAGTCCTTGAAGTTTGTCCCGTTAAGCATTGGAATTGAGTTCAGATTAGCAGATATTGTAGCAACACTAGCTGAAAAGAGAACAAAAAATAAATAAACAAATATGCTCTAATTAATAACCAAAGAATAAAAGATAGTCAAACAAATTCAAATAATGGTGAACCCCATCTCAAGATACCTAATGCATCATTAATATCAAGTCTTTAGACAGTGATATTAACTACAAGTGGTAGTTATCAAACGTTAACAATAAGTCATGTCAAATAATAAGCTTATCTTTGGATCGGGTTATTATTCACATGTAAACCGTATAATTGTCACACATTTATCACCACGAGTATGTGTGCAATTCGGCCAAGTATTAACCTTTCTTTGGGCCGGCTAATACCCGCATGAATATACACACACAAACATCCGACATCCCTCGTAGACTATCTACGCAAGAGATGTCACTTTGGCGACATCTTATTTCAATGAGTCTACTTAGAATATTGGACAACTATTGCTAGTCATAAAAGGCACACCAAAAATTGAATGTTGACTAAATTTTACAAAACTGAATCATGTCCAAAATTTTATATACATGCATATTCATAAGATTATTACTCAAATAAAGTAAACAAAAGCATAATCATAAATTTCAATTTGACAAAATTGTATATTATCAATATAACAAAATTTATGAAATAATCTACGGAGGATATGCATCCAAAGATAATATCAAATAATGCATAAGGATTACTTTAAATAGAATAATCTATAGAAGACCAAATATATGTATTAACATATTACATTGTTGGAAATTTATTTGGCATGAGTTATAAATCATGGAACCAAAAAATAACTAGTTGATGATGTACTTATCAACAAACAATTGCCTACTCAGCAACCAACTAACCTTAGTAGCCCAAACAAAATTAGCAAAATATTGTCCAACAATATCTATGGCATGGTTAAGAGCATCTTGTCATGTGATTAATAGTATCAAAAGTATATGCAAAACATATATGTTAATACAACCTGGATTAAAGCCATTTAATATCATCTTTAATATATTTTCCTATATAAATGGATCCGAAAGGCACCAATGAATTGTTATTGATGAGATAACAAATGCACCATCATAGTTTTCTACCAAAAATTTTACATGCAGAACTGCCGAATATATTAACATAAAAATATAATAGCATGGCCGGATGCTTAAATAATCCATGCCGAACTCGAGTCCGTAAAGCATCGTGTCAACATTGATAACTAAATCCAATATATATAGGGATACATCTGAATCCATTGTCTCCATTGACAATGACAAAGAACAAAGAGAGGAACAAATTTAGTCAACAAGAATACATAGATATGTGTTAATTAGATTAGTAAAATATGGACCAATCCACCAAATTCTGTTTCTTGAATTCTACCATTCATATTAAGCAAACAGTAAACCTAATTAGTAGTATGCTATGACCCAATTAAGATTGAAGCCACTCGCAGAGGTAAACGAAGCAATTGACGAACAACCGAATCACAATCAAAATCCATTAATAAAGTCAAAAATAAATAAAGATCAGGCCTAAGTCTGTACATATTATTATCAATTTGTGATCTACATCAAAGTTCGTCAGAGAAGTATATGACGAAAAATTCAATACAACAACAACTGATCCCGACCAAAATTAATCCAAAAACTTTGATCGAGCATTCAGAACCCTAAATTAAATTATATGGAACAATCTAGGGTTCCTAAACAACCAAAAAATGAATATGAAACTTCGATCTCATAAATCAAACATGTAGGCTCTGATACCACTTGTTAGATATTTATTGTACCATGTCAATTCATGAGATGAAGAACATAATTTAAATTGCGAAAGCGTACCTGAATCCATTGCTAGGCTTGATGGATCTTGAAGTGAACGTCTCTTTTGTTGGGTTCGATCTTCCAACTTGCTACGATCCATAATGACAAAGAGGAATCTGAATCCTTTGTCCCTTTCTTTCTGTTGATGGGGATGCAGAAGAGAAAAAGAGACAACCTCTCTTTTTGGTGGCCGTATCAGTTGGGGACCATAACCCTAATGAAGACACACACACACACACACACACACACACACACACACACACACACACACACACACATGTGTGTGTGTGTGTGTCACCCTCACTTTTCCAAGTTAGGGGTAAAATGATAATTTTCCATTTTATAATATATTTGGGAATTTTATTTCATGAATATTATTATTTAATTATTATAGGAGTCGGGTTCGAATTTTATCGCATTCCGACTTGATTCGGGACCCCGGAGAATTTCGACTTGAGCCGTAATTAGCATGTTATTTAACCATGGCCCACCACACTAAACTTTTAGGTTTAGGAGTTTGGACTAGTCCCCCATGAGTAATTAAGTTTAATTATAATTTTTATTTATTTTTAGCAAGTTGCAAAACCCATTTTTGGATTAATTAGCATGTAGGCTTAGGGAGGGGCAAACTTGTAATTAACAAGTGCCCCTACCCATGCCCATGGCCGGCCCCTATAGGCACCCCCTCCACCTCTCCTTCCTTCATCACTAAGTCTTCTTCTTCTCTCTTCATTTCTTTCTTCCAACTCCTTCTTCTTCCTCCAAATCTTCATTTAGGTATACACTTTAACTCTCATTTAATTCTCCTAATTTATTTATTCTTTCACATTTATTATAGGGGAGACCATTCTCTACAAGTTGACCCTAGATTTGGTAGGTTTTCCTAAAATCTAGTTTAAGGATTATTTATGGTTTTATCCTTTTAGAGTGGTGTATATATATATATATATATATATATTTATATATATATATATATATATATATATATATATATATATATATATATATATATATATATATATATATATACATGTGTATTTGTGTGTCTATATATATATATATATATGTGTGTGTGTGTGTGTGTGTGTGTGTGTGTGTGTGTGTGTGTGTGTGTGTGTGTGTGTGGTCATGTGTATATATGTGTGTGTATTTGTATGTGTAGAGAGAAAAGGGAATGAGGAAATGTATGTGAGTATGTATATATATATATATATGAGAATGATAGAGAGGGATTAGAGAGGTTTTTATAGTGAATTAGAGAGGAAAATAGAGGGAGAATGATGGAGGGATTGAGAAGGGAAGGGGGAGCAGCCATAGCAGCAAGGGGGGATAGGGCTGCTGTTCCCTCCCCCCCCCCCACAGCAGCCCCAAACAGCAGCAGCAGCTGCAGCAAGAACAGCAGCAGTAGCAGACAACAGTAGCAGCAACAATAGGCTTTTAACCCCCCCCCCCCCATTTAACCCCCTATTCGACCCCATAGATACCCCTATATATGTACCCATATATATACATATGTATACCTATATATATAGCCCTATATAACCCTAATTAGCCCACTAAATAACCCCCCAAAGATTGTCCTAAGAGGGTGTGAAAAGTAAGAGTTGAATGAGTGAATGAGAGGGTAAAAGGTTAAGTTAGGATTTGGTGATAGGGGAAATTGAGTTCCGTGATTCGGAACGCGTTGAAACTTGGAGGGAACTTAGGTAATGTGATTTAGATTTTGTGGGTAGGCTTCGGAGTGGGAATCGGGGTTGCGTGTGGGTTTGGGGAGTCGGTATCGCACCGCACCATCCCGTATCTTGAAATATTCAAGATAACGGGTAAACGGGCGATTCGAACCGTAAGATGGACTGGATGTCCACTTACCCTAGAAAACTTGGTAGGTAATGGTTGTATAGGCTAGTACCCTACTACCCTAGGAAGCACGGGGTGGAATTCCTAAGGGAAGACCACTTGACGTCAAGTTAGAACGGTTTAAGGGTAAATATTAAGGGGTAATCGGAAAATTTCGAGATACGGAGTTTGGGTAGTCGGATTGACTTGAAACTTTGGTGGCATGTTGGATACACCCTACAAATGTCATATTTGAGCCAATTTTGGCTCGGTTGATCCAGAGTTGACTTTTTACCCAAAACTCAACCGTGAGTCAACACTTTGTCTAGATTTGACCAAATCCAAACCAGAGTTGACCAGTTGACCAAAAGTCAACTGTTGGTCAATATTTAACCAATTTGACCTAAGGTTGACCTAGAGTTGACCAGAGTTGACCAAGGTTGACCAGTTGACCAAAAGTCAACTGTAGGCCAACTCTTGACCCCGTTTGACTTTTTTCGACTTGTTTTGACCTGTGATGACTGGTATGACCTAGGGTTGACTTGGTCTGACTTAGATTGACTTGATATAACTTGATTTGACCTAGATTTGGCTTGACAGGACTTAGTGTGACTCAGTGAGACCTAGTTTGACCTAGATTGCATATCATTCATTGTGAATCATTCTTAAACTTGTTTAAACCTAAATTAACGTACAGTATCTCATATTTAGGTTTTTGATTACCGCTCTGAGCATTGATATACCCTATAGCTCAGGACATCAGGCGAGTACATTTACTGATAATTTTTATTGTCTTAATATTTGCTATATCCGATTCAGTCGTAGTGTCTTACTTGATTCTCAGTCTAGATAGTTTATGGACTAGTATTGTCGGATTTCTGTCATGAGATGTCATTCCTGGATTTCATAGGATACTTGTACTTATTTGGTCTTGATTCTTGTACTTGTATTGACGTCGATTCCTGAAGAGGACTTGCTCCCCTCTTAGGGAATCCCGCATCATGACGTGCTATGTCCGGATCCGTATACTATTCGGGGAATGGAGAATATTATAGATAGTGTGATCAATACCCACCTTGAGTTACTACTTGTATCATAGCTATACCCTCACCTCACGATGGGTATAGCCTGACCTGTGCTACTACTTGCTCCATAGCTTACCATCTCGGCCGGGCCGAGTCCACGTACTTGTAGCCGGTCGGCTGGAAGCCTGATTCTTGACCCATACCGATTACATTAGGCTATAATATTCGAGACACATTTTATATTTACTTTATCTTATCGTATATCCCGCTCTGTTCTACATTAAGTATTTTCCTCACCATGCCATGATATACAGTTACTCACATGCTCTACATGCCTTTACATTGTACCTTGATTGGAGATTAAGTTCTGCTCGGGAGAAGAGTTACAACTCTGGTCCTTGTATGGTTTAAGGGTTGTAACTCGGCTTCCGAACGGTTCCCAAGTTTTCATATATCTTTGTCTCGTAGTTCATTATATTGTCTCTTATAGAATTTGTCAATTCACATGGAACTGCTGTTAGTACTTGTACTTGCTCATTTTCCTGACAGGATACCGTTATGATATATTACAGATGATTCCGAGGCGGACTGCTCGATCTATTATGGGCTCGAGTTAGATGGAGTAGTCCAGGATCGTAGCCTTATAGTAGAGCCACTAGATTTTGTACTCCCGGAGTAGTGTAGATTAGCTAGGTTTGACTGGACTGCGATCCAGCTAGCTTTATTCAGACTGTAGCTTCTACATTATATTTTGAGACCCTGTGATGTTATATATATCTGGGCTTGTACTGGACTCTGGACTTATTTACTATTTCATCTATCACATGTTCTCTTTCTGAGCTATCTACCTTAGTTTTATTCTGTGATTGAGACTGTATTGATATGTCACCTCCATTCGGAGAGTATATACTGTACAGGTACCTTTATACTGTTAGTCGTAGTATTTACAGGCGTTATATACAGCGTTCTACCGCCGATACTGCGGCGTAGGCTGGACGTACCCACGTGCTCGTGCCTCTCATAAGGGTGCGGGTCGTGACAGTGTGTATGTGTGTGTGTGTGTTTTGATATTTCTAATTTGGCCCCTCATCAAATTAGAATTATCTCCGGTATCTACACATTAATTTCATGACAATTATACCCTTAAGCCAATTTTTAAATAGACCACTTTAATTTGGCTTAATTATTTGATAGTTCAACACAATTAATTTTACATGTGTCGTCCCATATTATTGAATAATCCAACAATAAATTCAACAGTCTTGTTACTTGCACCAGAGATCATTTTGTGAGATTGGTGGAAATGTGGACTTATGAATTTGTGTTTAGTGAGTTGTTTGCTTGTTTATTATGGGACAAAAAAAGAGATTTTGACTTACCCCCTACTTGATTTACCATATTTAAGGATGCATCGCACAGTGTTGCATAATGTACAAGTCCTCCCACTTTTGACGGAATCCGTCTAGTCAAGACCGTCAACCCATTGGACCCAAATATTTTGACGAAATGTCCCTCTTCTAATTTCTTCTTCCTCTTCCATCACACCCTCCCCTCCTCCTCCCCGGACAGGCGGCCGCCGTCGTCGCTCCCCGCTACCGCCTCCGCTTCCCCTCCTCGCTGGTAGCTCCCCCTTCCCGCCACCGCCTCTCCCCTCCCCCTCCCCGCCACCACTGGACGAGCACGGTGCGGTGGGCTTCGGCATACAAAGTTGCACATGGAGCCCTTCGTAGAGAATTAATGGCTGCAACTCTGTAATCTCCATTGCTCAAGATACTTTGAAGTTTAAACATTATGAATATTGTATATATGGTGACTGCTAGCTATAACCCTTTGCTGAGAATTTTTTAGATGACATTTGTTAGTTTTATCTTCTGTTGAAGGTGGTGATGGCCTAAGAATGGTAGTGATGCATGTTGATAGAAAAATCGACAAGAATTGGTGCAAGATGTGCAAATATTGAAGAGGACTAAGTGCGCGCGCGAGGCACACAAATTTGTGGCAAGATGTAGCAGCAGCGGCAGCAGTAGCAACCACCGCCCGCTGACCTCCGCCCACCCTCCCTACTCGCCTTTTCGTCCCTCCCCGCAGCGCTGACCCCCCTCCCTGCTTCGAGGCCGCCGCTGCTAAGTGCGCCGTCGAGGAGGGGGGAGCGGGGCTGTAACGGGAAGGGGAAGCTACCGGTGAGGAGGGAGGAGCGGGGAGTGACGACTTAGAAGAGGGCATTTTTGTCAAAAAAATTATGTCCAATGGGTTGACCATCTTGGCTAGATGGATTCCGTCGAAAGTGGGAGAACTTGTACATTATGCAAACACTGTGGGGTGCACCCTTAAATATGGTAAATCAAGTGGGGGATAAGTCAAAATTTCTCAAAAAAATACATGTTGAATTCTTTAGTGTTGAATTTGTTCATATGAAACGTACTAAATACGAATTAAATCTAATCCGAATGTTTCTCGTTTGAGGAATATTTGACCAAAATTTTTAACATATTTTACTTGTATTGTACCAATTTATATTCATACTTTCACCGTCTCGATTTTTTCGTTCGTTGAATTGCTAACAAGGATTGTTACTGAATTTCTTAAAAAAACTTCAATTTTGGATTAAGCTCACCAAACCCAAAATTGGTACGGACATATACAAATAATTCCAAATTTGTATTAATCTCGCCAAACTATCTCCTTCATATTTAGGGCAAAACGACCCGAGCTCATTAAAAAAAGTTTAGTTTAGACTTAAACTTAGGGGATGTAATTTTTCACAACTATAATGTATTTTGAAGTGTTATTGTTTGTTTTTTATCACATTAAAGTATATTATGAAGTTACGAAATGTAGGAAATAATAATGTCTTGTTCTCATTGATGGGGACTGGTTACAATATATATAGTGTCTACACGATTGGGCTTATGGGCCAGATTTACATTAGTTACAATATATAATCTAACACCCCCCCTCAAGTTGGAGCATGCAAGTCACAAATGCCCAACTTGGGAAGTAAAGAATAAAACACATGCTTTCCAAGGGGCTTGGTAAAGATGTCAGCCAGTTGAGAAGAAGTAGGAACATGCAAGGCTATTACGGTGCCATCTCTAATAGCATCGCGAACAAAATGCAAATCCACCTCAATATGCTTACTGCGCTCATAAAATACCGGGTTCTGAGCCAGGTGCAGGGCTGACTGACTGTCATAATACATCGACATAGCAGACTCCTGACGAACGCCCAAATACACCAATAACTCCTTCAACCATTTCAACTCACAAACAAGCACATCAAGGGATCGGTATTCAGCTTCAGCGGAAGATCGAAAAACAGTCGGTTGCTTCTTGGTCTTCCAAGAAATAGGAGACCCCCCAGAAACACCAACCAGCCTGTAACAGAGCGGCGAGTCAAGGGACAACTGGCCCAGTCGGAATCACACCAACCAGAAAGACGGAGATCACAATCAGCTTTCAAAAGAATACCCTATCCCGGTGCATGTTTGAGATATCTGATAACTCTCAAAGTAGCATGCCAATGATCTTGTCTAGACTCCTGTAAGAATTGAGACAAGATATGCACAACATAGGCTAAGTCAGGGTGAGTAAATAATAGATAAATTAACCTCCCAACTAGCCTCCGATAAGTCTCTACATCCGCCATCTTTGGACTAGTCAATTCTGCCAGCTTGTGATTGGGCTCCATGGGAAAGCCAGCAGGTCGAGACCCCATCAAGCCGTATTCTGAAATGATATCCAAAGCATACTTCCTTTGACACAAGGAAATTCCTTCGGCACTCCGAGCCACCTCTATGCCAAGAAAGTACTTCAACACACCAAGGTCCTTCATGTGAAAGCAAGAACTAAGGTACTTTTTGAAAGCATCTAAAGTACCTGAGTCATTACCAGACACAATCATATCATCCACATAGATCAAAACATGCAACTCTACCTTCCCTTTAAAAAGAAAGAAAAGGGAATAATCAAAATAAGATTGAATAAATCCATAGGATATCAGAGAAGCAGCAAGCTTAGCAAACCAACAACATGGTGCCTGTTTCAATCCATATAGAGACTTACGCAGGCGACACACTTTGTTGGGTTCACTATGCGAAAAATCTGGCGGTAACTTCATATACACTTCTTCTGTCAGATCTCCATGAATAAAAGTATTGTGCACATCCATCTGGTGCAAAATCTAGCCTCTCACAGCTGCAACAGCCAAGAATGCCCTAACTGTAGGTGTCACGCCCCGCTCCCGTAGGAGCGATCGTCCTCGCTAAGGCGTGATGCCGCACGGGCCTAGGTTGCGCCCGTACAAGGCCAAGTCCAGAAACGGCCGATTTGAGCTAGGCCACAGAGTCGCACAGAGTGTCCCCATTTGTAGCAGAAAGTAAATAAACACAAGTAGAAGCAAATTCAAACTCTTTTATTGATATTCAAGAAGTTTACAAGCGGCGCTAGGCCGAGTTTACAAGTCTCTCAAGCTCTCTCTCCCTCTGAAACATAAAAGACGTGCCAAGTGGCTTACAAGATGGAATAATTCATGGCGATGTTTCGATACATTATGTTCTGTATATGGTGCTTCAGCTCCTAGCAACGCTCCAAGGCTCCAGAGATAGCTCCGCGCCTTAGCACGTTCGAGGGAAGCTCCGTACCCGATGACGTCTCCTGCATCCTGCAAGCAGACTGTGGGGTTATCAGTACATTATTATGCACTGGTGGGGAGACTAGCTCGTCCACAATGCTATCATTACCAAACACGTTCCATTTACTTTTGTGTACCGTCTATCATTCATTGTCTTTCTAATCTTACCTTAGGGTCAGTTTCATGGCATATTTCGTAACCTATTTCGTGTTGCCAAATTTAAGTATCTGTATGGAAATGCATGCACGACTTACCCATACTTACCGTCCGGCCATCCCTGTCCAAAGTAAACTAAGTTAGTCAATAATTCACATGTAGTAACTTAACGTGATTCATTTAAACATTCAATGTTAAGGGCGTGTCCCTGCCTCAGGTTCTAACACATCGTAGGCACGTTCTAGCACGTCGTAGGCATGTTCAGAGTGTTACATTTCAAGCATGTTCGGAGTATTACATTTCGAGCATGTTCAGGAGTGTTACATTTTGAGCATGTTCAGGAGTGTTACATTTCGAGCATGTTCAGGAGTGTTACATTTCGAGCATGTTTAGGATGTTCTATTTCAAGCATGTTCAGGAGGCACTTCATTTAGTTAACTTAGACTACTTGTTTCAATGCAAGGACTTGTACGTGGATTGCCACTAGCATAGCCCACTTAATCTACATGCATGGGTCGCTGGCATCACAAGCCATTTTGGACATTCTCGTGGGCATTCTCACCTATCGAAGCGTGATGGCTGGTACACCTTGATAGTCTCTTGAAATGCCTGGCCTTACGTCTTCTTGAGTGGCCGAGCCCCCACTCAAAACAGCCCATAAGCCCCATGTCTGATTCTGCCTAGGCCGGCCACGGTATTCTCCCCCATCGCCCGTGTCGCAGAATTCTTCCTCATGACGGCCACGGTATTCCTCCCCATCGCCCGTGCCGTTTGTCCACGACCATTTCGTATTGACTTGTCATTTAACACAACGGCTGTCTTGAGCCATAATGCGTTATCGACCAGGTTGGCGTCCGTGCAGCGCAGGTAGCGAACCCCGTTGTACGTGTCCGTCATACCTGTCGCTAACCATTCTTTCCTTTCTTATCTTTTATTCACTCTTTCATGTCTTTCTTTCACCTGTTCGTACATTCATTCATTCTTCACGTATTCATGTCATTCACTCGTGGATTCATTCATTGACTTATTCGTTCATTTATTCATTCATTATGCAACTCCCCATGCGGGAGTCGCCTTGGCGACCCATCGGTCCCGAAGTCTTCCAATGTTGCTATACTCTACTCGGAACGACTATGTCGATAGTCTTCCATCTCTTTGTTGTAAATCGTTTATTGTTTCATTATTGATCGCATAGAAAACTTGTATGTAAGCTTGTGCCTTAGCACGAGCGTAGAGCACGGTATGAGAGTTCCTATATTTGTCGAGTTCTTTTCCATGTTCTAAACAAGCATACAAGATGGGATTATTTCTTTAGCTAGGTGCGTTGAATCATTCATTTATTAGCATGACGGTGTTATCGCCTAGCGATTCTAGCAACAGTATCCGTATTATTATGTGTCTAGGCTAAGCAAAGACGGGTTCATCAGAGCCACCCAACTTAGCGAGGTTCGCATCGGCCGAGCGATACTCCGAGCGCGCCTTTGAAAGTCTAAGTCTTGATTCGTCTTGACGGACCAATGTAAGCCTTGCATCGATTCTTCATCAGGTTGATGCCAACTCTTCGGGTCGACGGCTCGTTTGAGTCGTTGCACTTGCCGTTTGAATCGGCGTTCCGCTAGGGCGGAGCGGGTCGTTACATAATACACCACTCAAAATAAGTCTTATCCTCGAGACTTCCTGAGTGCAGGTCATCCTACCGATCCTTAACCCATGTCGTGTACGTATCTTAGACAATTTCTATCGAATGGCTTTTTCGCTCGATGGCATCGAACTATACTCGATACCTTTCTAAGTTCTGTGTCGCATACGTTTGGTCGATTTTATTGAATAACTTTTCATTCATTTTAGAGTTGATGGCACTTATTCAATTCAAGTGTTTCTTCGTCTTGGTTGCTATTTTTTCGTGTCATAGGACTGAAATGGTCGTACGAGGCACGTTGTAATTCGTCAAATGCGCTGGTCGTGGGCTGAGGCAAACTTACTTTCGTTTATCTCGGTCATCGAGATAACCCGATTCGCTTCTCAAGCGTTCTTGTCCATGAAATCAGTATGATTTCTTCTTCGCGGGGTCGACCAAGTCTAAGTAATTTTCGTCCGATTCAAGACCAAGTATTGCACTATCATCGAGTATATATTCCTATCAATGGTCCAATTCGTTATGCCAACTTTTACTTGAACGATATCGATTCTATACCATTCACTGGTTTAGGGCTAATCTCGTCGTCGTTCACGCACACTCTGCCTACACGTTTCTTTGATTTCGAGCCACGCTCGTACTAGTATCATTCCTTTTTTTTAACACGATTTCAAGTTCTCGATACTCTTCCATTCCTCAAGTCATGCTTGAACTCAACGTATCACTTGGCTGAATCGTGCACGCATTCCAGGCGTCCCCAAAATACATACATTCAGCCAAGCCGCATGATAGAGAATTCGTCATTCTCACTCGAGTCGCATCGTGCACATACTCAGGCGTCCCTAAAATATATACATGTCAGCCGAATCTCGTGAGCAGGGTTTCCTATCCTTGATTCACTCTTTTAATCCATGCCAATCCTCAAGATCAATATTTCGATTGCTAACACATGAAACAGGGGGGTCTCGCCTAACCGCTAGGCCATTTCTCAAGGCTAAGTCAATGTCAGGATTGGAATCATAGTTTTACAATAATAATACCAACACTGACTCCATTCCTAGGGTCAAACCATAGTCGGTTGTACGGGATTTTTTACCCAAGCTCGCATCACTCAAATTTCTAAACATCGAGCACGATCACCTATTCGTATCAATACATTCGTTGCGCGTATTCGAATCCATTCAAATCACCAATTCATGTATTCGATCACGAGGTCGTCTAACTTTGACAATATGTTGTGCCCCAATCTCATGTGAGTCCGATTATCTACGGTGGTTCATGAATCACCATGCAATGCACCCGCGAAATAATCATTCTCATTGGGACGTAACTCTTGTTTGAGTCCAGACTAATTCATTCACGATACGCGGATTGGACCTACTCAATCTTCAAGTTCGATCATCAAGCACGCTAAGTCATTCCCGAGTCCACCTTCGCGTCAAACCACAAGTCGAAACATACAAATTGCCACGCCATGCCAGTTCAATCACCCCCGATGTATGAATCACCATACCAGCGCTCACGCTGAGTGATCGCCCTAATCGGCGCGATGCATTTGCAACGCAGGAGTTGCGCTCGCATAAGACAAGAATGTCAAGTTGTGGTTATCGACAAAGCAAATCCAATATTTTATTTCCATCCAAGTCAAGATCTCTATTCGATAGTCTGACCATCATTCATTCAACCAGAAAATACTCGAGCCACGTCCATATTTTCCTCGACACGTTTTAATATTCCGAGTATAGCATCCGTCAGTACAATGACATTTGCACGATCATCATTCGTCGAGTCAGAGTACCCCCGAGTTATCGTATATCGATCTTTGATACGCCTCAATACCATCGACGATATGCGTAACCTGACGATCTTCCCTTACAACTAATTTCGAGTCGTGCGACTGATGCTATTGTCCGAACTGGATATACCATAATCCTATTCGATTCAATCCAAGATCAAGTTCGATCGCTATTCTTCGAGCTAGTTTCAATATCGTTCTCCAAACTCAAGTCACATTTTATTTGACCCAATCCGGAATCACAATGCTATCCTCTAGCTTCCTCGATCAAGACATACATCTTCATTCATCGTTTCGAGTCGTTTTCTCTTGCGTTGCCCATTGACAAGTTGTCCGAATGAAATTTTGTTCGAAATATTCGAAGTCACAACCAACTAAGCGTGACGCGTTCAAAGGCTTTGCGTGATACCATCGCTTGCCGACATACTCGTTCTATCCGTAAATCCTTTAGTCTTGCTCGAACAATTTCTATAACGTACATATACCACTCAGGGTTCGAGCCACTCGACTAGTCGTCGACACTCACTCTTATACTTCTTCGAAGCTATCACATTCGCATCATTTGCTAAGACATATTTCAGATTCGTTCGACGAATCTCTAGCGTAATCGCTCAGGTCGTATCGACGCACCAAGTCGTTCGCATTATTCGTCAAAATCCAAGTCAATCTTCCGTGCATGCCTAAGCATTAATTCGATGGTGTTTCTATCGATATACACTCTAAGTGTAGCTTCGTTCCTGATCGAGCGGTACTTGATATCGATCGTAACTCGATTGCACCAAAAAGTCGAGGTGCGCGACACGCGGACTAAGTTGTGCCGTATAACCATCTCGTGCGGACTATATTCCGAGTTTGCATGCTCAATTGCTAGGGTCATCGTAGGACTAGTTAGGCATGCACGCGACATGTTAACTTTAGCACGTGTTTTCATTCAAGACAAGTTGATACCGTTCGGCACAAAGGCCTACCGATGCATTCGGCGATAGCCTACCAATGCGTTCGATTGAACGCCTGAACGAGCTTTTGAAAATATTAGACTTATTGTATGGAACATCCCAAGGCACAATTAGAGAGAGCGTACACTTCTTTTTCCAACGACGAACTTTCAAAACTGAGAAATCGACATGAAGTCCAAGGACGTAAAGCCGTGCTCTGATACCAATCTGTCACGCCCCGCTCCCGTAGGAGCGATCGTCCTCGCTAAGGCGTGATGCCGCACGGGCCTAGGTTGCACCCGTACAAGGCCAAGTCCAGAAACGGCCAATTTGAGCTAGGCCACAGAGTCGCACAGAGTGTCCCCATTTGCAGCGAAAAGTAAATGAACACAAGTATAAGTGAATTCAAACTCTTTTATTGATATTCAAGAAGTTTACAAGCGGCGCTAGGCCGAGTTTATAAGTCTCTTAAGCTCTCTCTCTCTCTCTGAAACATAAAAGGCGTGCCAAGTGGCTTACAAGATGGAATAATTCATGGCGATGTTCCGATACATTATGTCCTATATATGGTGCTTCAGCTCCTAGCAACGCTCCAAGGCTCCAGAGATAGCTCCGCGCCTTAGCATGTTCGAGGGAAGCTCCACACCCGATGTCGTCTCCTGCATCCTGCAAGCAGACTGTGGGGTTATCAGTACATGGTTATGCACTGGTGGGGAGGCTAGTTCGCCCGCAATGCTATCATTACCAAACACGTTCCATTTACTTTTGTGTACCGTCTATCATTCATTGTCTTTCTAATCTTGCCTTATGGTCAGTTTCATGGCATATTTCGTAACCTATCTCGTATTGCCGAATTCAAGTGTCTGCATGGAAATGCATGCACGACTTACCCATACTTACCATCCGGCCTTCCCTGTCCAAAGTAAACCAAGTTAGTCAACAATTCACATGTAGTAACTTAACGTGATTCATGTAAACATTCAATGTTAAGGGCGTGTCCCTGCCTCAGGTTCCAACACGTCGTAGGCACGTTCTAGCACGTCGTAGGCATGTTCAGAGTGTTACATTTCAAGCATGTTCTGAAGTGTTATATTTCGAGCATGTTCAGGAGTGTTACATTTCGAGCATGTTCAGGAGTGTTATATATCGAGCATGTTCAGGAGTGTTACATTTCGAGCCTGTTCAGGATGTTCTATTTTAAGCATGTTCAGGAGGCACTTCATTTAGTTAACTTAGACTACTTGTTTCAATGCAAGGATTTGCACATGGATTGCCACCAGCATAGCCCACTTAATCTAAATGCATGGGTTGCTGGCATCACAAGCCATTTTAGACATTCTCGTGGGCATTCTCACCTATCGAAGCGTGATGGCTGGTACACCTTGATAGTCTCTTGAAATGCCTGGCCTTACGTCTCCTTGAGTGGTCGAGCCCCCACTCAAAGCAGCCCATAAGCCCCATGTCTGATTTCGCCTAGGCCGGCTATGGTATTCCCCCCATCGCCCGTGCCGCAGAATCCTTCCTCATGACGGCCACGGTATTTCCCCCCATCGCTCGTGTCGTTTGTCCACGACCATTTCGTATTGACTTGTCATTTAACACAACGGCTGTCTTGAGCCATAATACGTTATCGACCAGGTTGACGTCCGTGCAGCGCGGATAGCGAGTCCCGTTGCACGTGCCCGTCATACCTGTCGCTAACCATTCTTTTATTTCTTATCTTTTATTCACTCTTTCATGTCTTTCTTTCACTTGTTCGTACATTCATTCATTCTTCACGTATTCATGTCATTCACTCGTGGATTCATTCATTGACTTATTCGTTCATTTATTCATTCATTATGCAACTCCCCGTACGGGAGTCGCATTGGCGACCCATCGGTCCCGAAGTCTTCCAATGTTGCTATACTCTACTCGGAACGACTATGTCGATAGTCTTCCGTTTCTTTGTTGTAAATCGTTTATTGTTTCATTGTTAATCGCATAGGAAACTTGCATGTAAGCTTGTGCCTTAGCACGAGCGTAGAGCGCGGTATGAGAGTTCCTATATTTGCCGAGTTCTTTTCCATGTTCTAAACAAGCATACAAGATGGGATTATTTCCTTAGCTAGGTGCGTTGAGTCATTCATTTATTAGCATACACGGTGTTATCGCCTAGCGATTCTAGCAACAGTATCTATATTGTTATGTGTCTAGGCTAAGCAAAGACGGGTTTACCGGAGCCACCCACCTTAGCGAGGTTCGCATCGGCCGAGCGATACTCCGAGCGCGCCTTTGAAAGTCTAAGTCTTGATTCGTCTTGACGGGCCAATGTAAGCCTTGCATCGATTGTTCATCAAGTCGATGTCAACTTTTCGGGTCGACGGCTCGTTTGAATCGTTGCACTTGCCGTTTGAATCGGCATTCCGCTAGGGCGTAGCGGGTCGTTACAGTAGGCATCTTAGCTACTGGGACAAATGTCTCTGAATAGTCGATTCCCTCAACCTGATGATTACCGAACACAACCAGCCGTACCTTTAAACGCTCAACACTGCCGTCGGAGTTATACTTTATTTTTTATACCCATCTACTTCCTAATGCTTTCTTTCTAGGAGGCAAATCGACAAGACTCCATGTCCCGTTATCTTCCAGAGCCTGTATTTCAGTTTGCATAGCCTCACGTCAGCCTGAATCTCGCGAGGCCTGGCGATATGAAGTAGGCTCAACGCCTGCAGTGATAGCTGCAAGAAAATCTCTGTGTCCAGCAGTAAATATGTCATAACTTAGAAATTGTGTTAGAGGAAGTGACGGAACAGATGAACTGTGGTGAAGGGGGACTTTTACTTCGAACAGCATTCGTCACAAAATCCTGTAATCGTACTGGCTGTGATTTCTTTCTCATTTCTCTGCCCAATACTACCTCGTCAGGCACCTCTGGCAACACTGTATCCCCTGTATCATCAGTAGTATCCGCATCACCCTCAGCAGACTCTCCTGTCAATACTTCCGTAGCTACCTGTGCATCCTTGCCACTCGGTGCCGAGCCGCCAACAACCACTCCGGCCTCAGCAATCGTGGCCGGCACCATCCCAACAGCCTCTATATCGTCTTCCGGTACCTCAACAGATGTATGACGTGTCACAGAAGACATCTCGCTAGCAGAGCCACACCCAGGAAATTCTTTTTCATAAAAAGTTACATCACAGGACATAAAAAATTCACCAGTCTCCAAATCATACAGTTTTCATCCCTTTTTATCAAGTGGATACCCAACAAAGATACATTTTCTACTCCTGCTAGCAAATTTATCATATCGGTATTTCAAATCATATGCATAGCACAGACAACCAAAAGTACGTAGATGATCATACGAAGGAGCCGAACCATATGAAACTTCATAAGGAGACTTAAAACGCAAGATACTAGAAGGTGTTCTATTTATCAAATAACATGCACCAAGAACACATTCCCCCCAAAAATCTATAGAAAGAGAACCCTGAAATCTCAATGCCCTAGCTACATTTAAAATATGTCGATGTTTTCGTTCCACCCTTCCATTCTGTTGAGGTGTCCCAACACAGGATGTTTAGAACAATATACCTTGAGAGGAAAAATAATCTCGTAAACAATTAAATTCAGTGCCATTGTCACTCTGGACACGACGTATATCAGTCCCAAACTGACAATTCACCATAGCAATAAATTTAAGAAACATAGAATAAACAGCACACTTATCCTTCAATAAAATAATCCAAACAGCTCTAGAAAAATCATCCACTGTAATGCCCGTATTTCAGAATACGTATTTTAATTAGGCTTATATGTATTTCGGACCTGTATTTTATTTTCTCAGATTTTGGCCTATAATTGTGTTTTGGCTTAACTTGCGGATTTTGGTTTTCTCGTAAAATGGGTTTTTGGACCTGGCTTGGTTTTATTTTGTGGAGAAGAAATTGGTTTGGTTTGGTTTAGTATGCATTGGAACACACTTAGCTAACCTCCATCCTCAACACAACACACCATCCCTCATTAAAACCCCACCTAACTTTCTCTCTCCTCATAACTGTTTGCCATTAAAATTGTTTGATTGAAAACTTTAACACAAACAGAACAGTGTTACAATATAGGACTTAGATGTAGTCCTAGGAGTACACTTTTGTTTAATCTGGGTCCTTAGTGCCAATGGAGCGAGTGGTAATGCGTTGACTCCGTTGACGGGCTGACGACGGTTATCGGTTCTCTGAAGGTGTAGATTGCTCTGGGTGCTGGAGCTTGCCGAGAGGAGGAAGACGTTGAGTGTCTGTCTCTCTCTCTCTGGTGATTCTCTGTGGATTCTGTGTGTTGTCCGTATGTCTGTCAGTCCGTCTGGAAGAAGGAAATGATCCCTCTATTTATAACTGGACAGGTTGGCTGCTCATGCGCGCATATATAGGATGCGTCGGTACGTGGGGACGCCACGTGGAGATTGCTGATGGAGGCGCATGGATGATGCGCCCTACTTGAGGGGTTGAATTCTTCATACTGCTGTTGTGAGCCGGCACGTAGCAGAGGAGAAGATCTTTCTGTTGCTGAAATCTTGGATGAGTTGAGTCAAAAGACACGTGTCGTCGACTCATGGCTCGGAGATCTCGGATTTGATGGGGGGGATGATTTGGTGGGATGCGCCTTGGATTGGGCGCATGATGAGATTTTGGCTCGTGACCTTTAGGAGTCACGAACCGTTCTGGGCGCATGACTTTTGAGGCGCATGCAAAGCTTCGACTGGAGACTCTTCTTCTGTCTTTAGGGATCAGTGAAGGGTCTGAGGCGCATGGCTTTTGAGGCGCATGCGGATGGTTGGGTGGCCACGTGGCAGTAGCCGTCGGGGTAAAGTCATGATGATGCTGACGTTGTGGATGCTTCATTTTCTGCAAAAGCTGTCAACCGTTCAGGCTTGGGGAGGCGTGCTGCCAACTCTGTCAGTTCAGCATTTAATGTTGGTGACATTCGATGGACAGCTGAGTGGGCGCGTTGGTTGACGTTCCACTAGGCGTATGGGGACGTATGGGGGCGCATCCTCTGTGATGCGCTCGGTACAGGGCGCATCTGTAGGAGGCGCTTGGTGTTTGAAGGGGTGTGATGCGCTGTCTAGCCGGCGCATCTGACACGTCTTTAATGATGCGGTTGTTTCGCTTCTCGAGTGCTTTTAAATAGCCATTTGGCTGAAGTCGAGGCGTCTGGTTCATCCATTTAATGTGAGTTTATTGTACGGAATTCGGAAAGCCATCCACTTGGCACGTGGGTTTGATCTGCCCGGCCTATAAATAGTGGCATGGAGAGAAGGTTTGCTTCTCGCTCTCTCACGTACCTCCAATATGAACTTGGGTATTCGAGTGCATTCTGTTGATAAAGTGCTCCCGAGGGTGAAGATGAGACGCCATGTCGTCGTTGATGCACTTGAAGGTGACTGTTACATCCAAAAGACGGAGTCGAGGGCTTCCGAGGCAGGCGGAAGGTGCCTGTTGCATCCAAAGATAGGGATGTTCGGGCCTCGTCTCCGTTGTTCCGGAAGAGCCGTAGATCGGAATGGCGGTGCCCTAACCGTCTTCCTTTGGCTTTGGAGGCTCTTTCTCTGGATGGGGGTGTTAATTGCCACCCTCATCCTGCTCGGCCAGGTGAGCCTGGCTGGAAGAGCAGCACATAACTGGGCTGCTGAAGGGATGCACATAACTGGGGATGCACATAACTGAGCTGCTGAAGAGATGGTGGGATGCGCCTGGTTGGAGGCGCATGGTATCTGCTGCGCCTTACTGGCGACGCATGGTGACTGCTGCGCCTATCTGGAGGCGCATGGTGGCCGCTGGCTGTAGACTTAGGATCTTTTCTTTGTAGAAATTCTCCTTTGTACAATATTTTCTAGACATGTAATAGACTTTTGTATATAAATAAAAAGTCCTTCTTCAAATGTCTATACTTATTGACTTTGCTGTGAAGTGTTCTGTCCGAGTTCTGGCGCATGGGCTTTCTTGGTTGTGAAATTCCATGCTTCTACAATAACTTCCATTAATTTTCTTCAACTCATTCTTCCTTCCTCCACCAACACCATAGGCAAGTGCACCTTGCCACCAAATAAGCACCCCATTTTATTTGTCCATTAGCTAGATTAGGCCATGGTGAACAACATTAGAACTTGGCATTTTGTGATTTGGAGCTTCCATTTTTCTAGATCTAAGTTTTAACTATTTTTGGATTTTCTTGGTTTTGATCCATTAAACTTAGATTTTTCCTTGTTTTGAGGCTTCCATGTGGAAGAGAATTCAATTTTACACAAGTTAGAACTTTGAAAATCAAAATTTGGTTTTGTTTTGGTCAATATATGAAGATTGGAATTTTGGAGTTCTTGAGGTCTTCCTCTCGGCTTGGTGGAGAAGATGACTCTCGGCCTGCGCTCTTTAGCGCATGGCCGAACTGCGCAACTCTTCGGCCAGCGCCTTGCGCTGGGCTGACTTGCGCTGGCGCTTCTTAGCTCCAGCGCCTTCCTCCCATTGGCGTACTTGACTGCTGTGCCGCTCGCTCCCAGCGCGGTTCGGCTCCTGCGCAACTCAACCATGCGCAGCTTGACCTAGAGCAACCCGCCCTCAGTGTAACCCAATCCTGCGCAGCTCGCTCCTGCGTAGTTCGCTTCCAGCGCAAGCCGACCTCAGCGCAGTTCATCCCCTGCGCAGTTTATTTCCCTGCGCAGTTCATTCCCCTGCGCAGTCCATTCCCCTAGCACAGTCTGACCCCCTGCGCAACCCACTTGCCCATGATGGTTTGGTTTTATTTCTTGGACTTGGCTTCTCTTTTGTGGATTGGAGTTTTGAGATCTTGTTCCACACAACACGACTGTCTCGACCCAGCACGACCTGGCACGGTTTTTTTTGGTGTTTTGCTTATGACTAGTACGGTTTTCGTGGTTTCTATGAAGAATGATTTTAGTACTTTCTAATCTTCTTAATAGTGACCCGATGGGGTGCGCTCTTAACTTGTGACCTGTGATCCATGATTTATCTTTGCAACTGGATAACTTGATAGTGGCCCGTGGCGACGCACTCCTGACTTGTAACTTGTAACTTGTAACTTGACTTGACTTGACTTGATGCTGTTGCGATGGCTAACTTGACTCGTATAATCAACTCCGACGTCGTGGGTGTTCATTCTTGCTGTCTTGTGCAATCCACTTGTCTTGTCTCGCATCATGTCTAGGACGTGACTCCCTGGTTACCACGGTCAAGGATTCACACTGAATATGGATTAGGCTAATGACTATATCAAACTATAGTTCATGGAGAATTTCCAGTCACAGGCGATCTCGTTATCTGGGCGCTTTAAACGGACTTGTAGCCTGCCGACGAGTAGGGCACATTTCCAGCACAATGTCATGTGTTGCACCCTCTAAGTCACCTAAGGGTATATCGTCTCCTGGGCGATGTACCCAACCATACTCTCAATCCGCAGAAGGATAACTGGATAGTCTGCAGGGCTTGGGACTGGAAATTTCTCATTTGCATCTTGTTAGTAATTAGGCTTGTGATAACCCTAGTTAGTTAAGTAGTAAGCGGTAGTAATTGCTTGGCCGTTTGTGAATGGATGGTGTCCAGCCCTGTCTAAGTCTCGTCTAGTCCCAGTACCTGGTACTCCTGAACATGATCGTTTTATTTATCTTAACAATAAATGGGTAGAGACAAAGTGCTATTCAGGCGAAGGGTTACAACCCCGGTCCTTGTTTGGTTTACGGGTTATAACTTGGCTTCCGGAATGGTTCCACGTCCCTAGTCGATTATCGTCCTGTTGTTCTTTTTATTACTTGTACTTTTCTTCTATGTTCTGATATGCTGGCTTTTGTTCTTATTTCGTGGCCTCCTTTGCAGCACTTGCTCTTTCTGGGGTTTGACCCAGCTGGTTTTGTGTGGCCAGATTTCGGAGCAGCACCCGAGGATCTACCGAACCTCCAGCCCAATGGTGGCGACTAGAAGGAACCCGGGCTACGAGTGGGTTTTCCATTTTGTTTCACTTACTACATTATAAAATTATTCTTTAGAGGCGTTTAGCCGACAAGCACCTGTTAGCTCGATGCATATTTACTTACTGTCTGCCTACGGGCTGTAAACATGATTAACAAATCCTAAAGTTGATCATGTATGACTGAACTCTTGCTAGTCTTGACATTTTGTACGACTAGCTTCATGATCATCCAATATATAATATTTGGGACGCCTTTTATTGTATATTTGGTGGTCTGACATCTTGTAACTATATTACTTGCTTGAGATTGAGACAATAGGCTTGACCTTAAGAGATCGTTGGCTTGTAGTAAACCCTCATATCTAGACAGCCGTGACCGTATAGCGAGGTGGATTCCATTTCAATATACGTAGCTGGCTATGTACGCCCCCGCTCTCCAGTATTCTGGTTCTGGGGCGTCACATCCACCAAAGTCAAAAAATATCGTGTTCCATTAGATGACGGAACACGATATGGTCCCCACAGATCATAGTGTATAAGTTCAAAGCATCTCAAAGCACGACTACTACTATCAGGAAAAGCATCACGAGTCTGTTTAGCTTGATGACAAATATCACAAGCCTTATGAGAAAACACACTACTACCAGAGAGAAAAGGTAAAGTCTGCATTACTTTATCTGAAGGATGCCCCAGTCTACTATGCCAAACCTCGGAATTACTCTCTCTGCATGCCAGGATCACCGAAGTCAAAGAAGCTGGAACCTCCCCCAAGAAGTAAAGTCCACCCCTTTGTTCACCTGCTCCAATCACCATCCTCGTACTTCGGTCCTGAACAAAACACAAATCAGGAGTAAATAACATATTACAATTTCTGGCACCAATCAATTGTGAGACAGAGATCAAATTGCAGGTCAATGTCGGAACATAAAGAACATCCGTCAACACCAATAAAGCAGTCAAAAATACTTTGTCTCTCAGAGCAGCCTCAATAGTGCTCCCATCAGGCAAAATTATAGGACATACAGGGCCCTCAAAGCAATCAACTAAACAGTCACGAGAACCTGTCGCATGAAGAGTAGCCCCAGTATCGAATATCCAAGTGACAGAAGAATTCTTACCCATCAGACGATCAGAGTTTGAAGAACCAGGGTTGGAAGGATTATCGTTACCCAGCAAGCTCATCAGTTTCTGCCATTGTTCACCTGAGAGTGGTGAAGGATACCCTCCATGCATCATATCTGCCGAACTTCCAGCAAGACCAGCAGGGACACCATGACCAGCAGCGGCGACATGATGAACAACCCTTGCGCCACCAGCACCCCCATCACGTCTCTGCTGTGGTGCCGGGCCTCTGCCACCACCAGCACCACGTCCGCCCTCACGCCGAGGACGAGTCTCCCACCACTCTGGATAGCCAATCTTGGGAAAGCAAGTTGCAACATCATGACCTATTTTCTTGCAATGAGTACAGATCATACCTGATTTGTCCCTGGAATCTGGGGTTCTACTATTATAAGTAGTAGAAAGACGAGGTGAAGTCTTGATAGCCAGCGCCAACACCTCCTCTGCAGCGGACTGGATCTGAGATTTTCGCATATCCTCCTCCTCACGGACTGTCTAGTATGCCCGATCTAAACTTGGCTGAGGATCCTGAGCCAGAAGATTAGATCGGGTATGACCATACAACTCAGCATTCAACCCATACATAAAGTCCTGAAAGTGGTCTTCATCCCTCATAGCCTGTAGCTTGGCAGCAAGTTCACCACAGGTACAAGTAGGCAATGGAAAATAAACAGCTTGTTCATCCCACAAAGACTGCAAATTTCCAAAGTAGGTTTCTACAGACATCGAAGCCGTTTGTTTACACTCAGCCAAAGCCACCTTAATTTGCTGCTTCCGAGTGCCATTGCTAACAACAAATCTTTTCTCCAACAAGTTCCACAATGGATAAACCTCCTCAAAGTACGACAAAGATTTCTTCAGAGACGGATCAATGGTATTAAGAACCCATTGAACCAATAGCGCTTGCACACATCTCCAATCAAGCAATTTACTGGCATCATTAACAGGTTTGATTTCAGTACCTTCCAGAAAAGTGATCTTTCGCCTAGAGATCAGGGAGAGACGTATCGACCGAGACCACTCAGCATAGTTCGATCCACGGAAAACAATAGGAGTAATGATATTTCCTGGTTGATCAGCAGAACTCAAAAAATATGGATCCTTCAGATTAGGATAATTTGGGTTGTATGCACCGCCACCGTCAATCGCGATGGAGTAGCTGGACGCAGCATCATCAGCCATCGCGGATGTCGGGTGTACAAAATTTTGTACAACTCCGACGGATCGGCCGAACGAGCGACGAATCGGCCTCTGATGGACGGGGTCGACGGCGAATCGACCGCGATCGGGGCGCCGGATCTGGCGCATAGGGGTCAGATGCGGATCAGCCGGACGGCAGAACGGCCGTGGCTATCCCGATCGGCCAGTGTCGGGTGTACAAAATTTTGTACAACACCGACGGATCGGCCGAACGAGCGTCGAATCGGCCTCTGATGGACGGGGTCGGCGGCGAATCGGCCGCGATCGGGGCGTCGGATCTGGCGCGTAGGGGTCAGATGCGTATCAGCCGGACGAGCGACGGAGCGGCCGAACGAACGGCGAAACGGCCGCTGCTATCCCGATCGGCCGGTGGTCCGGTTTCCGCTAGGGCGCGGACGGGGTCGGCTGGTCAGGCGCTGTCGGTCGGGCGCTGGCGCGAGGTCGACGGCGGAGTGCCGCGGTCGGGCGCTGGCGCTGACGGCGGTCGGACGGCGGATCGGCCGCAGAGAGGATGGGAAAGATGGGGAATATTTCGGTTAGGATTTTTGTGGATGCTCTGATACCATATAGGAAATAATAATGTCTTGTTCTCATTGATGGAGACTGGTTACAATATATATAGTGTCTACACGATTGGGCTTATGGGCCAGATTTACATTAGTTACAATATATAATCTAACACGAAATGACTATTTTATCATGATATATATATATATATATATATATATATATATATATATATATATATATATATATATATATATATATGAAAATTTATATAAGTGAAAATTTATATAAATGAAAATTTATTTAAGTTCACCCTCATATATTATTGTTATCAATACACACCGATCAGAACTTCAATATTTGACAAACCTAAATCCCTCTTCAAATTCTCCAACTTATCAAAAATTTAATACAGTTTTTTAAAAGAAAAAAAATTAATGAAAAATTATGATTGAACTGATACGTTGTTCGTTATAGCAAAAAAAATGCAGAATGGAAATTATTTGGACAATGAACTTTTCACTTACGAAGAATTAATGGTTGCTTGGACATATTGTAATATTTGAATTTATTGAAAACTACAATTGTCTTTTTTTCACTTATAAGATAAGTGGTAATTAATAACCTCAAAATTTGATCTTAAAGTATACCACTTATAAAGGACATCACTATATAGTATAAGCATTTTAAAGTAAAAAAAAAAAAAAAAAAAAAAAACTTAGGCATCTCTTGGTTGGTTGACATATTGACATACTTATGTTGTGAGTGCTGATGTCGATGGGGTGCATGCGAACCGTAGGATTCTTATCGTGTGCTTAAGATTGTATACGATCTGATCTAGCTATGTGATAAACCCATAGCTTGCAGTATTGACCGATACCAATATGATACGTGTTGGAATATTCAATAATATGGACCACACATGTAAAATTAATTATGTTGAATTATCTAAATAATTAAGTCAAATTAAAGTGGTCTATTTGAAAAATTGGCTTAAGGGTATAATTGTCATGGAATTAATGTGTAGATACCGGAGATAAATCTAATTTGATGAGAGGCTAAATTAGAAATATCAAAACATATAAATATATGTATTCATTAGGGTTCTGGTCCCCAACTTATACGGTCACCAAAAGAGAGGTTTTCTCTTTTTCTCTTCTGCATCCCCATCAACAGAAAAGAGAGGGACAAAGGATTCAGATTCTTCTTTGTCATTAAGGGTCGTAGCAAGTTTCAAGATCCATCAAGCCTAGCAATGGATTCAAGTACGCTTCCACAATTTAATTTATGTTCTTCATTTCATGAATCGACATGGTACAATAAATCTCCAACAATACGTTCTATATCAATCGGTTTTGACATGTCCAGGTTCAATGCCGACCGCTTCCAATAATGGTCGATACTAATGTTAGGGATCAATTTTTCAGTCATTCGACAAGAAAAAAAGAAAAAAAAAAAGAAAAAAGAAAGACAAAATAATAATAATGCCAACACCATGGCCGCTTCTAACATTCTAAGACCATCTACAAATACTAAAAATAACCCATTTTTAACTGCTTCTAAGAAAAAGGTCTCTTCTGACATCCTAAGGGTTATGTTACTCTAGTTTAAAAAAAAACCTAAATAAAAAAAAAAATTACGCTAGTAATATGTATGCGGAGGTTAAACTTTTAGGGAACTTCGATTTATCGGATCTTATGCGATCGCACAACTTGTAGATGTTCAAAAACGACGCTGACCAACACAATGATTAAGTTGTGCCTAATATTGATAATATTAATGTATGTCAATAAGATTCCTTATCGGTAAACTGCAACTATTAACTTTTGTCGAAGTTGTATGTCGATGGATTTACAATATTCATTCATACTAGTATTATTTTATTCTAAATTATGTATTGTGGTTGTACTATGTCTCAAGACAAGTAAATAAACAACATGGTCTATTGTAAGTAAAATATTGAGTTATTTGTATTTACCACCCCCCCCCCCCCCCCCCCAAATTTTATTTTAATTAGTGTTACCTTCCAATCTTCGGGTAAAGTACAAACAAACCCTCCTTAGATTTGCGTTTTTACATTTGAAGACCCTATGTTTAAACAGAAAATTTACTGTACCGATAATAATTTAAATAATATTTGTTTAAACGATAGATGTTTGGAAAATTTGGTCAAACAATACAATCCGACAGACCGTCTGTCGAAAAATGAGCATGCTCAAAATCCGACAGACGGTATGTCGGAAAATGAGCATCAGCTCAAATTTCGACACTCCATTTGGCTGAAATAAAGCATTTAGTTTGGGTTGGGTGGGTTCGGTTAATTGATTGTTGTTGGAGTTGGGTTGGGTGGGTTTGGTTTAATTTTTTTTTATGGTTTACTTGAGTTGGAGTTGGGTTGGGTGGGTTAAATTTTTACTTGTCCCCTTAGTATGATGGTGATTTTTTTTGTTGGTTTTTTACGGTTTGGTTTTTTTTTGTTGGGTTGAGGTGGGTTATCTTTTGTTGGGTTTCTAACGTTACAATTCTCAACGTTACAATTGTAACGTTCTAATTCCAACGGCTATATTAAACCACAACCATCTATAAGTATCAAACCACTTCACAACATCTGTCTCATTCACTTCACAACATCTCTCTCATTCAGTAAAATGTTTGTCAAGTCTATTTCGTTGAAAGCTGAAGCTCCTCTCTTCCTACAGAAAGTTCATCTTGTTGTCAACATGGATGAAAATCTAACAATATTATGCTCGCTTGGAGGTGTACTAAATGGGTTAGCGTATCAAGGGGGTTTAACCCAAGTTCTTTTAGTTGATCGAAATATTTCGTTTCTTAGTTTACATAATCTAATTATTGATCAATATTCTATCGACTACGAATTTATATTAGTATATATTTTTGTATCTAATTGTATAAATGTAGATAGTGAAGAAGCATGGAAATTTGTTCTTCAAGTGAATGCACAATTACCGTATATTAATATCTATGTCACTCCGCCCCCATCTAAAAATGTAAGTAATATACCTGCTTGTAATGTAACTTTTAACGTTGGTCCTAATTCTTCTCATCAAGTTATTCCATTTACTGAAGAAGAACATATAGTAGATGATGTTAATAACGATGATAAAAATAGTGATGATCTAATTGAAAATTTAAATGATGAATTTGATGATTCTGTTGATAGCCTTAGCACTCCTGAATTATTTATTGATAAACAATTTGAGAATCGCTCTAAATTTAGAAGTTTTATTAGTGATACAGCAATTAGACGTAATTTTACTTGTTCAGCTACTTTAAATAATGCTACTGGAATTATATATAAATGTAATAGTTCAAATTGTCATTGGAGGGTATACGCTAAAGCCATAGGTGGAGGCGAAAGATTTTCTATTGCAATGCTAGAAAATATTCATTATTGTTTAGGTGGACTTACAACTGGTTCTTATCCATTAGCTACCACTGTATGTGTTAAAGAAATCAGATTATTGAAAAAATTTGAGATAATCAGTCGTATAGTCCATCTCATGTTGTAAAAGTTATATTTAGGGAATATCAAATACATATTAAATACTGTAAGGCTTGGAAAGCTAGAGAACTTGCTCTATCTGAAATAAATGGTAGTTATATTGATGCATATAGTAGTCTCGAAGAGTATGGTCTTAGAATTATTGAGACAAATTCAGGTAGCCAATGTTTTATGAAGATTACAGAAAATAATAGTTTTGAAAGAATTTTTATTTGTTTCAAGGCATGCATTGATGGATTTCTAAGGGGATGTTTACCTGTGATTAGTATTGATGCTACTTTTCTTTCCTCTAAATATAGAGGTATTTTATTTATTGCTTGTGCTCATGATCCTAACTATCAACTATATCCAATTGCATATGCTGTTGGTGAGAGTGAAAACACTGATTCTTGGACTTGATTTTTAAACGGTTTAAGAATATCTTTTGAAAGATTTTTTGATGCCTGGAATACAATTTCTTTTATATCGGATAAACAGAAAGGATTGATAAATGACATGCGTGCTATTTTTCCGGAATCGTCTCATTTTTTTGTATTCAACATTTTAAGGCAAATTTGAAATCGGTATGTAGATCAAAGCATTTTCAACGTAGTTTGGACTATCTTGCAAGATGTTATAATGAAACAGATGCAAATAATTGTTTGGAGATGATTAAAGCTGAAAATGTTGATGTTTACAATTGGCTCGTTGGAGTAAATGATGAAAATCGTGTTTTCTCACACTAGATTACAACGTATTCTCCTTGTCCAAGACTAGATATTAACACGTCAAATCTTGCTGAATCTTTCAATAACTGATTAAAAATCTTCGTGATAAACCAATAACGATACTACTTGATGGTATTCGAGCCAAGATTATAACACTTCAGGACAAAAACAGACAACAAGCTGAAAATCTTGAAACAAATTTTTGTTCGAAGATGTTAAAAACGATGGCTCGTATCACAAAAGAAAACCATCAGCTGGAAATATTACGTATAGTGGGTCATTTGTTTGAGATATTAGATCATCAAACAAATAGAACATATGTTGTTCATTTAAATGAAAACTATTGTTCATGTTTAAAGTGGTATCATACTTTTCTTCCATGTGCACATGCATGTTATGCTTATAATTGTTGCAATATTACGATTGAGCATTATTATCCAGCTATATTTTCAAAGGAAGCATTAAAAAGTGTCTACGAGCCGCACTTGGAGCCAATTCCAGTCCCTTACAACATTCAAAGTGCATTGGTTAGAGACGACATTGGAGTACCAGATGTACGACGCAAAGTCGGAAGACCAAAGAAGAACCGTACTATGGCGAAGGATCAATCTTCAAGAGATCGTCGATACAGTAATTGCAATGGTTTAGGACACAATAGAAGGAGTTGTACAAATCAACCACGAGAATGAATACGAAACATCATGTGAAGTAGCTGTAATAGTTTGTCAAAGAAAGGTGACTTTTATATAAATGAAAACAGAACATCATACAAGTACAAAATATTCGTCTATCTTCCTTGTCTGTCTAATTCCTAATAGTTTGGACGATCAAGTTCCCTGAGATTGAGTCGGGCTCTCCTTCGCAATGTACTCTCCTAGGACGCATCACCACCTTCGTCTTGTGTGGGTGCTGGTGCTGATAGAGTCGATAGTATCTGTGTATAATAACTTCCATCCAAACCATAGCTTTGGAACCAATCTGTCACCCCGGGCCACTGCGAAGTCCCCTGGGAAGTCTCCTGGCCACCCACTGCGATGAACCCTAGCCAGCCCACTGCGATGAACCCTGGCCAGCCCACTGGGAAGTCCCCTGGTCAGGCCACTGCGAAGTCCCCTGGTCAGGCCACTGGAAAGTCCCATGGCCAGCCCACTGGGAAGTCCCCTGACCAGCTTGCTGAGGCGGGACCTCGCCAGCTTGCTGAGGCGGGATCTCGTCAGCTTGCTGGGGCGGACTATCGGGGAACGGTTGGGTGACATGGTGCCTAACCCTGCGGGGAAGTGGTTGACGTTGGCTAATAATGCCTACAGGATAATCTTGCGTAATATGTAGCGGAGGGTTCGGAGGCTCCGGATCCACTTTCACCCAATCCAGAAAGTTTCTTACTGTCGTTCTTAATACTTCAGGATCTGGGTTATCACATGCTTGCTCCTGTAGAATCATAAAAATTTCATGCGCATCAACTACCCAAGTCAACATGCGCCGAAAATATCATAAAACAGTAAAAGAGTAGTAGCATACATGGGCTTTTTATTTCATAAAAGTCTGTTACATGACTAAAGACTCTTTTTTACATAGAAGACTCTTTTTACATAGAAGACTCTTTTTATGAAGAAGAAATCAAAAAAGTCTAAAGCTACGCTTCATCCAGGCGCGTCTCAGCTAGGCGCATTTCTTCGGCGTCTCAGTCAGGCGCATCTCTTCAGCGTCTCAGTCAGGCGCATCTCTTCAGCGTCTCAGCTAGGCGCATCTCTTCGGCGTCTCAGTCAGGCGCATCTCTTCAGCGTCTCAGTCAGGCGCATCATGAAGTCTCAGCATATGCGCTCTACTTCGACCCGATCAAGTGCTTCGGCTAATGCAGCAGTTATTGAGCATAGCAAGGGTGGGCAACCAACCCCACTCTAGCATGAGGAAGAGCTCTCCAAAGCCCAAGGAAGATGGGAGCACCACAATTCCGAGCTGTGGCTCTTCCAGCATGACGAAGACGGGACTCGAACGTCCCGATCTTTGGATGCAACAGGCACCTTCGGCCTGCAATGGGACCCCGCGATCCCGACTTTTGGACGTAACAGCCACCTTCACAAGTGCGTACGAAGATGACTCGACGCATCTTCACCCTCGGGAGCGTCTTGTCAACGGAATGTACTCGAGCGAAGAAGTTCATCTCCATTCGGGAAGATGGGAGAGAACGAGAAACAAACTCTCTCCTTGCTGCTATTTATAGGCCGGGCAAATCAAACCCAAGCGCCAAGTGGCGGGCTCTCCGAATCCCATGCAATGAATTTGCATTCATGGTGATGAACCTATCCCTTCGAATTCAGCCAGGTGAAAACGGCTATTTAAAGCACTCGAAGAACTCAACAGCCGGACCAATGAAGATACGCCATGCAACAGACGCGCCGGTCAGATCCCGCGCATCATACATATGTCACGACCCGGTCCCCAAATACTTGGGTCGAATCGGATCATGCCCAGCCTGCATCGTTGATGAGACGGCGGCAGTAAGCTGTAATCCATATGCAGGTGATCAACAACATTTGTAACTAAATTTTCCACAATATATATTTAAACGATAATTCAAAATTTGTTCTGTTACAAAATTTCATAACTTGAAATAACAAGAAACTAATAAACTCCAAACTAAAGTAGCATCTATGGAGACACCACAACATCCTCATCAGCTAGAAGTACCGCCGGGTACAAGTCAGGATCGTAGTAGCTATTGATTAGCATCTCCAGGTCATCAGAAATACCTAAAATGTTGTCTCCAGTCAGGAGGGAGCAAAGTACAATTTATGCAAATTTTAACAATTAAAATGACAATTAATATCATGCACTTTTAAACAGTTTTTAAAGATGAAACAATTTTGAAATACAGTAAAGTGATATGAATAGGTAATGAATATGACCGGATTGGGTTACAGTAGTATCCTAGCGATACGGTATGGCTTGTCCCCGTGTGAAGAGGGAAAAGCTAATACAGTCAGTTATCCTAATTTTTGGATTTGGTCATATCCACTACTCTACTCCCCCAGTCCCCAACAGTACAGTCAATACTCTCGAAAGAGTTCGTGTTTAACAGTGGTTTAAAATTACAATGAAATGATTGTTAAAATAATCGTAAATCCACATAAATGTACTTGCCTTAAATTTAAGTTGGACGAGTTTGGTTCTTCAGGATTTGAACAGTCACCTCTCTTCTTTGAAATCCTACATTCCGGAAATTATGTCTCAGAAACCACAACTCTAGAATCTAGTTACAATCTCTAGATTTTGTTTCCTAGTCAATTTTAATCTTGTATTTAATCAACACAATCAGAACATGCTTTTCTAGTGCGTTACAATTAAGGAAATCTAAATTTATATTTTATTTCAAAAAAACTTGTTTTTATCAATTTATTGGGAAAAGATTAGTATTTTATATTTATACATATAAATATATATTTCTTTTCTTTAAGTGAGAAAATCATGAATTTCTAACTATTTAATTAATAATAATATTAATTAATCCTACGTATTCACAATTCCAGAAAAAATCCACAACTAATTTCCTACTTATTACAACTTACAAAGATAAACAAATGAGCTTATGCTCTTACATTTCCATGAATTAAAATAAGAGAAATAAACTGTTAGTCTTGTAAATTTACCTACAAAATTAATAATAACTAATAATTAAGAATAAAATAAAATGAGTCTCAGAACTGGTCCAATCTTCATTTACAGCTACTCTGCCTCAACGTCCGGACAAACCGGTGCGTTTGCATTTCACTGGGGCCCATTGACCGGTATGGTCGTCGCCCAAAAATCCTAATTGTAAATATTTCTGAAAACGATTTGAAATTCATTTATAAAATTTGGACAGCATTCCCTCTATATTCGGGATAACCCAAAACTGGGAAAATGTGCCACTATCACCATTTATAAATCTCATTCCAAAGAAAACCCATTATTTTACACCAGAATGCACCAACAACATATTTCCGAAACGTAATCGGAAAACCCGAAGTATTATCGGAAATCCCGAAACTAACTCGGAATATTCAAAGTAAAAGAACCAGAATATTAAAACTCGAAAAATCCGAATTAAACACCAATCCTCAATCCCAGAATTATTTCCAAGTAAATCTCGGAAATTCCGAAGATATGAACCACAGAACACACAAAGTCCAGAAAACCACAGAAGTTCCGAATCCGGAAATTTTTCCGAAACAAATCTCGGAAATCCCAAGATTCCGCAGAACATGGAAAACCACACAGAAAAATATACATAAGCATTTCAGAAAATCCGAAAAATGCTACGACTACCAGAAAATTGAATTCCCGAAGGAAATCGAGGACCAAATTATCATCATGGACTACGACGGGGACGAACTACTGTGTTTACACAGAAATTACCCAAAAGACGGAATCCGAAGGGTAGCCTCGGACTCGGAACGGAAACGGGATCGGACTTGGGAACCGGGCACGGGCACACACGAAGGGAGCGCCGACCGGGGAGCCGCGCGGGTCGGTTTCGGCGGACGGCCGTGCGGGATCGGGGACGTCGGGCTGCGGGCGAGCGGCGGCCGGGACTAGGCGTCGGTGGGGCGGCCGGGCTAGATCGGGTTCTCCGGGAAGCTCGGGGCCGGCGGCTAGGGCTAGGAGTTGGGGTTGGGGAAGATGGGAGGAAGGGGATGGTTGATGGAAAGGAAAGAATGAGGAGAAAGGGTTTTATAGGAGGGGTTGATGTCGGTTACCGGAATCCGAAGGAGCGGCCGGTCACGGAATCGAAAAAGAGGAGCCGGCGGTTAAGGAGCTCGGCCACCACCGAAATCCTTTCGATTTCTCTACAGAGCATTTAGAAAGAGAGAGAGAATGGAATCATTTTTTTAATGGGTTAAAGGATTGGTTAATGGGTGTTTTAAAGCTCCAGCTTCAAAGTGTGCTGGACAAAAAGTTTAATGGAATGATTTAATGGCTAAGTTATTAATGGGTTAATATGGGTCTTATAACTAATGTTTTGGGTAATAAAGACATGGGCTTGTGGGCTTTAAGCCATGGACTAAAGGCTCAAATGGTTGATGGGCTTGAGCTTAATGTAAAAATGATTTTAGTTTCATGGGCTTTAAGAAAATGATTAAAAGCTTAAATAAGGAATGGGCTAAAATGAGAAAATGAATTAAAGATTTAATTTAGAAAAATTATAACTAAACATTTTGTAACTTTAAAAAAAATATTAATTTAAAATATTTTTTTTTAGATTCAAATTGGGTTCGGGTCTGGGCCAAACAAACAAAAATCCAAGTTCATTATTTTCAAAAGAATTTTCTATTTAATTAAAATTAATAATAATTGCAATCGCACATTTAAAATAATAATAATAAAAATAATCACTAGACAAATTGCGGGTTTCACAATACATATGCTTCCATCAGTACCAAGCGCCTCATAAGGATGCGCCCCATGCGTCCCTATGCGCCTAGTGGAACGCAGATCAATGCGACCACTCAAAAGCTCATCGCCCGTTAAAAGCATTAAATGCTGAAGTCTGAGACGACATCAGCCATACCTCGATGACACAGCGGCAACAGCTTTTGCAGAAAATGAAGCTCCAATGACGTCAGCGTCATCATTACTTTTCTCTGTCGGTTACAAGCCATGTGGCCGACCAACCACTCGCATGCGCCTTCGCAGCCATGCGCCCGAAGATTTGCATGCGCCTCAAAAGCCATGCGCCTCTGACTTACTTCTGATCACAGAAGTCAAGTCGCTGCATGCGCCTCCCCAGCCATGTGACCAAAACATGTGCCTCAAAAGCCATGCGCCCAGACTGGTTCATGACTCATGAAGGTTACGAGCTAAGTCTCCTCATGCGCCGGATCCCAGGCGCAGCTCATCAGATTCTTCTCTACCAAATTCGAGATCTTTGAACCAAGGGCATGCGCTACGTGTCCTTTGACTCGGTTCCGTCTACGAAGGGGTGCTAACCACCCAAGATCTCAGCAACCGAAGAATCCTCCCCACTGCCACGTGTCAGCCCACGATTGCAGCAAGAAGGATTCATCCCACAAATCAGGGCACATCATCCATGCGCCCTCTGCAGCAATCACCACGTGGCGTTCCCACGCGTAGGTGCATCCTACATATGCGCGCATGAGCAGCCCCAACTTGCTGCCTATAAAAAGAGGGATCATTTCGTCTTTCAAAGAGGACAGACACACACATAACGAGATCATAAGAGTTACAGAGACGCACGTCCACTCACAGACTTCGAAAGAGACACTCAACGTCTTCTTCCCCTCCACAAGCTCCGGCATCCATAGCAACCCAGACCTTCAGAGAATCTAAAATCGTTGTCAGATCGTCAACGGAGTCAGTGTATTACCACTCGCTCCATCGACACAGTACCCAGATAAAAACAAAAGTGTACTCCTAGGACTACATCTGAGTCCTACATTGTAACACTGTTCTGTTTGTGATTGAAATTTCAATTCAAAGATTTTAATGGCAAACAAGCTGGCGACTCTGCTGGGGAGTTCTTTCTCCTCCGATGAGAAAGTTGTGTCACAATCTGACGACGTGAAGGTGGGCTCCTCCCACAAGACATTAGTCATACGCCTCAATCAACAGGCGTATGAGGAGTTCATCTCTGAAGGCAGAGCAAGTCCTTCGAAATGGCTGCCGAAGCCGAAGAAGACTCGCCAAGCCTGGGTACGCAAGGTCGAGGCCCCTGGCACCATCACTGAAGGGGATACGCCGATGCAGCGTACCCTTTCTGCTGACGTCCTCAGCAGCCAGGATGCGCCCACGGGTGCAGCACATCCCTTGGAGAAATGTGGGGCTGACCACATTCCCCAACTACCTCCTTCTCAGTCATGAAAGATGCACCGACGGAGCAGGGGTGCATCTAACGCCCTGTGCATTAACTCTGATGCATCGCGGAAGGCTTCTATCTTTGACAGACTCACTCGCTGTCATGGCGAGGATAATTTGGACTCTGAGTACTATACATCCCAGCGGGCAAGTACGAAGAAGTCCAAGGTGGCACGGGCCACGCGCCTCGAACGTGCTATGCCGACAGTAAGTTAGAGGCATGCGCTCACAATCACGCGCGCTGCCGATGGTAAGCTGTACAAGGTTGACTCAGGTGCTTCTGCACCACGAAGGAGCCAACCTTCAAAGACCTCGTTTCACTTGAGCGCATCCGCTGCGCTTTTAACCAAGCCGTTCGAGGCAAACTCTGTGGTCTTGAACTCCTGCGCCTACATTGGTTGTGCGTCTGAGGCTGGTTCAAACCACCCTAAATGTTGTTCCCCCACTACTGATCTGGGTGCATCTTATGCGCTGGATCAGGGGGTACATCATTTACTTGATCACCCCGGCGCTTGGCCTTGCCATGCGCCTGATGGGGGTGTAAAGGTGGCACTCTCCTCTAAAGATTTGCGTAATGTGATCATTCACAAACACCGATCAGGAGAGTCGACCGACAAGCACAATGCGCCCATCACAGGGCACACCTGTGTTGTGGTCACCATCAACTGTTGTTGCAAGACAACAGTCCCACCACAAAGGCAGTCTTTGTTCCAGCGACTGCAATTGTCAACACTCCTCCGACGTCGTCTCGGGAAGAAGGTATCGATTGAAGAAGAGCCGGAACTAAAGGTTGCTTCTTGTAACGTAGTCTCTAACTCCTCATCAATCCGAAAGGCGATTAGCAACTCCTCGACCTCGTCCTCATCCAAGAGCCAGCCGAGAAAGACCAAGGTGACTGTCCCATCCCAAGGAGTCTGTTTTATAGTCCCACCGCGGAACCAGGACGAAGAACCCATCATCTTCGGCAAAGTCGAGCGTCATCAAGACCTTCCGCCACTCGAGCCAGAACCAGATACCGGTAGAATACAAGTCTATCGGTACACGGACAAGGCAAAGTACCTCATCCAAAAGATGGGTTACGATCTGAAAAGCAACAAGGGCCTGAACTACGGTAAAGGTCGGCGTCTTCCCCTCTGACTCCCAACACCTGAAGGAAAGCCGCAGGACTACTATCATCGTACTCGACGGAGGATGGGCTATGTCACGTCGCCGGCAACTCCAGAAAGTTCGAAAGCGGAAGAAGTGGAGTACTCTCATTCATCTGAAGCATCAACTTGGGATTCCGATACCAGTATCGGCCCAATCTTCAGGAAGGTACTATCAGTCAACATGGCATCTGCACAATCTCGGAAGGATGAAGGCGATGACCAAATGCTGGAATTCTTTGAGGAAGAACCTTGGGCTCAACGCCTAGGAGTGCAGTGGGAGTCTCGTTTTGAATTACGCGAACCCCCTATCGAAGACGAAGTCGAACAGATCGACCTTGGGGATGGGTCTTCTTCCAAATCTATCTTTATCAGCAAGAGTCTAAAGGGAAGAGACCGAGAGTCTTTAGTCCAATTGGCCAAAGAATATATCGACGTCTTCGCCTGGAGCTACGAAGATATGCCGGGACTTGATCCCCAGATCGCGATGCATAGACTTAACATCTTACCTGATGCCAAGCCTATAAAGCAGCAACAATGACATTTTCATCCTGACATCATGAACGCTATTGATCAAGAGGTGGACAAACTCCTGAGCAGCGGGTTCATTCGTGAAGAGCAACATTCGGATTGGGTGGCCAATGTCGTCCCTGTCACCAAGAAGAATGGGAAGATACGAGTCTGCATCGACTTCAGAGATCTCAATACTGCTTGCCCGAAAGACGAATTCCCACTTCCAATCACTGACGTGATGATCGACAATACATGTGGCTTTGAACGCATGTCTTTCATGGACGGGTATTTGGGCTACAACCAGATCAAAATGTTTTTCGATGATGCAAAATACACATCATTCAGGACTCCGAAAGGGGTTTTCTGCTACACAGTGATGCCCTTTAGTTTGAAGAATGATGGTGCTACGTACCAACGAGCTATGAGTACCATCTTCCGTCAACGTCTACGCAAAACAGTTGAATGCTATGTTGATGATATCGCCGTCAAGAGCCGTCTCAAAGGTGATCACTTACAAGACTTAAAGACAGTCTTCGATCTCATGCGAGCGCATCAACTCAAGATAAACTTCGCTAAATCCTTCCTTGGGGTTTCTAACAGAAAGTTCTTGGGCTTCATTATCACGACAAAAGGCATTCATGTCGACCCCGAGAAGACCAAAGCCATCCTTGACATGAACCCTCCGAAAAACCTCCGAGAACTTCGAGGCTTGCAAGGGCGTCTTGCATACATCCGAAGGTTTATAGCAAACCTTTCCAAAAAATGTCAACCCTTCACCCAGCTCATGAAGAAGGGAGTCTCCTACGTCTGGACAGAAGAATGCCAGAAAGCTTTCGATGATATCAAAGCTTACCTGACGAGCCCGCCAGTCCTGGTGGCATCCGTCGCAGGCAAACCATTTCTTCTCTACGTCCGTGCCATGGATCATTCCCTCGGAGCTTTGTTGGCTCAGAACAACGATGCAGGCTACGAGCAAGCTATCTACTACCTTAGTAGGACAATGATCGGGGCTGAACACCGGTACATCGAAAAGGAATGTTTGGCTTTGGTGTTCGCCATTCAGAGGACTCGCCATTACGTTTCGGGCCAGACAATTCATGTCATCTCCCGAGTCAATCCACTCAGGGTTCTCATAACGAAATCGGGATCATTGAACTCCCGATTAGCTACTTGGACAATCCTGTTGACACTGTATAACATGGTATTCATCCCACAAAAAGCCGTCAAGGGCCAAGCTCTAGCCGACTTTTTAGCCGTGCACCCGATCCCAGAGTCCTCCAGACTCTACGAAGACATCCCGGATGAAGTCCAAGAATCAAACGTCGCTGAATAAAACTCCGTCTGGCGGGCATTTTTTGATGGTGCTTCGAGAACAGGCCCCAAAGGCCAAATCATCGCAGGAGTGGGGGTGGTCTTAGTCTCCTCCGATCAGCTGGTCATCCAGCGTTCTTACTTCCTTTCAAAGCCATGCTCCAACAATGTTCTCGAGTACAACGCTCTCATCATGGGACTCCAGCTGGCACAACAATTGGGGGTAGATCATCTGGAAGCTTATGGCGACTCAAAACTCGTCGTTAACCAAATCTGAGGGCAATACGAAGTTCGTTATGAAGATCTGGTTCCTTACCATGAAGTTGCATTGAATATTATCTCAACCTTCACCAAGTTCTTCATAGAACACGTACCTCGGCTACAAAACCTGGAGGCTGACGCTCTGGCTGGCCTCACAGCTTCATTAGCAGCACCCCTCGTGACTCAACACTACGTTACGATAGTTGGTCGAGACTTGGTCTGTCCTAAAAACAACCTATGCACACAAATGGCCTATGCCATGACGACAAGTGCCGGTGTTAATGTTCGAGACTGGAGGTTCCCGTTCATCGACTTCGATGTCTATGGAATTCTCCCAGAAGACCCGAAAGAAGCCGTCTCGGTCAGAAGGCGTTCCCTTCGATTTTATTATGATACAACTACTAAAATGCTGTTTCCTACGATGGACTTCTCCTTCGATGTCTATCCAACGAAGAAGCAGCCGAAGCCCTTCGAGACGCTCATGACGGAACTTGCGGGGCTCACCAACCCGGGCCTAAGTTGCAGGATCGACTGCGACGTATAGGTTACTACTGGCCAACCATGGCAGCCGACGCCGTCGACTATGCTAAAAAGTGCCATGCTTGCCAGCTTCACGCCGACTTTATCCATACACCATCGGAACCACTACATCCTACGGTCGCCTCTTGGCCCTTTGAATCTTGGGGCATGGACAATATGGGACCTATCACTCCTCCTTCATCAAGGGGACACCGCTTCATCCTAGCCATCACCGACTACTTCTCCAAATGGGCAGAAGCAGTTCCACTGACGGAAGTGAAAAGCTCTAGGGTGATCAGCTTCATTAAGCATCATGTCATCTACCGTTTCGGGGTACCCCGTAGGATTATCCACGACAATGGTCCACAGTTCATCAGCCATGCTTTCAGTAGATTGTGACAAGAATCGTATTCAGAACGTGACATCAACCGCCTACAATTCGGCAGCGAACAGATTGGCCGAGGCTTTTAACAAGACTATCGTCCGGCTACTCAAAAAGATCGTGTCATCCAAAAAACGTGACTGGGACGAAAAGCACGGTGAATGCCTTTGGGCCTACCGTACAACGGTACGGACTCCGACGGGCAACACACCATTCTCCTTAGTCTACGGGAGCGAAGCGGTACTGCCTCTCGAGATCCAGATACCCTCACTCCGTGTAGAGATCACAAACCAATTGACAGAAGAAGACAATCAGCATCATCGTCTGCGAGAATTGGAGGCACTTGACGAAAAATGTCTCCTAGCTCAGCAGCATATTGAACTCTATCAAGCCCGTATATCACAGGCTTTCAACATAAAGGTCAAGCAGAGGACTTTCCAAGTAGGCGACCTGGTCCTGGCAGTCAGGAGGCCTATGGTGTTGACTCACAAAATACCAGGAAAGTTCGAGCCCAAGTGGGAGGGACATTTCATCATAGAGACGGTATACTCAAACAGTGCTTACCGCCTCGCCCGACCAAACGGAAACTTGTTCATGATGCCCATCAACGGCAAGTTCCTAAAAAAGTACTACTCTTGACATCTTTCAGATATGTACTTCCATCTCTACCCAGCAAGGGAATCAGTGGACATGATCATCAGAGCTCACATACACCTCCCTTTTAAAAAATCTTATGCTTTTGGAACCCAGTTGTTCCGTGGCATTCAATCCTCAGTAGAAGAACAACCACGTCCACATTTCCTCTGAGTTGCTCATCTACACTCTACAAAGCGGAATCTTACACTACGTAGGATTGCGCTACTTATCATGTTTACCATGTCCACATTACCTCTGAATAAACATCCCGTACAGACAACCCCTGCGTTGCCGTACATCGATCGCAGAACTTCCATGTCCATATTACCTCTGAGTAGTTTCGCGTATCCCCCCAAAGTCACTCCTACTACGTCCATAACACCTCTGAGTAGGAAGATTCCGTCATTTGAACCCCATATTTGCCACGTCCACATTACCTTTGAGCAAATATGTCGGTCCTCTCAAACTTATTATCTGTACCTAAAAACCAAGGTACGCAAAATATAATAGGTCCACACAAATCGCTAGTTCATGACAGTAAAGATGAACACACCAGAAAATTCTTTATTTTGTATTCAAAAGTAAATGATTACATCTCCAGCAAAGTTGCCAAAAAAAAAAGACTACAATCCCTAAGCATCACTGGGATTGGCAGAAAGCTCTTCGATCCGATGCTTCAAGTCTTCAGCCCGAGTCCCCACAGTCGCCAAGACTCGGCGTTCAGCTTCTTGATGCATCACCTCCACAGCCTCAGGAGCAGTATCATTCTCATACTCAGCGTCCAACTTTTGCCGCTGGCAGGTCAGAGAAAGAATATGGTGGGTAAAAGCTGCTTCTTCCTCCTTGGATGCTACGTGCTCAGCCTGGGCTCGCTCAGCATCTAGCAAAAGTTGGGCTCGCTGGTCTTCAAAGAGACAAATCTTGGCAGTGACCTCCGCTATACTAGCATCCAATGAGGCCCGCAGCTCCACCTTCTCCTGCGTGGACTGAGATAGTCTCTCCGTCGCAGCCTCAGCATCGGCTACCTCGCGGTCCCAGATGGCCACCGTGGCATGATAAGACGACTCAACAGCAGCTATTAATTTATTCTTTTTTGCTTCTATCAGAGCAGAAAAGTCATTCCATCGAATACTCTGAAGTTCGGAAAGATGCTGGTCGAGCTCAGCCACCGACGCCTCCAGAATCTCAGCCATATGATCATGGCCCCGGTGGGAACGTATCAGACCAATGTATGGGAGCGCCATGGCTTTTGCCGTCGCGAAACTCCCGTTCACATTCATTACCGTCGATACCCCTTTTTGCAGCATCTTGTAGACCGCCTCAACGACAAACTGCACATATTCATCCGCGTCTGCCAACACCTGAGACGTCATAACAGGGGTTGGAGGAGCTATCGTAAAAAACGGTGCATCTGAGGCTGAGGAAGGTCCCCCGACGAGCCGCGGAGCCAGAACCTCAATGTTAGTAGGTTCTTCCCTACCGACAGTACAGATTTCGTCGCCAGCTGAGGAAGCTAGAGAGACACGCAATACTGTCCCCCGAGTGGAAGGAGCAGGAGGAGTGTCCTCCATTACAGGGCCCTTGTCCTTATCAGAGTCAATGACGGATGGTCCCCCGACATCCGAGTTGATGGTATTATCCCCGGCTGGGGCAGGGCGGCTCTCCCTTTCATTCGAAGCGACAAGGTCCGCCCCTGACAGTTCAACCTCCCTCGGAGTCGGGCTCGAAAATGAATCTCATCACCCGCATCAGCTTCCCTATAGGGACGGGTATAGGGCTCGGCAGTGACGCCGACCCTACCGCATCAACCCCCACTTCCGAGGCAGGGGTGGGGCTTGGCCACGAGGCCTCGTGTACGACCAGTGCCTCGACACCACAACCGGGAAGAAGCCCGGCCGGCAAATTCTTGCCAGAGACGTCTCCGCTAAACGCGATCTCTCTCGCAGCTGGTTCAACATCTTCCTGCGAGCCATCGTCAGAAGAAGATGAGCTCCATTCTTCCTCCTCGTCTGGAAGGACTTTTTCCACAACTTCCTTTGGGGCCCCGACGCTTTCAGGCACCCCCTTAACGGTTGGTTCTACTCCCGGTCGAGGCTCCATGCCGCCCTCCTGATGGATCGACCGAGAGACCTCAGCAACCTGAGGCGCTAGTACATCTTCAGCTTTCCTTCTAACATAATCTGGAGACACCAAAATCTCCAAAGAAGCGACATCATCAGCGCTCCCCTCCCTGGAAGATGCTGTAATCGGAGGAATGCGCTCGTCGGAAGAGCTCGCCACCTCCTTCGGTCTGCTAATACCCGATTTTGAAACCCGGGGTTTCTTCTTCGGCACCTCCTACAAAAAAGGACATAAGTCACAAAAATCAAAGAATAAACCAGACTATGTGGGACATCTTTACCTCTGCGGGAGCTGATTCCGTTGGTACTACAGGTGGCACTCCCGGAGCTCCTACCTTCGGAGTCGTAGCTTTCCTCGGCCTCTTCGGCGCAGACGAACCGGCCTCCGCGTCAGCCCGCCTCTTTCCAGCTGGGGGCTTTTCCTGAGTACCCCCCGTTGATGCTGCAGCAGCAGCCCGATAACCTGCAACCTCTGGTGGACGATATGACCAGGCCACCGCCAGCTTATTTTTCGTTGCCTCTAGCTGAGTGCCAACGATGAAACTAGTCTCCCTGTCATATTCAGGGAACACAGTGTTCATGGCGCAATACAGCTTAACAGCAGAATACAAGATCTGCGGCCGAGGGTTGTGAACTGGCGTAGTAAAACGAACTCCAGTGCATCCGGCGTTGTAATATTGCCAACCCAGGGCTCTATCCAGTAAACTCTCGACAAACCCCAGACTATTAATGGGGTTCCTTAACATTAGCTGGGTGTAACCAAACTGACGTGCAAACCGGCTCGACAAATACGGTTCCAGATAATACTTATTCTTGTTGCGGTAGACCAAATAGGAAGGCTGAATACTTTGCAACCACCGAAACCCCCATATCGGCAGGGTGATCGCATCCTCACCGAAGTCTTCCAATTCTTGGTCAGCCTTGAAATCTATGAAGACGGGATTAACCTTGGTGATCTCCCACCCCTGAAGATAAGGTAAAACCCTCCTACATACAGGGACACCAGTGTGCAGCCACTTCCTCTTATAGAAGCGACGGATAAAGGCATCACCTACAACATGATTGTCTTTAGGGCCCGGGCTTATCACATTTGGGTGATACAGAATCAACCATCCCATCAGATAATGGAACGGTAGCTCAGCTCAGGGAAAGTTGTCTTTCTTGCCTCTCTCATGGACCACATCGTCAACAAAATCTCTCAAACCCCGCAGCAGGTTTCACACCATCGCGGGAAGGAGAGCCAGAGGGCGACCAAAAACTAGTTTTACCGCTGGCAAAATGGGGTTCCTGCTCACTCTCTCTACAGATTCAGATCCGCCCGAGAACACATAGTCCCGGAGCTATATCATCAAGTATGCAGTCAATACTGCTTTGGAAGACATCCGGTGCACGCAATGCCAGAAACAACTGTATACATCATCACCACTCTCGTTTGAACGAGGAGTCTTCTCGCCTATTCGGCTCATTTCGGAGGTTACCTCCGCGTGATTCAGTACCTGCGGAGTCACAAACCGAATCTTGGAAGGGTCCGTCAGGTCCTGCTTGAAGACATAATCCCGCCAAGCAGTCACATGGAGCTGTGACCCGCCCTTATCCTTCTGTTGCATCAGATAATGGTGGCTCACCACCTCCTTGAAAACAGCCATCATCTCTGGGTCCTTGTCTTCCAGGATATGGATCTCTTCAATTGTCGAGAAATATTCCTCATACAGCTTCGAGCCCCAGGGAAGCTTAGACACCTCATACATCTCACGGAGGGCCAATCACAACTCCCCCACTGGAGTAAAGAAAGTGCCAGTCTGGGTGTTAAACATTTCCAGGAGAGCAAGAAACATAGGCCGATTAAGGTCGACACCTGCTTGGGTGGCGCAAAAAGCGGCGGTCAGCCCAATCACTTTGAGCTCAGTCTTGAACTTCGAAAAAACCCAAAGGGTCAGCTCGTCCCACTTCGACATGTGGTGACACCAGCCCTCAACCCGAAAACCTCCTTTCGGATACATAACCTTCGATGTTAGCATCGGACTTGCAAAGGTCGAAGCACCAAAGGCGAAGGTGTCAGGAGTAGGGGTGTGCAGATTTCGGATTTGGACCCAAAACCGACCCGAACCGACCCGAATTAACCATTCGGGTCGGTTTTGAAACGAGCGGGTCGGGTTTCGGTTTTAAGTTCAGATTAAAACGGTTTTTTCGGTTCGGGCTGCGGATTTGGGTTTCGGTTTACGACCCGAACCGAAAACCGAATCCATTATATATGTGTTTTTACATGTTTATCCCTCAGCCCATTTATATACCCAAAAAAAACCCTAATCCTAAACTCATTCTCTCTCCTCCTCTATTTTCTGTGGCTGCCGCCCGCTTCTTTCTCACTTTTCCTCAACGCACTCTCTCTGCTTCCTCTCCAAAAAGGTAGATCTCCGGTCTCTCTCTCCCTCTCCAAAATGAAATCTCTGGCTCCGACAAAGTCGAATAGAAGTGTTCAGTGCCGTGCTGGTCTCCGTCGACGCGTTTGTCACGATCCGCACCCTAGAGTAAGGGTACAAGAACGTAACAACGCCCAGCCTACGCTGCAGTGTCGGCGGTAGAACGCTGTCCTAGGTCTCATGCATTTAACAGTATAAGGCTAAGCAGTTTATACTCCCCGAATGGGGGTGACATAGCAGATACAGTCTCAATCACAACTAAGGTACAGCAAGATAAAAGATAGGTAAAACATGAAATCCAAAAGGGATACAGCAGATAGAAGCCTAAGTGTCTAAGATACACAAACCCAGAAATACATCTCAAAGCTCAAATACAGTAATCCATAAAATAAATACAACTCCAGACAACTGAAATAACTATCTAAACAACCTCTAATGTGTCTCCTCTAGGCTAGCAGGCAACCTCCAAGCTATCTGTAAAATTTATCAACAGGTCCAGTCAGGACAGGAGCGAGTACAATACATCTCAACAAGTCATAGCAGGAAAGGAAATGTAATCATGATAGAGAATAAAATACAGGATCTGAAGAATAGCATAATGTAAAAGAGAGACTGTAAGTAAATATCTATGATATATATAAAGAGAGACAGTGCTAGTGATTCAGAGTACTGCATAAACATGTGAATGGCTAAGGACTGATTAATGATTACACTACTTGGAATTGATTCATGATTACACTACTTGGATTTATTCACATGTTCATTTATACTCCCCCATCCCCAATCAATACACAAGGATCCATTCAAGTTACGTTAAGATTCATGATTATACTACGTTGCCTATAAAGGGTGATTCATGAATTGATTAGTGAAGGCTCGGTGATCATGAGGGTACATGAGTCACTAGCTGATTCCCGAAGATTCATGATGATAGAAGCATATGATACGTGATGTAAGTGAAACACACATGACAAAAGTATCTGATGCTCCCGAGAGGGATAACATCTCATGAAGGGATCCATATAGTACCAATCCGTGTTACCAACGTGTCAGCATCAAGTAAGATAGTCTAAAGCAGGAAATATAATCCTAAACATGATATGAAATGATCAGAGAATGTACTCGCCTGATAACCTGAACAGCTGATAAGTATATGGGGGTCCAACTGAAGCCACAGAATCCTATTTAAAGCAACACAGGTTACAAGGTGTTCAAGTTGTAATAAATAAATCTCTACAAGCAATCTATTTTATCCTAGGTTCTTCCAAGTCAAAATAACTCTAGGTCAACTCCGGTCAATAATCTAGTCAATCTAGGTCAAGTGTTGACTTACAGTTGACTTTGGGTCAACTGGTCAACTTTGGTCAAATAGGGTCAATTCTAGTCTAATTATTAAAGATATAAAGTGTACTTCATTATTCGTACGTCGAAACTTACGACACGCAAATCGAGATGAGATGATCAACGGTAAAGTTGATAATCTTATTATAGTGATCCACGTGTCCATCTTGTCAATTTCAGCAATGTGAGATCACTGGAATTGACTGAGCTCAGTTTCATTGTACTAATCCCGAAATACGAACATTATAAGAATTAATTATTAATTAATTATAAAAAGGTTAAACTCAGAGAAATTATCAACAAACATTGTCGGATGATGAAATAAACATCGCCAACGTGTCCAGAATGGTCAAATTAGCTAGGATAGCCTACCCATCGGTCCAATTTGGACACAAGGGTAAAAAGGTAATTTCGGGTCAAAACGGTATCCGTGTCGGAGCCGTTTTGCACCGAAAAATGTGCAAGAAAACAGGTCTATAAAATATAACAAATTATATGTCCACGAAACCAGAATGACGATACGAACCCAACGGTATCTCCAGAATTGGATTCTGATGACCCAATCTCAATTTGGTCCGTTGACCAGAACTTAGGATTCCGGTTTGCACGGAAATGCGTGCCGGAGCCAAAGTTCTCAAAACTCAGCAAACTATATGTCAACGAGTCCAGAATGTCGATACGAACTCAACGGTATATCCGGAATTGGATTCCGATGAGCCGATCTCAAAATGACCCGTTGACCCGGATATTGGTATCCGACTTGCACCAAAATGCGTGCCGGATCCAATGTCCTCCAAAACCTAGCAAATTATATGTCAACGAGTCCAGAATGACGATACGAACTCAACGGTATATCCGGAATTGGATTCCGATGAGCCGGCGTCAAAAAGTCCCGTTGACCCGGACTGTGGGACCCACTTTGCACCGAAAAACGTGCCAGGGCCCACGTCCTCCAAATCTAACAAATTTTATATGAAAACATGCCAGAAGGACGCCACAAGTCTAATGGTGGTGTCAGAAATGAAATCTGGAGTCCCGTGTTCAAAAATGAAATTTTACAAGTTGGAAATTATGAATTCGGACGGCCAACTTTGGCGTCGAATTCAACCAATCAAACAAGCTCACAATGAAACGAAACTGGAGGGGTAGCAAGAGGGTAATACCAGCTTCGCATAGGAACTGGTAGCATGCCAAACGGAGCTGCGGTGGAGGAGGTACAAGCTGACGAAGTTGACCCCACGAAACTGTCCAAAATTAATACAATTTAAACGGTCAACTTGGTGGCCGGTTTTGATGTATCAAACGATAAAATCAACGGATGAAAATTGACAGGAGTGAAGGTGGATATACCGAGATTGTGACGGAGCGAAGAAATCGCCGATCCAACGGTCGGATTTCTCGAAAATCGTGTACGAAGTTGCTACGACGGGACGCCAAAACGAACTTGATTTCGCGCGCGTCACGACGGAACTTCGTGCGAAACGCACGAATCGCCTCGACGGCGTGTCCCGGAGGATGGTGGCCGCCAAGGGAGAGCTCGCCGGAGTGGGGCACACCCGTGGGGAGGGGGGGTCGCCGGAGCCACGGCGACCGGCGGCGGCGGCGGCCAGCGCTGTACGCGCGCACGGCCGGCCATATGCTGCCGCAGCTGCTGTTGCGCTGCTGCTATTCAGCGCGCGTGGCAGTGCGCGGGGCGGCGCGGCCGTGCTCGGCCAGGCCGGCGACGGCGGGGGCTTCGCAGCCTCGACGAGGGTCGGGCGGCGGCGCACGGTGGACGTGGAGGTGGTGGAATGAAGTGATGGTGGTGGGCTATGGTGTTGGTGATGATGTGTGTTATGGAGAAGAAGGAGGGAAGGAGGAGTCGACGGTCGAGCTCGGCCACGGTGGAGGAGACCGGTGGCCGGCGGCCAGGGAGGAGGAGTTGGGTTCGGCCAACTAGGATGCATGGTGCTGTGTGTGTGTTTTTGTGTGAGGAATTATTTAAAAAGGGAGAGAGAGAATGAGGCGAGATGTTAATTAATGAGAGAGAGTGAAAACTATTCCTCCTCAAACTTAGGGCCGGCTACAGAATGAGAGGGGCTGTGTGTGTTAGATGTGGAAAATTGATGGTGAGGATTAATTGAGATAATCCAATGGCTAGGATAGAATGTAGGAAAAATTGGTCATTCCTAGGGATTTAAAATTAAATAGAATTTCCATTAAATATTAGAAATAGGTAAAATAGGGTACTTAATATTTTTCAAGGATAATGAGGCTGAGGGTGTCATGATGGAGAATAACATGGAGCTTGGACTGGGTTCAGTCAAGCCGGGTTGGATCAAAACCGGAAATTGTGCAAAAATCGAATAAAAATAGGTGTTGATGATCATGGATAAATAAGTAGCACATGGAGATTCCAATAAATGGGACACAAGTGTCGTGCGGGTAGTAGGCTCAATGTGGGCCATGTCCATAATTGGGGCTGACAGGTTTTGGTCGACAGGGTACCCACAAATCAAGTTGGAAAATGAATATGACACCGTGGGGTGAAATAAAATCGGGTCACGTGTCAGGAAAGTTGTGTGAAGCAAATGGAGCACAAAATGGCGTGTCTGAGTGGGACACGAAGGTCATGGGTGACGAGCGTCTCGAGTAGATCATGCATGAGAAGTTGGTTTCAAGAAAAAGACTGGTCTGGTGCTCCCAAATTAAAAGTCACGGTAACGTGCTAATAATGATCAAGGAAAAGAGTGGGAAAAATAATTAATAATCAAATGGTCTAAATCGACCCGAAGTTGTGCGAAGCAAAAAGAGTACAAGGGAACAAGTTTCAGTGGGACATTATATACCGTCATGAAGGTAATCATGTCCACTACAAAACTCGTGAAGAAGATTTCCAGAGTTGAACATCCCTGACACTCCAAATATCAAAGGCACGGAAAGGCATATTTATAGATAAATAAACAGAATAAATTATTTAATGAACTAAACAATCAGAAAAAAATAAAATAAAAATAAAAAAAATCAACCCGAAATTCAGGGTGCTCACAGCGTTGGTGTTGCTGGCTTTGCGGAGAGTCTCGTTCGTGCAGGGTGCTGCGAGATGAGGCGTCGGTGTTGCTGGCTCCTTGCGGCGAGGCACGTCCGTATGGGGTGCTGCGGGATGAGCGAGCATCTAGTTCATGTTGTCTCTGTCTTCCGGTCCGTTGTTATCATGTGTAAGCTCTCAATTGCACGAATTGATTGATCATGATTCCTATATTTTGAAGCATTTGGAAATGACCAAAAATTATTGCCCTGTGTTTTCTTTCTAAATATCTGAGTCTAATTTTGTAATGAACATCTGAGCCCAACTTTGAGCAAAAATTGATTCCAATTTTTTTCTTTTTTTTTCCTTATCAATGTGTATTTGTTTTACAATTTGTTTGATATTTGAACTATTTATTTGATTTTCCTTGAAAAGTTTAGCTAGCTATAAAGTTAAGATTTTTGAATCAAGTTTAATTTGTTAATGCCAGATTTTTTTAGGTCAAAATTTCTTAATATAATTCCATTCTTTGTTTTAGGACAAATTTTCATTGAAACCGATCGGACCGAAAATCGATCCGACCGAAGTCGGTTCGGTTCTGTTCGGTTATAGCTAATGCGGTTCGGTTTTTGGTTTTGAAAACTTCGGTTCTCGGTTCATTCGGTTTTGATGTTATCGGTTCGGTTGGAGCCGAACCGAACCGTTGCTCACCCCTAGTCAGGAGGAACATCACTAATAAGGCTCCCAGGACACAAAGTTCGACAATGGTACGAGGTCCCGGCTCGCGAGGCGGCCAAGGTATCCCTTTGATTCGAAGTAACATCAATACAAAGGGTACCCCCCACTGACCCTCCTTGAGAAGGAGTAAGTTCCCATGGCATCCTCCTCTTGGAAGCCAAATGGTAGAAAGCCGTCAGTGGCAATTGATGCTCAAACTGTCGCATGTACAGGGCTACGTCCCTCGCCGTGAAGAACCAGTCTTCCTTGATATTCAGTATCTTCGCCTCAGTGGAGGTCAAGCGGTCACCAAAAAGAAAGGCAGGCTTCAAGAAAGTCACATTTTTGGATTCAGCAGATTTTAGTTTGCCGCTCTCCATCATACTTTAGAGAAAACAGGCGACTGATCCCGAATTTGCAACATTATCTTGGAAGGCTGATTCAGCATGATAGCAGCCTTCGCTGGGTTAATAACCTCCTCGTTGAAGTCAACCCCCATTTGGCAAAGGGAAGCATCCAGAAGGACTTCGTTTAGCAAGGGAATAGTCATCGACACTGACACAGCAAAAACAAAAGTCAAGCAGCAAGGAAAAATTTAGAGGCTTTAAAAAGACAAAGCATTTGGGGCGCATCAGCAGCCTGGTGCATCATCAGGGCCTAAGCCCATGCGCATCAGCAGTGAAGCTGCGGCGCATAATCAGGGCCTAAACCCATGCACGTCAGCGGAATAACCTCAGTGCATCATCAGGACAGAAGTCCATGCGCGTCAGCAACAAGGAGTTAGGGCACAGCAACAGGATGCAACTCATCCGTGTGCCCCAAACTCGTCTAAAATGTTGGGAACCACAAAGACAGAAGACACCAACCCGTCACCGCTGGCCGAACGTCGGCGGGAGTCACAGTGACGACGGGAGCGTCCTCCTTGTCAAACTCCATCGGCTCCTTACCCCGGCCTTGTCCTCTGCCAGCGCCACTGCGTGGGGTTCTGGGAGCCATCTCTTAAAAGAAATTAGGGTTTTTTGAAAGAAGAACTCTAAAAGAAGGAAGCAAAGAGAGGAAGGACTCTCTTTCTCCACCAGACGCCTATTTATAGGCTTGGGCATACGCGGAAACCGATGAAGGGTGACGTCAGCCATTGCTTTGGGCAGTGCGAAAGGATTGCTGCAGATATCCAAAAGATTATCATTTATTTTTTCGTTTATTTTGAAGCGTTATCATTTGCATTTAAAACTGAGAGGAGCGTGCGCCTCATCACAGATGCGCGGAGCAATCATGCGCCCCGAACAGTCATGCGCCCCATTGAAGACACCACCATGCTTCTTATTCAAAGTATTCCAAAACTTTAGAAAGTTTCAAAAACTTTGAAGGGGGTCTTGTAGAAGCATGAAAATTTTAGGCGCATCAACTACCCAAGTCAACATGCGCCGAAAATATTATAAAACAGTAAAAGAGTAGCAGCATAAATGGGCTTTTTATTTCATAAAAGTCTGTTACATGACTAAAGACTCTTTTTTACATAGAAGACTCTTTTTACATAGAAGACTCTTTTTACGAAGAAGAAATCAAAAAAGCCTAAAGCTACGCTTCATCCAGGCGCGTCTCAGCTAGGCGCATTTCTTCGGCATCTCAGTCAGGCGCATCTCTTCAGCGTCTCAGTCAGACGCATCTCTTCAGCGTCTCAGCTAGGCGCATCTCTTCGGCGTCTCAGTCAGGCACATCTCTTCAGCGTCTCAGTCAGGCGCATCATGAAGTCTCAGCATATGCACTCTACTTCGACCTGTAACCCCTCTTCCCGAAATTCGATAATATACTTTTTATTTATTTATTTGAATTAAATAGAGATTTTTAGATTTTATAAATAATTATTTAGTTAATTATTACGGTAGATGATTTTAGCCACGATGGAGTTTGGAGTACAAGGTGACTAGAAATCGTGGCACGGATAGTGCAATAGCGTGCTTAGACTAGTGTATTTGCCCATGTATCCAGAAATGGACTTAAGGACAGGCAATCCTAGCTAATTTGACTATTCTGAGAATATTGGTAATGTCTATTTCAGCATCTGAAGACTGTTGTATGGATTTTGACTTTTGTGGCACACTGAGTGGTTTGGACTCTCGGTTTCACCAGCAAAGGACCACAGGCGAGTACAGTTTATTGTCTGCATTTCGATATTGATCTTTACTATATTTCATTGATTGGCCATTGATTATATGATTTTTATATTCTATTATAAATTATTGAGTCGGGAATGTGAAGTACCAACGATGTGTGATCTGACCTTAGACAGTGTAGACAGTGATTTATTATTACAAAGTAGACAGTATAGACAGTGATTTATTATTGCAATTAGACAGTATAAACAGTGATTTATTATTGCAAAGTAGACAGTGTAAACAGTGATTTATTATTGTAAAGTAGACAGTGTTGACAGTGATTTATTATTGCAGTTAGACAGTGTAAACAATGATTTATTATTGCAAAGTAGACAGTATAAACAGTAATTTATTATTGCAAAGTAGACTATGTTCTTTATTGCATTATTTGATGTAGACAGTGTAACTTTATGCAATGTAGACAGTGTAACTTTAGACAGTGTAACTTTAGACAATGTAGACAGTGTCGTATAATTGTCCCGAAACCGATCACATATCAAAGGTACTTCTACGATTGGAAAGGTATTTTGTTTATTTATTTGCTACTGATTTTCTATCTTTTCTGTTTATTTTCAAAACATGTAGTTGATGTCTAATCTCTGTTTTATAGTCAATTTCAATTATTGAAACTGCATTCAGTGAATTGTACTCGTTCTATTCCTGACTGGAAACCAATATTTTTCAGGTTAGCCGAGGAGTTACTTAGCATGGGAGATACGGGAGTACTCGCAGACAAAATCCTAGAGACCAGCTAGATAGTTGAGTTGTAGTCATTCCATTATTTGTACAAGTTTATATTTTTCTGCAAATATAAAACTTGATCATTGTAAATTAAATTAATTTTGTGAATGAGTATTATTTGTGATTTGATCTTCATGGCCGTGACAGCGTTCTACCGCCGACACTGCGACGTAGGCTGGCTTGGACACATCTCATATCCGTTTAAAAAAAACGGGTGCGGGTCATGACAAGTTTTTACGGTGGCCCATGCAGGCCTGTTTTCGCAAATCATGCGAACTCGTGATAGTACTTAAATTAGTCGTACTATTGCGAGCCTGCGACTAGGAAATGCTCATTCACGAATTAGGAATTAATTTAATTTAATAGAATGACTAGGACTAGGAGTCCCTTATATAAGTTTACCGATGGGTAGTCTAGGCCATGCAATTTAGATGAGAAGTTATTAATTTGGATAAGTTTGCCAAATCCCCATAGGTACATTATTATCTCTTGATATGACGATATGATCTAATGTGGATAGATTATTCACTTGGTAAGACAGGGCTTCATAGAGGTAATGATCTAACCTTGATACATTGTTGAATCCCTTCTCTTTGCCTCTTAAGATATCATCCTCATATCTTAGTCGAATTGCCTATTTAGTTCCTATTTGCCCTAGGAATTATTATTTTGTATAAATTCTGATTATGTTATCCCTATACGAACCTCGAGTTAGTTTTGATTCAAAGTTTTTCCTCAATGGTTTGAATATACATGAAATAGATACTAGAATGTTTGTAATTCTTTTGTCCTCGGTTTGTTCCTTCCTGTTCAATCTTTCATTTTAAAGGGTTGTGACTGATAGGACAAATACTTACGCCTTATTTCATAGTCAACTTGTTTGAATCTCTAGAAGCTCATAAATTTTTACAGATATAGTTAAAGGAATGTTAGTTAACTCAAAATGGCAGGACAACAGCGCACTATCGCCATTTATTCGAATTATGGAGACTATGGATTCACTGCAGCCAGCAGCACATTGGCGAGGCACGACCTCTAGAGTTAAAAATTAGTTTAAGAAAATATAGGTTATAGAATGTTACTAAAAACTATGGCTAGTGGTCCTCTCTTGATCGTAGTTACCCTTGAATCGATATTGGATAGAGTAAGAAGTGTTCGATTTTGTATCATGTTTGAGTTACGAAACCAAGGGTTACCACAGCCATAGTATACGGACGAGGCATAATCTTCGGTAAAATGATTTCAAACATGATTACAAGTTTTGGATACCATAGAAGATAGAAAAATGCCCTGTGTGACCCATAAGATCCAAACCCAAACTAGTGAAAGTTCTGCAAGTTGGGTAGCATGTCTCCCGACCTATCATTTCGTTATCCTTGTGATCTATTGACGAGGTAATTGATTGACACTAATAGGGTTACCGGGAATATGGAATTTAGAGGTCCATAACCCATTAGTTGACCAAGGTCTTATGAGTAAGAGGATAGTAGAATGACCGTATAAGCAAGAACACCAGGTAAGGTTTGATTCTCACAAAACTCGAACTACTTGTGCCTTCTTTCAAAAATCTCGCATACTTGTATTATGACTATCTTAAGCAATGCTGCTATTACAGTCTAGTTTTGCAAGCTCACCCTGTTCTCGAGCTTGATTCAAGACATATGTTTAGTGGGGACGCCTACTAACATATTGTCTAATCAGAATTGATGTATTACGGTATGATCAACCGTAGTGCACCCGGTTCGCTCTCCCTCTTATTAACCTACGTGGATTGAGATGTAGATGTCTCTAGGATCTCATCCGCGACTGCATTGACAATTCCTCTTGAATTATACATTCGCCTTTGAATCACGAAATTGTATTCAGTAATATCTCCCTTGAACTCTTTATCGTTTTTGTCTTTCTTGGATTTGGAAAAACGAGAGCTCGTGATGGTAGAGAGATACCGAGTATCCCCATGGCTATGATAGTGGTATACACAAGTGTAGCTACCATCGGCCAGTCATGTAATTGAGTTACTCGTTCTCCCCTCGACCCTCAAACTATTATTGAGACTTTCAAGCCATCTGAATTTGAGAATGATTAGGGTTTTACCCTTAGTCAAAATGCCAACCTAGGAGACTATCTATTCTCAAGAAACCAAATGGCGTGAGCCTCTAACTATTTGCTTGAAGCTTTCTTTACCTTTGTGACAATAGTCTGGCAGGTTTGACCCCAATATAAACTCACGACTCAGTTGTTAGAAATCTTTTTGTAGGATGTGCCTTAGAGTTGGTTACCCCGTCAAAAACTCTCGTATATTGTGGACGAGTAGGTCATTCTATTTTATCGACCATGTGTCATTGTACACACTTGTTTTCCAATTATTGAGGCACGATCCTTAACTTGACTTATATCTACCGTATTCCGTTATGCCGTGCCTCATTCTTTATCAACAAGAGTCGGGGTACAGTATCCAGACTTTGAAATTCTTCTGACCTTATTATTCCTAAAACCACGTCCTAGCTTCTAGGGTATGTAGACTGTAAGCCTTCTAAAATTTTGGGATATACAAGGATTATCGATTGATTAGAATGATTCCTCTAGGATGACAATTAGTGCCCCATGGACTCCCACTTTCTATCTAGATCATTTTGTGTCCCCAACCGTGTCATTAATAATCGGGGCACGAGACCAACTGTTACCTTCCAACAAATTTTATATGCAAGATCTAAACGAGTCCACCTTCATCTAGGTATATCATGTCCCACTCAAACACGTCTCCTTGTACTCTAATTTCATGGTACGACTTTCAGGTAAAAAGGACTAGCTGTAACCCTTACCATAATACCAGTATACTTCCCGACTCTAATTAGAGACTCAACCTCGACCCAAACCATTCAACCCAATATATGGTGGTGATCTACTTGAAACCCACTAGGCACCTATCACTAGTGTGCCACTCAATTGTGTCTTCTCGTGCTACTTAAACACAAAAGTCACTGAAGGCACATTTTTTGGGCTTTAAGGACCTAGCAAATCAATCTGACAGGCAACTAGCTCAACCACTTGGATCAAAACCTATTCTAGGTTACCCTAATCTAGTAGAAATAGTTTTATGATTGGAATCTTATCCAGTCAATATAGATTGAAGTCCAAGGTTCATCCAACCAACAACTGATGTCCAATTAGGGAACCCATTAAGACCCAGTAATATCCATTCATGCGTACCACCATATTTGGATTATAAAAATCGAACTATTTTAAATAGGTCCCTATACCTATTATGTAGTCTTCCCCTCTTAGAATGTGAAGTCATTCGTAACCATTATTCCATCTACCTGGATATCGCGATACGATCTTGTATTGCATTTTATCCTTTGCTCGTGTGTTTAAATAATCACGAAAAAGATCACAATCTTGATTTTCCAGATTCCGTTCTATTATGGAACCTTGATTAGATTAATTTCGAGAACAGAACTTCTGTATTGCACGGATTGCAAGCCCCTCTAAGAAACGAAGGGTTCTTAGACTTAGCAAGTAACTGGACTAGAGTAGCCCAACCTAGCAAAATTGGTCAATGGTTCATAGACCTTCTTCTATCTGCATCATTGGATACTCTCTACCGCTCTTGAAACTTTATTTTTACTCTCGATTGTTCTTTCTTATCTTCCTGTCCTCCCTATTTCGGAGCGACGAAGGTCATGCTTATTAGAATTTACCAATATTTTTGCTACTTGTGTAAATTTGTTACTTGTAGGATTTTGGGTTGTCCGATAAAATAGGAGAGGATTATAGTGGCCATAAGCAGTAGATATCTATTGGTAGCAATTTTAGCAATTAGTTGGGAGATTATAAAGTTTTAGAGACATAAGGATTGAGGGAGTAGTGTGACCAAAGGTGGGTAGAAAGTCCTCGGAGTTTCGTAGTTACAAAATGGCTAGGAGGAGGATATAAACTGTTTTTGAGGAATTAAAATTCGAGGAGATTAAGGTAATGGTAGATTTCCTTTTTTAATTTAAGGAATAGTTATGAATTAGAATTTCGAGGACGAAATTATTTTAAGGTGGGTAGATTTGTAACCCCTCTTCCCGAAATTCGATAATATATTTTTTATTTATTTATTTGAATTAAATAGAGATTTTTAGATTTTATAAATAATTATTTAGTTAATTATTACGGTAGATAATTTTAGCCACGATGGAGTTTGGAGTACAAGGTGACTAGAAATCGTGGCACGGATAGTGCAATAGCGTGTTTAGACTAGTGTATTAGCCCTGGTAGGGAAGGCCGAGCCATAGTGATGTCCTAACTAGGAAAACCAGGCCAAGTTGCGACTTAACCCTTACCGAAGATTTATTTATTTATTATTTATATTATTGGGTTTAGGGAACCCGGTTGTACCGAACTAGTCCAGAGTGGACCCGAACTGAGACCAAGCCCATGTAGTCATGTGGCACGTCCAATGACATTCGTGTTGATTGAGATTGGTATGAGTGTGTTATATTCCGTTTTAATGATTTAATGACTATTTCTAAATATTCGTAATTTAAATATTATAAATATTATTATTATTGATATTTAGTGACTTTTGTATAAAATAGGTCCTCGTGCATTTTGGGATTTTTAGACTGTAAGTAATGGTGTATACACCATTATTGTTTTATTGAATTTCGATATTATTATTATTATTATTTTATGGAGGATATTATTCAATAATGTTATTTTATTATTCTTGGTTATATTTATTCCGTTACCAAATAAATATTATTATATAAGGTCATGTTCATATAAATAGCACTAGGAATAGATGCCAGTGGGAATTATTTGAGTTTTATAGAAGTGTATATATATAGGCACATACATATATTTTCTTAATTTATTAATGTATATATACATATATATATATACATATTATATCTATATATGAATGTGGGTGTATATATATATATATATATATATATATATATATATATATATATATAATAGAGTTTAGAAAGAATTAATAAATAAAGGAAAAGAAACCAAAAGGAATTAAATCCTTCCCCCCCCCCCATAGGCCAGCAGCCCACCCGTAGCAACTGCTCATGGACCCACAGCCACATAAATTTGCTAACACCCCTGCTGCGAGCACAGGGGACTCATATCCCGACCTGACCGCTCCTATATACATATTTACATAAGAGATCGGGAGAGAGGCGCTGATGGAAACCCTAAACTTCCACCCCGCGATCATTCCAGTCACCCTGGCGGCCTTCCGCGACCACGCGCCGCCGCGTGAGTCACCGGAGAGCGACTGAAACCCCCTCGCGCGCACATGAAACAGGGGTATGACAGCAGGAATAGCAGTGAGCATACCCGACTTCGCGGCGTCATATCTTCCCCGTCGAACAACCAACGCACAAACCAATTTTTGAGGTACGATCCCGACATAACCCCCGTCCATCACCTTTAAGTAGACTGATTTGTAGTGCGTTAGTGTGACGTAGAAATCGAACCCAAGTTCGACAAAATCTGTCCCAAACATGACGGAAAATCCGGTCCAACGACCCTAGTTCACGGTCAGTTTTCTCCCAACCTATGCACGATTTCGAGATTCTATTTGAAGACACTTGTAGATAATATATAGGAGATGGAAACCCTTCTTTTCATTTCTATATTCATGCATTGTGTGCCGATTAAACAGTCCCCAAAGATTCGGAAAAAATATATTTTAAAATATTAGAAAATTAGAAAAACTCTTCGATACGACGTGCGTCCCGCCAATCCGGGCGACGTGGTCGCGAACCGAAAGCATCAAAAGGTGCGTAACGGCTTCGTAGACGTGTGGGCTTTGACGAAATTCAAATTGGTCGTGTGTGTGCGACGAATTTGATGCGTATCCGTCAAAATTTATCGTATCGACCTCTGTGCAAATTTCTCAATTACTTTGTGCACGCTCGTCAGATCGAGATAAAACTTATGCCAGCAGGACTGTATCATTTTTCTGATCCTGTATGCCAAGTTTGGTCCGATTCTGAGACCGTTGATTGGATCGCCGTTTTGCGGGTCCCACGGTCCGATTCAACGGGCAATTTTGTGCACGGCCCACCGGAATCCAACTCTGGACATACGGTTGGGTTCGTATCATCAAAACGAATTCGTAGACATGTAGTTGATGACTTTAGAGACCATTGACTCTGGCACGCTTTTTGGTGCAAAGAGGGTCCAACGGCGGACACCGTTTTGGCCCGAAATTACCGTTTTGTCCCTGTATCCAGAAATCGACTTAAGAACAGGCAATTCTAGCTAATTTGACTATTTTGAGAACATTGGTAATATCTATTTCAGTATCTGGAGACTGTTGTACGGGTTTTGACTTTTGTGGCACACTGAGTGGTTTGGACTCTCGGTTTCACCAGCAAAGGACCACAGGCGAGTACAGTTTATTGTCCGCATTTCGATATTGATCTTCACTATATTTTATTGATTGGCCATTGATTATGTGATTTTTATATTCTATTATAAATTATTGAGTCGGGAATGTGAAGTACCAACGATGTGTGATCTGACCTTAGACAGTGTAGACAATGTAGATAGTGATTTATTATTGCAAAGTAGACAGTGTAGACAATGATTTATTATTATAATTAGACAGTGTAAACAGTGATTTATTATTGCAAAGAAGACAGTGTAAATAGTGATTTATTATTGCAAAGTAGACAGTGTAGACAGTGATTTATTATTGCAATTAGACAGTGTAAACAGTGATTTATTATTGCAAAGTAGACAGTGTAAACAGTAATTTACTACATTATTTGATGTAGACAGTGTAACTTTATACAATCTAGATAGTGTAACTTTAGACAGTGTAACTTTAGACAGTATAATTTTAGACAGTGTAGACAGTGTCGTGTAATTGTCCCGAGACCGATCACATATCAAAGGTACTTCTACGATTGGGAAGGTATTTTGTTTATTTATTTGCTACTAATTTTTCGTCTTTTTTGTTTATTTTCAAAACATGTAGTTGATGTCTAACCTCTATTTTATAGTCAATTTCAATTATTGAAACTGCATTCAGTGAATTGTAGTCGTTCCATTCCTGACTGGAAACCAATATTTTTCAGGTTGGCCGAGGATTTACTTAGCATGGAAGATACGGGGGTACTCGCAGACGAAAGCCTAGAGACCAGCTAGATAGTTGAGTTGTAGTCATTCCATTATTTGTACAAGTTTATATTTTTCTATAAATATAAAACTTGATCATTGTAAATTAAATTAATTTTGTGAATGAGCATTATTTCGAGCTGTGGCTCTTCCAACATGACGAAGACGGGACTCGAACGTCCCAATCTTTGGATGCAACAGGCACCTTCGGCATGCATCGGGACCCCGCGATCCCGACTTTTGGATGTAACAGTCACCTTCACGAGTGCGTACGAAGACGACTCAACGCATCTTCACCCTCGGGAGCGTCTTGTCAACGGAATGTACTCGAGAGAAGAAGTTCATCTCCATTCGGGAAGACGGGAGAGAATGAGAAACAAACTATCTCCTTGCTGCTATTTATAGGCCGGGCAAATCAAACCCACACGCCAAGTGGCAGGCTCTCCGAATCCCGTGCAATGAATTTGCATTCATGGTGATGAACCTATCCCTTCGAATTCAGCCAGGTCAAAACGGCTATTTAAAGCACTCGAAGAACTTAACAGCCGAACCAATAAAGATGTGCCATGCAACAGACGTGTCGGTCAGATCCCGCGCATCATACAGACGCGCCCATCAGTACCAAGTGCCTCATAAGGATGCACCCCACGCGTCCCTATGCGCCTAGTGGAACACAGATCAATGTGTCCACTCAAAAGCTCATCGCCCGTCAAAAGCATTAAATGCTGAAGTCTGAGGCGACAGCAGCCATGCCTCGATGACAGAGCGACAACAGCTTTTACAGAAAATGAAGCACCGCTGACGTCAGCGTCATCATTACTTTCTTCTGTCGGTTACAAGCCACGTAGCTGACCAACCACTCGCATGCGCCTCCGCAGCCATGCGCCCGAAGATTTGCATGCGCCTCAAAAGCCATGCTCCTCTGACTTACTTCTGATCACAGAAGTCAAGTCGCTGTATGCGCCTCCCCAGCCATGTGACCAAAACATGTGCCTCAAAAGCCATACGCCCAGACTGGTTCGTGACTCCTGAAGGTTACGAGCTAAGTCTCCTCATGCGCCGGATCCCAGGTACAGCTCATCAGATCCTTCTCCACCAAATTCGAGATCTTTGAACCAAGGGCATGCGCCACATGTCCTTTGACTCGGTTCAGTCTACGAAGGGGTGCTAACCACCCAAGATCTCAGCAACCGAAGAATCCTCCCTACCGCCACGTGTCAGCCCACGATTGCAGCAAGAAGGATTCATCCCACAAATCAGGGCGCATCATCCATGCGCCCTCCGTAACAATCACCATGTGGCGTTCTCACGCGTAGGCGCATCCTACATATGCGCGCATGAGCAGCCCCAACCTGCTGCCTATAAAAAGAGGGATCATTCTTTCTTCCAAAGTGGACACACACACACATAACGAGATCATCAGAATTACAGAGACGCACATCCACTCACAGAGATCGAAAGAGACACTCAACGTCTTCTTCCCCTCCGCAAGCTCCGGCATCTAGAGCAACCCAGACCTTCAGAGAATCTAAAATCGTCGTCAGATCGTCAATGGAGTCAACGCATTACCACTCGCTCCATCGACACAGTACCCAGATAAAAATAAAAGTGTACTCCTAGGACTACATCTGAGTCCTACATTGTAACACTATTCTGTTTGTGATTAAAATTTTAATTCAAAGATTTTAATGGCAAACAGCTCCAAAGCTGGAACCTAAAATAATAACACTTTATTTTAGTTCTTATGCAAGCTAAAACATTGTAATCTAAAATATTGTAAACTAAAAATAATTACTTATATCAGTTCTTATTATATGTTCATAAAATTCACGCAGACTAGAATCATCTATAGCTCTATGCTCGAATCGAGGCTCCTGATATATGTAGCGTCTGTTGCTTATAACTGGAGATCCCCACCAAGATCTATATGCAAAATCCCTGTATATTGTTGCATATACGAAATATGTGAGATGTTATGAGAAAAATATGGCAAAAATATTAACTTTAAAATAACTTACAGTCCTCCATAGTAGCTATGTTCTGAGACAAATGTGAGATGTTATGCGTCTCTAGTCTGGAATTCCAAGCATGAATTAATTTGCGGGCTCTTACGATTTGTAACTCCCTAAATCATATTTAGTGAATTTTGGGATTTTTCCTAATTTTCCTTGAACTTAATATTGTTTCTTACGAAAACCTAATTTCGAGTGAATAAGTTGATTAAAATAATTTTTGGGTGTTAATGGATTTTCCTCAATTTGAAAAGTATTTTGAATACTAATTTGATGTCATAATGATTTGATTTATTTTGTGAATTATTTTGCTAAATTGAAACAAATTTTATAGTTAAATGAATATCTATGTATAAGTATTCAATTTCATAATATTAATCTTATTGATTTCTTAATAATATTATTTGAAAGACAAATAATATTATTAACTATTTTCGGAATTATTTATTAGTAAGTATTAAAGAAGAATTGATTTTATTAATTGGTTAACTATTAACTAATTCTGTAATTAGTTGAGGATAACTAAATTAGTTAGAATTTAAAAATCTGTTGCAAGTCATTTTCTATTAGCCCCCAGATCTGGTTGTAATTACTACATTGCCACTGATCGCTATTGTAAGGAATACCCTCAGATCTATAAATATTTACCATCCTGCCACTCCTATCTCTGTACACACACGCACACAATTATTATTTTATTATAAATTTGCTCTGCCAATCACAGTTCCCAATGTACAATTCTGACACACACAGTCTCTCTCTACAGTCACCCTCTCTCTACTCTCTCTCTACTTTCTTTCTCTCTCTCCTCTCTAGCCTCCCCGACCGAGCACTACCGCTCATCGGAGTTCTTATCCTCACCGCCCGTCATCGGAGCTCTGCCGCAAGATCTGGGGATCGTCGTCAACCTCACCGCAGCCTCGCGGACCGGGCCACCCCGATCCGCCGTATCCAGACAGTCTCGACTGTCGAGCTTTCCTCGACTGTCGAGCTTCCTATTGAAGACCGAGCCGCCTCTTAGGAAGACGAGCTAGCCTCAAATTTTATGTCGCCTCATCGTAGACTGCACAGTTCGAACCGCCAAAGTACGTCGCCAGTCCCTCGCCACCGTCACTGAGCCACCGGGGGGTCAGCATCTAAGCCAGGAACGCCGCCGCAGTGTGTCAGCCGCCTCGCTGTGTCAGAAATCTGACCGAATCTCGACAGAACAGTTCGTCGACGCCGCCGTGACTTGCCCCTGATCCGCCGCGCCTCACTGTTCCCTCCGCTGTCAGATCCGGGCCTCTCGGCCATGCTGCCACCGTCGTGAGGGCCCCCACGAGGAGCCGCCGCTTCCGATTGCGCTTTTTCTCCGCCGAGCCACGGCCGTGTCGGACTTGGACACACTCTGGTGAGTTCTCGCCCTTCCTTCCTCTTCTTCTTCTGATCTTCATTTTTGGGAGCTTGGCTACTTTTCTCTCCAACAAAAATGAAGTTGGGGTCTTAAACCCAATACTCGTGGGCTAGGAATAAGGAAAAAGAGTGAGGAGGATTTTAAGATAGGGTTTGCTTATGCTGAGGAAGAAGTAGGAATGGGAGAATTAGAGTAGTGTTCGGCGGTGAATTAATGGAGAGTGAGAGAAATTAGTCTGGGCCAAGGGATTTTTTGTGGTTGAGTGGTGTCTCCTCGGAAACTGAGAGGCCACCCATGTGGCCGTTGAATATTGGTAGAAGTGGTGTCAGCCTTTCTTTTCCATTGGAGGCTGTGCATACAGGGAGTAGTGAATTTAGGTGTTGGCTGCTACAAAAATTGGAGAAGGGGGGTCTTAATTGATCCACTCAATGTGAAGTCAGTTGTCCCTTAGATTTTTGAAGAGCCATTCGTGATCCTTCAAAAATGGAGGGGTCAAGCCATCATGACTTCTCCTTTCAAATTCTGGAAGTTGTCCTCCTATTGGGTTTTAGTCTTTTAATAAAAAGGAATAGCAGTAGTTGATTTGTGAGTTAATAAACAGTGGGTTAGACATTAGTGTGGGCCGGATTGGTCTAATAGCCAATTGGGCTGGCAGACTGGGAAGTTGAGTGTTTCTTTTATATTGATGTCAGTAGCATTGGCAATGTTGATGAGATTGTAGGTTGAATTTGAGTTGGGTTTTCATTAATATTGTTGTTAAATCCTATTATTAGAATTTTAATTAAATGGTTGCTGCATTAAAATTTGTTACCTGTTGTAAGGCAAAAACTCAAACACGTCAGAGATGTGACAAAGTATACTCGTATAATATAAATCACTCAAGTGCTCCTTACAAGCTATCCCAACCTCTCTTTATATAGGAAGAGAGGTTGGGGGTTATGAAGAAATGAAGGGCCAAAGGTCATGTGTAGGTTACAAGGAGATGAAAGGTGAAAAGCCATGAGTTACAACACTCCCCCTTGGCTCCCCAGAAATTCTTCTTGTAAACACCTCTGAGTTTCTTCGTCTGTCTGTAGCTTGCACCTTCAAATTTGACCACCTACTTGTGCCTCGTCAAAACCTTGCCAAAGAAAACCCAGTGGGAAAAACTTTGGTCGAAGGACAAAAGAGTACACACAGGTCAGTGTGATGGGGGTAAACTAACCATTGCAAAGGTGCCTCGTCAAAACCTTGTCATGGAAAACCCAGTGGGAAAAAACCGCTGATCGAAGGACAAAAGAGTACACGATGGTTTAAAAGTGTACAACTGGATACTCCCCCTGATCATAATAATCCTTAGTGAATAAGGGATTTGAACTGTGTCTCGTTAAAAAAACCTTGCCTAGGAAATCCCAACGGAAAAAAACTTGGTCTAAGGGAAAAAGAGTACACAAGCATACATCAGGATGCTCCCCTTTTCACTCGCACTCGACAGGGCGCGGGATATACGCACAACAGGGCGTTTGGAGGCGCTCGTTGGGGAGCTCCCCCTCACATGCACACAACTGGGTGCAGGAAACATGTTTCACTTAGGCTAGCTCTGAAAGTTTCCTAAGTCCAATTGCTCTGACATGTTTCTGGAACGAGTGTTTCAGCAGTGACTTGGTGAACAAGTCTGCACGGTTATTCTCCGATCCAATATGTTGCACTTCAATCTTCTGAAGCACTTGTTGTTCATATGTAAAGAACAACTTGGGTGATATGTGCTTGGTAGCATCCCCTTTGATGTAACCATGTTTCGCTTGATCAATAACAGCGGTATTGTCCTCATAGACGACAACAGGTTCATCTGGGTCATATGGAAGATCACATGTACTTCGAATGTGGCCAATAACAGCTCGAAGCCATACACACTCTCTAGTCACCTCATAGAGCGCGAGTAGCTCAGAGTGGTTCGTTGAAGTAGCCACTAAGGTCTGTTTGCGAGACCTCCAAGAAATTGCCGTGTTCCCAATGGTAAAGACATAACCAGATTGGGAACGCCCCTTGTGCGGATCAGATAAGTATCTCGCATCGGCGTAGCCAACAAGGGTCGCATTGCTTCGAGTGCCAAGAGCGTTGGACTCACTCAAAACCGCATAGGGATAGAATAAGCTCAAGTCCGTAGTACCCTTAAGGTAGCGGAAAATGTCTTTTATGCCATTCCAATGGCGGCGTGTTGGCGCGGTGCTGTGTCGAGCTAGACAATTCACAGCAAACGAGATGTCCGATCTAGTACATTGGGCCAAGTACAATAAAGCGCCTATTGCACCCAGATAAGAGCACTCAGGACTCAATATCTCTTCGTCGTCCTCCTTTGGATGGAATGGGTCCTTAGTAATGTTTAGAGAGCGAACGATCATGGGAGTAGCGGACGGCTTAACGTCAAAATGACTAAAGCGACTCAACACCTTTTGGGTGTAGTTCGCTTGATGGACAAGAATTCTATCTTTACGGTGCTCGATTTGCAGGCCGAGGCAAAACCGTGTCTTCCCAAGATCCTTCATCTCGAATTTCCTCTTCAGGATATCAGCAGTTTCTGACAAGTCCTTTTCGATTCCTATGAGATTTATGTCATCTACATAGACCGCGATGATTGCGTATCCTGAAGTGGATTTCTTTATGAACACACACAAAGTTCGTTATTAATGTATCCCAAACCGATCAAGTATTCGTTTAGGCGGTTATACCACATTCGCCCGGATTGTTTCAATCCATATAGCGAACGCCTCAGTCTAATCGAGAACGCGTTCCGTAGTCGGGAACTACTTGATTCAGGCATCTTTAGTCCTTCAGGGACTCTCATGTATATCTCTGTGTCCAGATCCCCGTAGAGATAGGCTGTGACCACATCCATGAGCTTCATATTCAGTTTTTCGGAAACTACTAAACTGATTAAGTAGCGGAACGTTATGACGTCCATTACGGGAGAATACGTCTCCTCGTAATCAGTTCCAGGGCGTTGTGAGAAGCCTTGCGCCACAAGACGAGCCTTGTATCGTACAATCTCATTCCTCTCATTACGCTTCCTTAGAAAAACCCATTTGTGAGCAACTGGTTTAACATTGGGTGGTGTTGGAGCTTGTGAAACCCAGTTTTAATGTGAAATATTAGTATTTATATTAATATTATATTTATTATAATTATTAGTATCATTTTGAGTTTTAAAAATTAATTTTGAAAATTAATAATATGGTTTTTGGATGCTGACCCAGACCTGAGCCCGGACCCGACTTCCGAACTCAGACCCTACCTGAACCATTTCTCTTTACAATTAAATCTGATTGGTTTAAAAAAAAAATACATTTGTGCTGGTCCAAGTTGGACCAGCAACTCCTCAACCCACGTTCAAACTTTTTCTCCTCATTTTGCTCATCCTAAAAACCCTCACACCCACATACAACTCTCCCACTCCCCTTATAACTCCCAATCACCACTCCTCTTATACTTCCCCCTACTCCACCAGAGAGCACAGCTCACCTCTTCCTTCACCTTTCACAAAGAAAAGAAAAACCCATCACCTACTCTCCCCTTCACCCTTCCCGAGAACCCGACCCCCTTCTCGGCGCCCTGCCGGCCGAGCCCTAGCCCCGCCCTCCCTCCCAGACCTGACGCCGCGCCCCGCTGCCGCTCGGTGTTCCTCGCCGGCCGAGCACCCGACGCCCCGCCGGCCTCCTCCCAGCAGCGCCCTTCGCCGACAACCAACGCCGGCGCCCTCCCAGCGCGGCCGACCCCTCCCAGCGCGCCCGACGCCGGCGCACCCCCGACTCTCCTAGCCCGACCCTCCTTCGCCGCAACCCCGGCGCCCCTTTCTGCGTCAGCGCTGTCCCGAACCGCCCGGCAGTGCCCGTGCGCGCGTTCTCCGGCGGGCCACCTCCGCCTGTGGCCGCCCCGGTCAGCGTCGAGCTTCGCCGAACCAGCGAACCCCGCTTTCTCCCTGGCTTTTCCGAGTCCAGGCGTGCCCTAGCCGGACTCCAAGTCTGTCCCTCTTTCCGTTGACCCGCAGTCCCGCGGATCTGAACCCAGCGCTGTCCCGAGGTTCCCAGCTTCTGTCCGGCAGAGTTTCGGGTTTTCTATTGCAATTCGGATCCCATCATTTCTATAAACTTGCATCTGAGAGCTCTAGCCGAGCAACCCAAGGTATAACCCCTGTCCCGTCCCATTTTCTTTTGGTCTGTGATGAGATTGGTCCCCGATTCCCTCCCGGGAATTCGGTTTTTAGCGACGTCGTAGTTTCGGAACCTTCGGAAAGGTTCTGTTGGTTGTTTGTTTTTCCGAAACTTTTCGGAAATGGTTTTCTAGATAATTTGGGTTTTCGGAATATTTCAATGTTGTGCTGTGACGATTCTGGTTGGATTCAGACTCCCGAATTCGTTTTGGGTCGTTCCGAATTAATATTTGGAACATTTGTGGTTATTTTTATGTGTATATATTTTGGGATTCCCTGGTTTGGGATTTGCAGGAAAATATTGGCATATTTTCCAGTTTTTGGGTTGACCAAAAATAGAGGAAATGCTGCTGAATTTTCCCGTAAAATTTAATTATATTTTTAAATGATTTTAAAATGGATTTCGGAAAAAATATTAATATTTTGGATTTTGGGCGACGACCGTATCGGTCAATGGGCCCTGGCTAAGTGCAAATGAAACCGGCCTCGCCCGGACGTTGAGGCATTAGCCTAAAAATGACGATTGGACCATATCTGAGACTCATTTAATTTATTTTATTATTATTAGTTAATTTATTCATAATTTAAATTATAGGAAGTTTTAGAACTAACGACCATTTTTGTCTTATTTCAATTTATGTAAATAAATTGTAATGGGCATAAGCCCAGCTGGTTGTTGGCTCTGTGACTTGTAAATTGGTAGCGTAGGATCTTCTGCTGTTTTCTGGTTTTGCGAGTTTTTGTAGCGTACGCGTAAACCTAATAATAATTATTTTCATATAGAAATTAATAAAGTTTTTCTCACATAAAATCTACAAGTTTTAATATGTAACAAACGATCATGTATTTTTCACTAAAATAAAAAATTTAGTTTTATAATTATAATTACGAAAATACAAAGTTTTAATCAAATTAACTTGGTAGCGACGAGTTTTCCAAAATACAAAGTTTAAAACGATCTTTCCCTCGTTATTAATTCAACGCACCAATAATCGAGTTTTTATTCATGTTTATTAATAAAGAATTAAAATGGATTAGGACACAATTAGAGATTTCAACTAGCGTAGCTAGATTGGTAACCCTGGTTTCTGAGTCAAATTTCTCGAATGTAGGAATTCGAGGACGATCCTAAATTCCCATCTCGAAGTCTTCATCCTCTCCAGTCCAGTCTATTTTGAGGCAAGTACATTTTGTGTTAGTTTACAGTTATTTAATAATCGTTTTACTGCAAGTTTAAACCACGATGCAACATAGAACTCTCCCTGAGAGCATTGACTGTAACTACTGTAACTACTGTAACTGTTTGGAGACTGGGGGAGTAGTGTAATGAGTATGACCACATCCAAACTACTGTAACTACTGTAACTATTAGCTTACCCCTCATACATACGGGGATAAGCCGTATCTGAACTGTAACAAACCCAAGCCGGTCATATTTATTGCCTATTCAAATCACACTGTTTTACTGCTAGAAAATTGTTCATTTCTAAACTGTTTAAAAGTGCATAATTCTATTATTTATTTTAACTGTTTAAATTAGCATGAATTGTACTTTGCTCCCTCCTGACTGGAGATACATATTTAGGGGACATTGAGGATGCTGAGCTGTTATACAGCAGTTACTACGACCCTGTTCTGTACCCTGTAGTGCTGCCAGAGTCCCCATTGGAGGACGTTGGGACTGAGGCCGATGAGCCGACTGATTAGCTAGCTTTTCCTTTTTCAGCTTTGTTGTCTATTTGAAACTCTGTTATTTGAATTCAGTTATTTACTTCAGTACATTTAAATTCTAGTTGTATTTTGATTCCAAAGTTTAATAAAGTTTTATTTTCCCAAATTTAAGTTGTGACAAGTACAGATGTTGTTGTATGGTTACCTGCTAATGGAACAGCTTACTGCCGCCGTCTCAACAACGGTGTAGGCTGGGCATGATCCGGTTCGACCCAATTATTTGGGATCGGGTCGTGACAGAGCTATAGGTCCAAACATGCTTCTTTTCGCTAAGGAATCTAATTCAGCCTAGATTGCTTGTTTCCATTGTGGCCAGTCCATTCGTCGTTGACACTCGACAATGCTGCGAGGTTCCATGTCATCATTGTTCATAATGTCAGTGGCCACTGAGTATATGAACACATCATCGATGACAGTTTCATTTCGCTTCAAAATATCGTCTAAGCTAGCATACTCGACGGATATTTCGATGTTATCGGCATGATTAGGAATAGGCGTTTCATCTGGAACGTGCTCTTCTAATACATCGCCGTGATCCTTAATGATCTCATGTGGCAAAATGCTTTCAACAAGATTTCTCCACTTTCGGGGCAGAACATCTTTGGAACCAACCGGTCTTCCCTTCTTCTTGGGAATAGCGGCGGACTGGACGGCCGATGGCAGCGTCCTTTGCTCGACGGGTTCGACCGGAGCAACATGTTTCACAGGAACATGGCGTCTCTCAGGGACGTCTATCCTTGCAGGCACATTTGCAGCAGGTATAATTGATCTCGTGACTTTTGCTAGGTCGCTAAATGCGTTTGGCATTTGATTTGCAATATCTTGCAGACCTAGAATTCTCTGCACTTCCTTATCACTATGTGCAGAGGGGAGATCATGATAAGCAAAAGCGGGCACATGCCACGCTAATTCACGTCGTTCCTCATCAACGTTAGCGTGCATTTCTCCCCCTAACGACGGAAAGATTGCCTCATTAAAGTCACAATCCGCGTGTCTCGCGGTAAAGATATCGCCTGTCAAGGGCTCTAAATAGCGAATGATGGACGGGGAGTTAACCGACATATATTCTCCGTCGCTTCTGAGATCCAAATTTTGAACGCCTTATCGGCTCAATTGGAACATTGACTAGGTACCCAAACATGCATAAATGTGAGACGTCAGACTCACATCCAGTAACCAGCTGGTACGCGAAAAGTGGTTGGGTGGCCATGGGCCTCAGACGGACCAAATTCGCAGCGTGCAAAATTGCATAGCCCCATGCAGATAGTGGGAGTTTGGTGCGCATAACCAAGGTCCGCGCTATCACTTGTAGTTGCTTTATAAAAGCTTCCACTAGGCCATTTTGGGTATGCTCGTGCTGATAACGTTTTGTAAGGCAAAAACTCAAACACGCCAGAGATGTGACGAAGTATACTCGTATAATATAAATCACTCAAGTGCTCCTTACAAGCTATCCCAACCTCTCTTTATATAGGGAGAGAGGTTGGGGGTTATGAAGAAATGAAGGGCCAAAGGTCATGTGTAGGTTACAAGGAGATGAAAGGTGAAAAGCCATGAGTTACAACATTACCATTAATTTCTGGTTTTTGTTAAGGATTGTTAGCTATTATTTTAGGAAGTAGATTTTAAATGGAATTTCTAGCAAAATTATATAGTTGATTTAATGTTATAAAATTATATAGTTGCTACTAAAGATATTTCCAACTAAAGAATTATTAGTAGCAAATTACTGCTGGTTCATATTTATAATTGATGATTTAACTAGTAAATATGTCTCTAAGCCAAAGCTATTTTTATAAAGTTTACTAAATTATTTTCATAGTAATTAATTAGTTTATGGTTAGGAATAAATTGGTTAGATAAATGGCATTGCTTAAACCCTAACAAATTGTACAAAATATTACGAGGTGATTTACAACCATGCAGTACTACTCACGTGCTTCCAAGGCAAGGCAAGTACACTGACTCGACTTGTACTCTGTATTTCTGTCTTACCTTCATGTGCCATGTTCTCATATCGGATACGAGATACACACGATTGTCTTGTACCATTGTTCATTGCTTGTGAGTTATTGTTTATTGCAGGGATTGTGGAAAATATTAGCTTTTGTGTCACCACACCCAACATAGGTATTGTGGATAGCCTAATCGTACACTTCACGTACGATGAAGCCGTACCTTGTAGAATTGATTGACTCATTGACTCATTGATTGATTGTGTGCTCCTAAGCCGGTCACACGTTAGTTTAATATTTCAAATTATCATAATTGCATATTGATTGTCGTGTTCATTGCCTTGTACATTGATAGTCGTATTCATTGTCTAGCATATTGATTGTCGTTCATTGCCTGCAGTTTTATATTTCATTTCTGGTACCACAGTTTCACTTCTATTTCTGGTATTCTGGTTTCACCTTGTACTCTGTATTACAGATTACATTGTATATTATCTTGTCAGGGTTGTACTTTAGTCTTTTTCTAACAGAATACATTGCATGTGAGCTTGTGATTGCATTGGATATTACAGTTTTCATTTTATTTTATTTTTTGGAGATTGTATTTTGGATATTCATTATTGTATCTTTATTTTATTTGACTGGATTTGTCTCCGGCTGATTTTGTACTAAAAATGACTTGATGGATATTGGTGATCATTCTGGGAACGTTATAAAAGCTGTGTTTGTTTACATTACATTGTGACTTTGAGTTTTTTTTTAGTATTGTACAGCTTACTTCGTCGTGTCCATCGACGAAGGCTGGGCGTGTCCGACTCGTATTCGATTATTCGGGAGCGGGTCGTGACACGGTTGCACTTCCTCTACCACGATTGTAGTGAGGCGGGTCTTCGGGTATATGTTATTTTATACCGAATTGCCGCATAACCCGATCAGCTGGATGATACATTATGTCTCCATGGTATATTATGTAAAACCTATGGAGACTTAATTCATATGTTGTTCGTCCTATCTCAGAAGGATAAGGATTAATACAATAATGCTCCATTTGAACCTATTTTTTGACAAATAATTATAAGGTAATAAAACATAATATACTAAATAGATGTAGAATGGTGACTTTTATTTACCTCTGAAATCTGTAGTGAATCAAATTGGCCCCGATATATCGGGGCAACCGAGTAAACACAGTGTGCGGGATCTATCGCATCAGTAGTCCACCGTAAAGCGACCTGAAATACATGTGTGTCGCTACTGATAAGGAAAAGTGGCCTACCGATAGAAAAATGCTCGTAGGACCAAACCTAAAAAATATATGATATAAGTGTACAAATTTTAAATATATACCAAATTCAAACAATTTTCGTACCTGAATCAATGTGGCGCATCCATTTAAATTTTTCATCAATTTGTCCTTTGACTGGAACTACAAAAAGTGACATGGCACTGTATAGATATGCCAGCATTGACGCTCCCCACGCATGACTCGTCGGTTCCGTCAAATTATTCAGAAATAATAGAAACCGTAAATTTACCATATCCGATGCGTCGGGAAACAAAAAAAGCATTAATAAGGCCTAGTAAATAGGCTCTGGTGCATGCAATGACCTGAGCAGAATATGAAAAACATTATATTAGCTAAACTAAATTGATATATAATCTATGTGCACAAATATTAACCACAATGTAATACTTACCCGTTCCTCATCAACTGAGATTTCTTCGTCACCGATACGATCTATGTGCATAAAATTCTGACGGAGCCATGTATACGACACTTGGCCTTTGCCTTTCAATTTTGGTGCCTCCACACCTAGGTAGGTCGTGATCGCTGTCTCAGAAGAAAATTGCGCATCAAATATTATAGGTTCACCTGTGATAGGTAGACCTAAAATATTTGCAACATCTTTAAGCACAATAGTCATTTCTCCAAAAGGTAGCTAGAACATATTTCGTCCGGGCCACCAGCGCTCCACTAGACTGAGAATCAAGTCTCTATCGTGACGTAGAAAACGTATTTGATCAAGGTAATAAAAACCAAATACGTGCAATAAAGCTTCTTGGTCACTAGTCAACTTCCAAAAACCAAGTTGACCCTCATAGCGCCATCTATTGTGTTCTCGACACCGCACTTCCCTTTTATAATCACATAGCTATATATAAAACATACAAACTAGTTTATTACTAAACATATAAAATTAAAATTTTATTGACTAACACAATTAAAATTTAATATACCTCTCCAGTAAATATCAGACTACATAGGTGCGACTTGCGTTGCTGCTTAATCAATTCTGTAGTCGCCCCCCCCTGGTATATGACCATCGTTTTGGGTAGCCATCTGTAAAATGATGGTTGTCAAAACGCATATTTAAGAGTAGGATAGATTAGGGTTTCGATTTACATTAGGGTAAGGGTTTGGATTATGTTAGGGGTTTGTTCACGTGTTGGGGAAGGATTAGGGTTAGGAAAATGTTTTGGATTAGGTTTACTTTACGGGTTAAGATTAGGGTTAACGGTTATAGGTTTGGATTATGTTAGGGTTTAGTTTAGGGGGTTAGGGTGAAGGTTAGGATTAGGGTCTACATTAGGTTTAGGTTAGGTTAGGGTCTACATTAGATAATGGTTAGGTTTGGATTAGGTTTAGATAATGGTTTGGATTAGGGTCTACATTAGGGTCTACATTAGGTTAGGATTAGGGCATACATTAGGTTAGGATAATGGTTAGGATTAGGGTCTACATTAGGTTAGGATTAGGATCTACATTAGTGTTGGGGTTATATAATGGATTTATATAATGGATTTACTAACCATTTATATAATGGATTTATTATATAATGGATTTTTATATAAGGATTAGGGTCTACATTAGATTAGTGTTTATATAAGGGTTAGAGAATCATGATATAAATAATAAACATAATTAAAATATATTTAACAAATTTTACTAACCATGTGTCTTCTTTCCTCCTCCTCCTCTTCTTCTTCTTCTTCTCCTTCTTTCTTCTTCTTGTTCTTCTTCTCGTTTGTTTCTATTCTGCTACTTCTACTTACTTTACTCTTCTTCACAACCCACTCCCCCAAGCACCAACCCAGCAGCATTAAACCAACCCCTCACACAAACCAACCCCTGCACACAAACCAACCCAAACCGACCAAGTTGATATTCCGACACACTGTGTGTCGGAACGTATCGCTGTATCTAAATTCCATAAAATTTATCATTGGTGCTAATTTATATTAAATTTTTATCTGTACAGTAAATTTTTTGGTGTTTAAAAAAAACTCCACATTTTCATTTTTTTTCCAGTTTGTACCCCTGCCGTTAACAGCCGTTAAAATACGTTTAAAAATACGATTTTACCCCTCCCCCCACTCTCTCCCCCCTCTCTCTTCGGTGGTGGGGGCTTGTCAAGCGGGGCTGACCAGAAGAGAGGGGAGGGTGGCCGGCCAGCAGAGGGAGGAGGGAGCGGGTCGAGGTAGGGGTGAGCATTCGGTTAATTCGATTCAAACCGAACCGAAAATCGAATTGAACCGAAAACCGAATGAGTAGAACTGAAACCGAAACCGAACCGAATTAGCCATAACCGATTCAAACCGAACCGAATTAAATCGGTTCGATTTTCGATTTATTCAGTTTATTCAATTTTTTGGTTTATTTGCACTTTTTTGTTGATATATATAGTACTTAAATATACATAAATTTATTTAGTATATATCTGTAATATATATATTAGAAATATATATATATATATATATATATATATATATATATATATATATATATATATATATATATATATATATAAAAAAACCAAGCGGCCGTGTCAAAGACACCCAGCCACCGCTTGGCCCGGGGGCCGTGGGCGAACCACCAAGCCGCCCCCGTGGGGGCTCGAACTCCGTCCGATGCCCCAAGTGCCGGTGCGCCTAGCCACTTGAGCTACAAGCGTCCGGCATATATATATATATATATATATATATATATATATATATATATTTTTTTTTTTTTTTTTTTTTTTTTTTTTTTTTTTTTTTTTTTTTTTTTTTTTTTTTTTGAAGCAATGGGTACTTGTGGCGAACTCGCCTCCACTGGGGCTCGAACTCCTGACCACTTGGACCGCATGCATCTCTCTTAACCACTAGGCTAGAGGTCATTTGCATATATATATATATATATATATATATATATATATATTTCGGAAACATCTGAAACTGACGATATCAATACTGATACAAATGATTCAAAAACCAATTCCAATACCAATATTACTAAGCTCGAGACTTAAGTGCTTAAGTTTTGTGATTCTCTGCTTCTCCTCTGTGCCTTAATTTTCCTTGTTTCCTAGCGCTTGTAGTAAGAACATAAGAATCCTATAAGAATAAAGCCATAGTATTTTTGTGGCTAATTCTCAATATATATTTTTTTAGGTATCAATTTTTTTTTTTTTTGAGGTGTCTTTTTCTTCGACTTGGCAAATGCTCAAATATTGTTGGTAACTAAAATAATCATCGAAAAAATATGTAGCATTGTAAACTAAGCTAATTTTATATTTTGACATATATTGGACATAACAACAAGAAGGAAGGAATCCATTATTCCAATTTTTTGGGAGTGGACTGTTTGAATCTTTTTGTTCCAGGTAGCCGTCTTAATCTTAAGATAAAGTTGCTCGTTGCGTTTATTCGGTTTCAATCAAATTGAAAAAGTCAAAATCGAATAAACAAAATTTCTAAAAAATTCAAAATTAAAATCGAATACAAATTAGCCATAATCGAACTGATAATTAATTCAGTTATTCGGTTCGTTTGGTTGTACTATTTAATTTTATTGTTTAATGGATCAGAACCAAATTTGAAATTATAGTTAATTATGGCTTAATTCCAACTTGATACCCTCAACTATTTTCACAATTTCAACTTGATACCCTAAACTTTTTTAGGCGACAACTTGATACCATCAACTATTTCATATTTTCAAGTTTATACCCAAATTTTTCAAAAAGACAAAAAAATTTCTGTCTTCCCAACCCCCCACCCTCCCCCTTCTCTCTCAGTTCAACCCCCCCCCCCCCTTCCAGTGCCCCCCCCCCCCCTTCCTTCCGCCCCACTACTCTATCGGCTGCCCCCACCCAGCCACCCCCGCTCCCCCGACACCCGGGTTCACCATCGCCCGCCCCCTCTCTCCGGCGCACAAGCAGCCGACGGCAGCGGCATCGCGGGGGTGGGGGGGGGGGGGGGGGTGGGAGTGGTGCAGCCGGAGGGTCGAGGGAGCGGGGGGTGGGGGTGGTGGAGGAGGGGTAGTGACGCGGGACGAAGGCCCGAAAATAAATTATTAGTATGAAATTAGGAATTTTAGAATATTTGGGCACGAAAGTTTTGATTGAAGAGTGAACAACAACTATTATAAATTTATCACAAAAATTATAATAGAAATTCAAAATAATAATTAGGATTACCGTTGGAGATCGGAAGCGTCGAAAGCAGAGAAGCTACGTTGAAGACGTCAACGTCGAAAGCGGAGAAGCTAAGTTGATAGAAAGATCCACTTTAAAGTTTTGGCATCGCACCATATAAACTCAAAATAGATTTCTCATTCTCAATTTTTCGATCCATAACTTAATAAATTACAAACTATTTATAAGCTACAAATTAATTAAAATAAGATAAACTAAATCTCTAAGTTCTTATCCCTAACCAACCCAAGAGAGAAAATTCTCTTTATTTTGGTTTATCCTAACAAACAAACTTAAAAACCAAAATAAACGAAAATTTAAGTTGTTCCCCATCATTCTCCTCGGCTTTGAAAAATTCACCTCCTGGTAAATCAAGTGTAAAATTCGAGAATTATGCTCCTGTTGAAGCCCTCCAATTCGGCTATGGCAGAGGCATTTGCTTTGACAACTTAATCAATATTGAAACTTCTGACAAGATGACAAAACTCCATGGCGGTACTGGGGGTTGCGGAAGTGGAAGAAGTAGAATATTCAACATGGACCAATCAGGCACTTCAACAACTTGTGGAGATGTTTCTAGAAACGTAAAATGATCGTCCCTGCAATCAATTATTATTTCCTGCAAACTATTACAATTATTTGTAACAAATATATAATAGAAGTTGTTCACAGGTTTAATTACTGGGACAAGTTCAAAATATTTAGATGACTTAATAGATTATTTAAATTTATTTGTTTCATCATATGACCTATTTAATTCTTCTAATGAAGCTATATAACGTTCAAATTTTATTAATGGCTTAAATCTAGACTTATAAAACTCAAAATTTATTACTCGTTTAAATTTAGACATAAACTCAAACTTGGATTTAACTTCTGATTCGTTTATGACAGACTCAGTAGGTTCCACTATTAATTTTTGTATGTATATAGGATCACTGTTAGCAATTGTTTTTACTTCATTCCCATTGAAAAAAATTTCAAACACTTTTTTCATTTCAACAAGCATCTTATCATATATATTATCGATTACCGTACAAAGTTGTTGCGATGAATTTTGTGCAGACATTCTTGAACTATTTCTAAACCAGGGTTTGGTTCTGATACCAATTTGACGCGAGACGAAGGCCCGAAAATAAATTATTAGTATAAAATTAGAAATTTTATAAGATTTGGGTGCAAAAGTTTTGCTTGAAGAGTGAACAACAACTATTATAAATTTATCACAAAAATTATAATAGAAATTGAAATAATAATTATGATTACTGTTGGAGATCGGAAGCGTCGAAAGCAGAGAAGCTACGTTGAAGACGTCAACGTCGAAAGCGGAGAAGCTAAGTTGATAGAGAGATCCACTTTAAAGTTTTGGCATCACACCATATAAACTCAAAATAGATTTCTCATTCTCAATTTTTCGATCCATAACTTAATAAATTATAAACTATTTATAAGCTACAAAATAATTAAAATAAGATAAACTAAATCTCTAAGTTCTTATCCCTAACCAACCCAAGAGATAAAATTCTCTTTATTTTGGTTTATCCAAGCAAACAAACTAAAAAACCAAAATAACCGAAAATTTAAGTTGTTCCCCATCTGGTAGTTTTGAGTTTTAAACATGGATATTATGTTCCTATTTTTTTTCAGCGTATCAAGTTGTTACAAAAAAGGTTTAGAGTATCAAGTTGAAAAAGTACAATATTGAGGATATCAAGTTGCAATTAAGCACTAAATTATATAAGAAGTTATTAATTTGTTATATATAGGTTTTCTATATTTAAAAGTTGGATCCAAAATTGAGTTAATTGTTAAATTATCAAAGTTAGACTTAAAAAACATTTATATAAAACTGTTATTTTCAAAAAATATATATAATAGTATTTTTTTTTCTTTGAAAACAAGCACGTGCGGGCTCACTTAAATCGTGTGTATACTAGTATGCCTAAATTTGAGAATATATAATAATTGCATAAGTTTTATTTGGTTTTTGATTTTGGACCAAAACTAAACCAAGTAATGCTCACCCGTATCTTAAGGCCTTGTTTGGTTTGCGGAAAGAAAAAGAAAGGAAATCGATTCTTTGCTCTTTCCTTTCCGTTGAGAAACTACGATTCCAATCAATTTTTCGGTGTTTGGAAAAGACAAGAAAATTGGGAGGAATAACAAATCCTTAGAATGGGAAAAATGAATACTTGGGTGGGTGGGTGGCGGGAACCATTTTCTCCCCTATAGCCTCCTTTGGTTCGCAAAATCATGGAGTTGGAAAAGAAAGACATTATCTTCATATGTTTTGATGCCAAAGGACATTGAGGAGGAAATAAGGCCTTGTTTGGTTCGCGGAAAGGAAAGGAAAGAAAATTGATTTTATGATATTTCACTTTGGGGGGGGGGGGGGGAATGGTTCCATCTATCAAAGCAAATGCTCACTTTTCCACGTTTAAGTATTCACTTTCATTTTTAATTTTCTTGGCTTTTCAAACACTGTAAAAAAATGATGAAAATTATAAGTTTCAAAGGAAAGGAAACACCAATAATTGATTTTTCTTTTCTTTACTTTCCGCGAACCAACACGGCCTATTTTCCTTCCCTTAGGAATTAATTTTCTTTTCTACTCATTTTATTTGGCATCTAAACACATAAAATATATCTTTTTTTATTCAATGTCTTAGTTTCGTGAAACAAACACGACCTAAGAGCTATGTCATTTATAACATTAAAAAAACTAAATTATTCTTTCAAACTTTAAGTCTTTTTTTAGATACCCGACGATAGCATAGGACTTAGTGCACGATACATTGTATGCCTATTGGGTCCACTGTTTCCAACTTTTACCAAATAAATAGAAGAAATAATATGCCGCCGTGCCTCGATCCACTGATCTTCTGTCACTCAGTCGGGATCTTATACATCTCCTCGGTAACCACAAGAGCAACTCGATTTCGGTCAAGTCTCTTTTGATATACTATTTTAATCATGACTACCTTTCAACGGAGTATCTAGTGGTTGAGATGTAGATATTCAAGTCGGACGATTTTTTCTCGTCTTGTCCTTCAAATCTTGGTTCCTTCTCACTTTATCTCTGTCACCAGTGAGCTGCTTTCTTGGGAGAGCAGTGGAAGAAATAAAGCCCCCAAGATTATGCTAGTCTGTTTCCAGTGAAGAACAAATCTCTGTAGGGACCGGATCTGATCAGGTGTCCCAACCATATCCTCCCTCAATGACATGCAGACCTTTTATTGATTTTTTTTTATCTATATAGCCCACATGTCATAGAAGAGAGGACATAATTAGAATATCAGATTAGGGGCAGTTGAGCCGGTCTCATCTTGGTGACCACTAAGTCGAATGCTATTTCTGAAATAAGTTGTGCTGGTTACCAAGTCAAAAAAGAGGTGAAGTTGTTGAGGGAGCTCACGGGAAGAATTATATAAATTTAATAAATCTAATGTTATGTATTCACAAATGCAGAAAATAAATTTATTATTATTATTATTATTATTATTATTATTATTATTATTATGAATTTTTGGGTTTGTTCTTAGAATTGATGTGACTAGGGAATAAATAAAGTTTATTGCAAAATGGTGGGAAGTAGGAACCAAGAAGAAAGAGATTCTGTTGAAAGAACACACACATCAGAACCCTAGAAGAAAAAAAAAACAAGTCTCCATCTGTCAATATAGAACTTCATATATAGACCAATCCCATATGAGGAAAGGAACCTGGTTTGATTCAAATTCCAGTGAGTAGGAACAAAACTCAAAAGTGAGGCATTTCATTGATGGACCCCAACTTAACCATGACTGAGCATCAAGATCTTCATCTTCTCAATCCGTATGCAATTGGATTGAAATGAAAACTAACAAAAGGAGAATAACAATTAGCTTTGTCCACTAGCTTTGGCCCCAAAAAAAAAAAAAAAAAAAACTTAGGGTCTGCTTGACAATTGTAAGGATAGTCGTTATGAAATGTTTTTAGAGTACCGGTTATGAACGGCTACTAGGTGCCTAATTTTTTGTGGTTTTTAAGTAGCTACTTTTAAATCAGCCCAATCCATGCTTGGTAATTCACTAACGAGCGACTCTGAATTTTTTTTACATGAATAAAATTAAATAGGAAAGTGTACTAGTACTTACAATTATATTTTTTTGTGAGGATATAAATAGTATAAAATAATAAAATCTCTCAAAACTCACCGATCTGGAGTGTTTATAAAGCCACCCAAAATTGCATTACACTGGTTTTGAAAAATTTCGAGCCGATCAAAACCAGAATTTTCATAAACGGTCGGTTCAAATACTCCATAACCGATGAAAACACAATTACCAAGTAGACCCTTAAGTTCTGTACTAGCCTCATGTATATCTTCATGGTTTACTTGCACAACGCAATTTCTTGCTATCGGATACCGGTTCACACATTGCTACGCAAGATACGAGCTTTTTAGATACAATTTTCGATATGGATACGAGTTTCTGGACTCCACTGAGCGGTATTTGAAATATAAATTCGTACATGCATAAGAGATCTCCAATAGACGAGGGCTCAAAAAATAAATTTGGCCCCAGTTTATAATAAAAATAAATAAATCTAGAACGAGTTGGGGCCGTGTGGAAACAACTATTTTTTACCCTCATTTTTCACTAATTTTCAAAATTAAAGTTGTTGTTTTTGTGTGTTTTTTTTAAAAAGAAAAAGAAAAAGAAAAAGAAAAAGAAAAAGAAAAGACCCTACATTCTAGATCTAGAATCTAGAAATTGGAATGAGCATTACTATTGATGCTCTAAGAACCAGGTTCTACCGAGTGGAGATCCCACTGGAAACGTTTATTTGCAACATATGGTTGCATGGCTCCTGTCATGACTGGAGGTGATGATCGTCAAGATGTAATTTGGGCCGGGCGGTCTGGTTCCGGTCAAAACCAGTAAGGACCGGCCCGGCCCGGCCCGGCCCGGCCTGGCCCTCTAACCCAGCAGGTCCGGGCTGGATTCCAGCCTCGGACCCGCAAGTCCGGATCGATCCGGCCCGGTTTGACCGTGGGTCGGGCCAGTCAAACCCGCCAAATTCGATCGGGCCGGCCCGGTCCAGCCGGTTTTTTTGTTTTTTTGTTTTTTGTTTTTTTTTACCGTTGGGAGAGCCAAAAGACCGTTTTACTCTCATTTTCATGACTGTTTTGACCGTTTTAAGAGTATTTTGGTCTTTTGCTGAAAATGACCAAAAATACCCTTATAACAACTATATTTTGAGGATAAAATATGTCATTTTGCACCAAGAAAATCTATAAATAAACTAAAATTTATGAAAATTATACACAACAATTTCTTTACTCTCTTACAAAAGATACAAACTAAGCAATTCTCTGAAGATTGAACAACAAGTTCATGAGTTTTGAAGTACAAATTTCTGGAGGCCGAACTGCAGTGTTCTTGAGGCTTCAACTTCTACGAATTTTTTTGGAGTTCAACGTCTCTTCCCTCAAGTTGATGTTCCAAGTAATTTTAATTTTAGAGATTTTTTTTTTTGATTTTTGATTTTTCTTTCTTTCTCTCACTCTCCTTTTGGTAGATAATATTATTTCTCTTTCTTTCTTCTTTTACTAAAAAATAATTTTCAAGATATGAATGCTAGTGGTTCTAGCTAACCTTACGGAAGTGATTCAGAATTACGCTGGAATAATCATATTCCTGATTCTGTGCCACCGACACAAATGTCATATTTATGAGTATGACTACAAATGTTGTAAATAGGAAAAAAATCAGTGGTATGGCAATATTTTGGAAAAAAAATGTCACTGTTAGTGAGAGCGCACCGATTTTATATCCCAAAAATAAAAAATCAATTGCCAAATGTGCACAATGTAAGAAATGTAGGAAAACATTTAAATGGAAAAAGAATGAGGGCACCGACACATTGAAAATACACTATGACACTTGTTATAGTAAGGACACGCTGCAATCTAGACAGTCACAGATAAGTATCGGTCATCAAGGATCTTTTGTACGTAATTTCACTTATTCTGGTGCTCGTAACAAAATTGAGTTAACTAAATTTCTTATTTATGATAAACAATCTTTCACATTCGGCGATACTGAGCGGTATTATAAGTATGCAAGTACTACTCTTAATCTATGTTTTACTAAAGTTTCTAGATCGACTACTGGGATCGGAGGCTATCAAAATCTTTCAAAAGGAAATGACAGCTTTGAAGCAAAGCTTCGTAAATGTTAGTACGTTGGTTCTAACGTATGATATATGGACTACAAAACAAAACTATGTTTTTATTTGTATCACGACATATTATATAGATCAAAAATGAATGGTGCAAAAAACGTATTATTTGTCTACGTCCTTTGAAATTTTCACCTACCGGTTCAAGATTCGGTGAGAGTAATCTGTATTACAAGTATATATACAAGTACTACTCTTGGAAGCTTGCGTCTGCGTTCAAAATTGGACTAATAAGGAAGAACGAACCCAAAACTCTGTCTCTTACCATTTGTAAAAATGGTGGAAGTTAGAGGAGAGCGGGTCCAAAAGACATACAATACAGCGTGAATAAAATTTCGTACATAACGTCTGACATCTCAAAAGAATAAAAAAAAAAACTACATGAAACAAAACTATGTTTTTTATTTATATCACGGCGCATTATATATATCCAAAGTGAATGTTTCAAAAAAGTATTATTTGTCTACGACCTTTACAATTTTCACATACCGGTTCAAGATTCGGTAAAAGTGGTCGGTATTACAAAGTATGCAAGTACTACTCTTGGAAGCTTGCGTCCGCGTTCAAGATTGGACCAATGCGGAATAACGAACCCAAAATTCAAGAGATGAAAGTGCCGACATCAGTGATCTGGACTTTCGGTCTCTTACCATTTATAAAAATGATGGAAGTTAGAGGAGAGCGAGTCGAAAAGACATATAATACAACGTGCACAAAATTCTATACATAACGTCGGACATCTCAAAAAAAGGGGCATAAAATTATAACGCGATCATCAATCTTTCAGTCTGCTAAGGATCAAGCCCTCGGACCTTAATTTGAAAGGTAGATGAGGATGAGTATGCACCAAAGACTCTAATCTCAGAATCATTAGACCTTAATGCTTCACTTAAGGGGTCGAATCTAGCATGTATAAAGCCCTTGGTATAGACCCATAGGACTTGGGACGGTCCTTAACATGTGATTAGTGTCCTCCTACAAACTCTATTAATAGCAAACCACCCCCCATTTTTCTTCAATATCAAGTTCTCGATCGATCCATCGTCGTCAACTCGTCAACGGAGATGGGTAGGAAGCCTTGCTGCACCAAGGAAGAGATCAACCGAGGAGCCTGGACTGCAGAAGAGGATGGGAAACTCAGTTCCTACATCGAAGCCAATGGACAAGGGAAATGGAGAAGCCTCCCCAAGAAAGCAGGTGCTATGTGCTCATTAACACATACTAACTAGGTCTATGAAAAAATTGTCATGCATGCATTCAATGACAATCCAATTCGTCAAGAAAATTTTTACGGATCGCAGCTAGCAATAATTTGCCTCGAACGAGACTTGTTAATTTGCAGGCCTGAAGCGGTGCGGGAAGAGCTGCAGGCTGCGGTGGCTCAACTACCTCCGTCCCGACATCAAGAGGGGGAACATAACCGAGGACGAGGAGGACCTCATCGTCAGGCTCCACAAGCTGCTAGGCAACAGGTATTTATTCGCACTATCTTCGATATATGATCGCTGCAACAAAAATGTGTTTTAATGACACTTAAGACACTTTTCAGTGCTGTCTAGAGAGACTAAGTTAGAAACTTTTGACCGAAATGTGTTTTAATGACACATAGCTAGTTTGTCCGTCCGTGGGGTTGGCTCGCGCTGGCTCACGTTCGCGTGGCGGACAGCCATTGTCCTTCTTGCTAACGTGGGCCTACCCCAGACGGAGGAGCCAATGGCTGCCTGCTACGTGGGCCCACCCCATACGGGGGGAGCCATTGTCCTTCCTGCTAACGTCAGGCTCCACAAGCTGCTAGGCAACAGGTACTTATTCCCACGATCTTGGATATGATCGCTGCAACAAAAATGTGTTTTAATGACACTTGACACTTTTCGAGTGCTGCCTAGAGACACTAGTTAGGAATGTTTGACCGAAATGTGTTTTTAGTGACACTTGACATTTTTCGAAACTTTTGACCGAAATGTGTCTTAATGATACTTACACTTTTCGAGTGCTGTCTAGGGGGGTGTCATTGAAAGTTTGTGATCGGTTCATTTTTTGACCGGTTCTTTATGTTAGGTGGTCACTGATAGCAGGAAGGCTACCGGGACGAACAGACAACGAGATCAAGAACTACTGGAACACTCATTTGCAGAAGAAAGTGCACGGTGAGCAACAAACGACGACGGACCGGGTGCTAGCACAGCCTGTCGGCCTGACCTGCGACAACGCGGAACTCGACGCACAGAGGGAGTCGGAGACCGGGAGGACGGAGACGGGGTTACTACCGGAGACGAAGGAGGAAGAGAACTGGTGGGAGATGTCGACGACGAGTCCGACGAACGGACGCGTCGATACGTCGACGGCGTCGGACGGTCTGAACTTCGACTTCATGGAGGACTGGAGCCAGAACTCACTGGCGAGTCTCCTGAACTGTGACTGGTTTGAATAGCTTTGCACAAGAGAACCGATTCTTGAACATCCCTATTATAGGCCTTCCTGTTATTATATTTCTGTAAATCTTTCTAGTGATGATCAATAAAAGCTAATTAAGACTTAATACAATTTACGAGGAATTTGCAAGAAGTGGATTCATGTGGGACGGCCCCGGCACGGAAGACGCAGGTTCGAATTTTTTCTTGGCATTTGCCAATGCGAAAAAAAGGACACTTCAAAAAAAAAATCATGTGGGACGGAGCATAATTTATGAGGAATTTGCAAGAATTGGATTCGTGTGGAGAGTTGGTGGACCATGGATGGCCTAACTCGAAGATGTAGCAATTCACAATCGCCGTTGTAATGTGTTGGGAATCCGGTATGGCCCAAACCAGAGTTGATCCATAAGGTACGATATTGGACTGGATCCCATATGTCTTAAAAAGAAATTTTTATTTAAGGCATGAACCGATTCCAATTATCTCTTCATGATCCCAAGCCTCCTCCTATCCGATATAGGACTAAATTACCAACTTCATTGTCACCCCCTTTTGAGGGCGTAACCAAAAAACGAGATACAATCCAACAATCTCCAACTTAACTCGTTTCTGCTAACGAGCAACCAAGCACTTCTGGCTACCTTTACTCGTTCCTTCCAGCCGAGCGTCCATGAGATCTAATATATTGCATCTCGATCCATTCGACCACGGAACTAAACTGATACATTCGTCCATACCATTGTGTGCCAACAACGTCTTGTCCCACTTTGGGCGCGCCGGCCAAACCCATCCTTTGCTCGTTTCCGCCGGCCGAGCATCTAGGAGATCCAACATATTGTCATTTCGATCCGTTCGACCACAGAATTAAACCGATACATTCATCCACACCATTGTGTGCCAACCACGTCTTTCTCCACCTTGGATGTGTCGGACCCACCTTTGAAGTCAATCCGTATGGTTTAGTTGTCTATGCTCCTAACTCCACCTTACGAAGAGAGCATGTATATTCGTGTATACGCATGAAGTACCATCTGTTTCGAACCAATTAGAGCCGTCTAAACCAGTTCCGTAACTTTGGGCTCTAATACCACTTGTTGGAAACGCGCGCGGTGTGACCCGAATCAGAGTTGACCTGTAAGGTGCGATATTGAATTGAAAATTCTCATATAAGGTCCGAACTAATTTTATTTATCTACAACTCAAGATCCCACCTCATATCCAATATAGGACTAAATTACGTACCAACTCTATTGTCGTCCTATTTTGATGGCTCGACCGAAAATGAGATACAATCCAGCATAGTCATCGTGGCAGGTCTGAAGGTGGAGACCATGCCGACAGGGCGTAGAGGAGAACATATAATATGGAGGAGATAATTTACGAGGAATTTGCAAGAAGCGGATTCGTGTGGGGAGTTGGTCGACCATGGGTCGCCCTAACCTGATATAACCTGCAATGGGCGACTATTCAAGATAGACAATTAAGTGCCATTAGAAGCACTCGTTGACATATTTGCATGTCTTCGTACTATCAGTTCATCATTAACTTTTAGTTGAGAGAATATAATATAATTTGTCTTTTTTTTTTTTTTTTTCCGATGCCCAGCATAACAAACGATATTTTGTGCATGCTATGTTACATGCCATTTAGTTTCAATGTCTCCAATTTTCACACACACACACACCCACACCTTCATTGTCCAAGCGTTGGACCTCCGCGTCCGAGATGAAATTGTAGGTCGCTCCCGTGTCGACCATCGCCCTCGTATTGTGGTGCGCCATTGATTTTTACGTCCACATAAATCAGCTCTCGGCTCGGGGCTTTGGCCACGATTGCCTTTCTCTTCAAATCATCGAGTAGGCACAAGGCGTCCATGTGAACCCCCATCCTAACCGCTCAACATTTTCGGCCTCCTCGCCTTGGACTGCATTCACCCTCTTGTCCTTGTTGTTGCAGTCGCGTGCGAAGTGGTTCCCTCCGCACACAAAGCACTCGATCTTTCGCTCCGTCGGAGGCTTCGCAGGCTGCTTGTCCTTCGAAGGGGCTTCCTTTATGTTGTTCTTTTTGTCTCCCCCACCATTGAACTTGATGATGGTCTTTGACTTGGAATTGGGGGTTCGATTTAGAGATCGTTCGTCTAGCCAATGAGGTAATATCTCTCATCACTAACCACAAGAGCCTCCTGAGTTTGGTATATAATATGTCATTTAGCTTTTAAGTCCGGGAGGAGAAGATCGCTAGCTAGGCAATATTTAAGTGTGATTAGGTGCATTCGTAGACACATTTGCCTCCATAGTATCAGTTCACCGTAACTTTTAGTTAAAATAACAAAATCTGTCACTTACCGTCTAAAGCCTTGGAGGAGAAGATATAACCTGGAATGGACAACTCTTCAAGATGGACAATAAAGTGCCATTAGGAGCATTCATAGATACATTTCTCTCCATAGTATCAGTTCACCGTAGCTTTTAGTTGAGATAACATAATCTGCCATTTAGCTTCTAACCCAAAGGAACAGATTTTCAAAGGAAATTAAGAAGAATTAGGATTGCCAGAATGGAAAGTTCTATGATTTCTTTCAATGCCAAGAACACCAAAAGAATAATCACTATAACACAATATTGGAGTACAGTCTGGATTTGGTAATAGCATATTTATGAAGTCCAAATCTGATTAAATATTTGATTTAATTTGATTTGGATGTCCATAATTAGTGCTGTGCTATTTTAGATATAATATGATTCATATTTGAGGGTTTCCTATTATAATCTAAAATAGGATGTTGATAGCTATTTCAGGTGTAGTAGGATTCTTATTTGAGGGCTTCCTATTTAAGAAATCCTATTATGACCTAAAATAGGTTTTTCTCATCTCATATATATGGGGTGAGGGTGGAGGCACAAAGCACAGCACAAAAATGGAGATTCGAGGTGCTCGTCCACAGAAAATCTGGGTTGGTGAGCGATTTCAATTGTAATATTTTTTTTCTTCTTGAGTGTGGTGAGGGGGTTTACCCTATTAGGACAAAGGGTTCAACAATAGTTTTTGTCAATCTTATAATTTTATCTGAGTTATAGGGTCTAAGTTTTCGCTGCGGTAACGTCTCAGACACGGTATCGGAGCGCAAGAGGGTGTATCCGATTCCTAACACTTGCCTGTGATGGAAACTTTACAATATTGTGTACAATATGGAGATCCAACCTAAAATTTTATGAAATACTTGATGATCGACACGATAACCGCAGATATGTAGAAAATGTAACTTTTAGAGGCTATAAAAGGTCCATGTGCATGTGCTTATCAGAAGATATTGCAGTTTCTAACAAAATAGTGAGGCCTAAATATAAAAATATAAATTTTACATTAGTAATATATACGAAAGTTCTTTTTTTTTTTTTGGGACTTTCCTTTTTTTTTTTTTTTTTTTGAGTTTGTGCGATCACATTGCACCAACACGAACAAACCTATCAGGATATGTTCGGTGGTATTAATTTAATTATCATCATACTAATTTAACATATGTAACTAAGGAACAATATCAATGAGTCTGTCGATGGTTACAATAAGCTCTTCTTTCTTTCACTTTCGTTAAAGAAATGTCTCGCAAAAATTATCATTATATACCTGCACATTCAGATTAAATTTTGATAAAAGAAAAATGTTAAATCGTGTCGGATACCTAACTTGTTTCATTTATCTTCAAGTCTGTACCTTGTTTTGCAATGCTCAAGATGGCATTTATATTATGTTGGGGCACAACGGAAATAAATCCAAAAAACTCAGAAAAAATTCACAACCACAAAGATTATAATTTACTTGGTTCAGCCAAGATGCCTACTTCCACAAACGAGGGTGATTTAATTTCATACAATAGCTCTCAACACTTCTCTCCTTACACTCAACAACTCGATCTCTATCACAAAGATAGAATAAAAAATCTCTCAAATTTTTGTGTTGAACTTATTCAACAATGTTAGCTCTCTTGTGTTGAACTTATTCAACAACTTGAGCACAATGAGATATCTCAAGGAGCACATATAGACCCCTTTATATAGCATAGAAATCCAATCCTATGTAGGTTAAAAAATATAATCCTAATCCTATGTAAGATTACCACATATATGGTCAAATCCAATCTTGTATAGGATTACCATATATATGGTCAAAAAATATCGTGGACCTATTGTTGGACAATTTTCTTCATATTACAAATATCTAAATTCTTTAAACCCAATACCTGCTGATCTTAGCCCTGAAACTATACAAACATTTTAGTTAGGCATGTCATTTGAAAGCAATGCCAATTTCAAATGTCCAAAACTAGCTTATATAACCCCTTATTTTTCTTCCCTATGGAAGTAGTTCCCTATCCACATATTTTTTTCCGACATCCAAACAAAACATAGAAAATGAATGATTTTCCTTTCTCAACCCCATAATTCCGCCAACGAAACGAGGCCTTTGTCTTCTTCTTTTTTCCGTCGGCAAATTTTTATAAATTAACCTGAACTTTCAATTCTATAGACACAAATAGCATTAATATTACATGGTACCACTGACAGAAATTTAAGATATCTGCATGTTGATAACTGGTTGATTAGCACGAGGCGTCAAAGAAAAGGATTATTGTCCTAGTATATTAACTTAGGGATGGGATCGGGAGCCGGGAGTCCCGTCGTTCTCGACTGTTGGATCGAGCGGCACGCGATCCGTTCAATCCAACGATGCAGGAGTAAAACTACCGTGGGACTCCACGGATGGGTCTTTTGATCCGTGCTCATTATCTTATTATAAAAGCTCTCTTTTAAGAATTATGAAACGTGACACTGAAAAGAGTTCTTTCTCTGGAGGGTTAAAATCATTTTTTTGGGGAGGGGTTGGGGATGACAACAAACACTTGATTAGTCATAGATGTGATCGGTCTAAGGTTAGCTCTTACAGGAATGAAGGGACAATATAAGTAAGAATTTGCAATGCCATGCGCATGATGGAATGTTATGGTACTTTTAGAATGTAGTCTTCGGCTTTGGTTTCGGTTTTGGTTTCGATTTCGGAAACTATAAGTTATGTTTCAATAATACTGGTTGCGAAGTTATCTGTACTCGTATATATATACATGCACGTGCATTGTACGTATTTCATAAATTATTATTAGGAATACTAAAACATACTTGTTGTAATTAATCTAATCTTTATTAAGACTACTTAAAAAGACTAAAATACAACTACCTCAATTATTCTAAAATTATTATTATTATTATTATTTTAAAACTGTTTTGGAAAATTAAATGACATTTTCCATAATTACCTAATTATTCCTATTAACTTTAATGTATAATTTTAATTAGTAAACATAAGAAAGGATAATTTTGAAAAAAATGGTGAAGCTGATTTTTTTTTAATTATATACTAGTATAGATTATATGAACAATTTTCACTTTGGTGTAATAAATATGTATGGGCATGGACAATGATATCGACGAGTACGGACCCTTTCTTCTTCAGTGAGAGGGGTTTCTTCAGTGAGAAGGTGCGCCCAATATATTAGTTTTACAAAAATTCTAAGCTTTTGATTTTTTCTAAGGACCTAAACAGAAAAAGTCAAGGACCTGAATGCAAAAATAAGACCACGTGTCATAATGACATTGCAAGTTCTCATTTGACTTTATGTAGTCAAGCTGATTATGTTTGAGATCCTTTATATGTATGTGCGTTGCACGTTAAATCATTTTTTTCCTTTCTAATCTTATCAAAAATAATATATATATTAAAATTAAAATTAAATTTTTTTGTATATATATTTATATTTCAATTAAAAGTTGTAAAAATTTAATTATAATTTGTTTTGGTAAATATTTTTATGATATTGTTGAAAAATAGTTCAAATATTTAAAAATATTTGAATTATGATTTGATAAAAAAATTTAAATATTTTTTGATTTTTTTTCCTTTAAATTTAGTTTTTAAACAGTTCTGGATTTACTTTAAAATAGATATTTGTACGGACTAAAAGAGAGAGTTTTTTTTTATCCGTATTTAAAAAAAATGGTGGATGAGGAAGTTAATTTTTTTTATCTTTAGTAATTTAAAATAAAATAAAATGGTCCATGATATACACACGGTTTAGACGGTTCAATTTTGAGCCGTTTTGAAGCCCCTTTATGTAGTGGAAGATATGGATATACTAAAAATATGAAACCTCAGTGTTTCTTTCTTTCTAGTTATTCTCTTTTTAATGAAACGTGATGAATGATGAATCTTTGGTTTGGTTTGGTCTGGGTAACCACTCACCATAACATATATAGATTAGTTCTGAGTATTCCACTACAATCTAAATATATATAAAAAAAAGAAACATAATCTATATCAAAGAATGGAGCTCAATTTTTTGACAATTTAATATATACTTTGTCGAGATCCCATGACTCCAAGTAAACTTATAATGTCAACAATATAGGTAAAATAGATCTACAATATGAAATCAAGAAATGGTAAGAGTTTGAATTAGACATAGTTTATCACTATCTTACCATCAAACCCTAAATTTTGTTATATAAAAAAAATGTTCTACCTTTTGTCCAAGCTCCCTAGCCCAAATGGTTAGGGAGGGGGGCTCACTTGGGGGAGGTCCCAAGTTCGAGCCCCTCCCGTGGGCATGGGATAGTTGGGTGGTCACGGGACATGGAATGGCCACGGTCTGGCGGTCTCAAGAAATGGACACAAAAAATAAAAAAAATAAAAAATAAAATTGTTCTACCTTTTCATTTAACCCCGTCCATCCTAAAAAATGGACAAAAAAAAAAAAAAAAAAGTTCTACATTTTCATTTAACCCCGTCCATCTATGTTGTGTAAAGATCGTCTCCATTAGTCAATAGTCTTTCCCAGACGACAGGAGGTAGCACTTACATATTTATTTGGGTTAGTAAGCACCATTGTATTTGAAGCTAGGTTTTGCCTATATTAGCAACATCTTCTAGTAGTTACCTATTTAGAACTCTATAACTGCATCTAGCATAAGACATCAACTGCAAATCACCAATATTTTACTCGAGATGATAACAGTTAGCACTGGGGTTTGTTAGGATTAGGGGTGTAAAATGGACAAAGTAGTCTGTTGTCCGTACGTGTCCGGCTCGATAAATGGTTCGACCGTGGGTCGTCCGATTGATTAACGAACAGAACTTGAACATTTTTTTGGTCAGTTTAAAATCGGACCCGGACACGGTCATATCCATGTTCGGTCCGAATTTATCCGCAATCGGTCCGATAATAGAGACTCATTTTGGCTTTGCATCAATTATGTCATATCATTTTGGTTTTGCATCAATTTTTTTGTTGTTCGGTCTCGATTTTCGTTAACCTTTTACCATTGTTTGTTGTATTCTATAACCTTCAATTGTATTATCTTTCAACTTGATATTTTGTACCAACTATCAAGGTATTTTGATAAATAATAGCTTTTGGTAATATATTTAATTTGTCCATGGGTTGTCCGATAGAATTAACGAACAGTGGTTGTCCGTGTCCGTCCGGCCCGAAATCGAACAGTGAACTGTCTGTGTTCGTTCGTCCCAACTCATTTTTATTTTCGGACCGAACACGGACAATGGGCTGTCCGTGTCCGTCCGGCCCGTTTACACCCCTAGTTAGGATATCAAGACCAGTGAGATGGCTTACCATATATAAATCTAGGACCGAGAACTGATCGAACCGAATAAGAGATACGTTTCGTTTAAAAAAAATACATTCAATTTTGGTTTTGAAAATGCTAAAATGAATTATTTGATTCCGATTTTGGCTTCGATTTCGGTCCAAAACCAAAAAACCGATAAGATTTATGTAATTATTAAATACCCTCCATTTGTGTTTTAAAGTTCGAGTTTAGTTAACAATTAGTTCAATTTTTGACCCAATTTTGAAATACAAAAAATCTATTTATAAAAATATAATTTTTAATATAATCTAATAATTAAACAATAATTTTTTTGACAATCTTAGTTTTATATGGACTATCAAAATTTATTTACGACTCACGTCCTAAGTTTTTTGCAAAAAATAAATTAAAATAAATTTTAAAAAAAAGTTGTTAGGGTGCACGGACATACAAAGTGCTTGCCCTTTAATGATACATTTTAAGTAATTTAAGTCACATTAGGAAAAACTTGCTCCCAAAAGTGATTCCAAAGAAGTAAGCTAAAAGAAGAAGAAGCATAACTATTTATATAATAACTGTCTTTTACAGAAAAATACAAGAGAATAAAAGACGGTCAAAATTTACTGATAACAGTATTCCATAAATTGTTTCACGATTAAATAAAATTAGGCTTTTTCTAATGGCACTACCACTTTTACTTGGGGTGGCCCAAAAAATGTTCAAAAAATTTACAAGTTTGCCATCCATTTTTTTTACTTGGAGCTAGCCCAAATTTTTTCAGCAAGTAGGACTGCAACTAAGTTGGCAGTCCTACGTTATGTTAGGACTGCCAACTTGTTGACACTCCTACATTATGTTAGGACCTTTTTTTTTTTTTCCTCCGTAGAAGGTGACATTACCGACACGGACAAGAGGGAGACCGACAGCATACCCATCGCAGCTGCGGCCCTCTCCACTGCGGAGGCCGATGACGGTGTGGATACACAACCGAGCCAGTCGAAGCATACATCGGTACTTCCTGGGGTCCCTCCTCCTCGCGTTTCCCCCTAGGTGGACGAACGGGCACTCGGTCCAGTCGTGGGAGTACGCCCTCGAGCACGGACGTAGGTGGAGGAGAGGACGCAGCTAGGGTTGGGTTAGGGTTTCGGAGAGGAGGAAGAAGTCGAGGAGGGAGAGGTCGACGGAGGAGGGGGCAGAGACGACGACGGAGGAGAGGGAGATGGAGACGGAGGCGCCGTGGGTGAAGCTTCACGAGGAGCACCGACGAGAGGAGGAGGGAGGAGGAGTCGGACGCGGAGTCGGACGAGAGGAGGAGGGAGGAGGAGCGAGCTGCGACGAGAGGAGGAGGGAGGAGGAAGGAGGAGTCGGACGCGGCTACCATCATCGGCGGTGGAGGAATGGAAAAACCCTAATTTTTTAGAGATGGGCTAGCCCCCAGCAAAAGTTCCACCTTCTTGGACTGCCCCCAAATAAGGGCTAGCCCCAAGTAAAAATGGTAGTGCCCTTAGAAAAAGTATAAAATTATCTTTCTCGACATATATATTTTATCTAAAGAAGTGTCAACACCTATGTCAATAATTTTACATATATTATTATCTTTAGGGATCTCAAATCCAGAAACAAGAACTAATGGAGAGGACTACTCCGATAGTCCACCACAACTCTTGATTTTGTTCTACCTTGGATGATAATACGACATTACCGTCACTCCTTGAGTTTACATATTGTATGGTACACTTCTTGCATAGTTTATCATCTCCGTACCTCCTCTCCTCTTCTTAAGGTAAATGACTAGGCATGATGGGGGTAGGATCATCCAATCGACAAGATCTTCTGCCTCGTCATTCTTATGTCCTCCAAGTCGTACAATGTTTTAACTGAAGTCGATGTAGCTTCTGTCGCAGTTGTCCGAGTTGAGTTTGCTCCTTTCCTTTTAGATGATAAACAATAAGTAGTTTCAAAAATTGATTTACAAAGGAGAGTCGGAGACAGAAACATAATTATTAAGGAATGCCGGAAGGACGAAAGGATTTATCAATGGATGTCGGAGACTCGAACATAACTAGTACTTTATAAAAAGTAACACACAAACACATCAAATTCCTAATATAGGATAAAATATCATCTTAATTATTCCTCTACCTAACACATACACCTTTGAAAAATGACTTAGATTATATTATCTCTAGCTAGTAGATGGAGGAAATCGTAACTAAAGCATATATTAGTCATAATCAAAGACTATTATAAATATGTGATTGGATCCTTAATGGTTACTACTAAGACATAACATTCCATTAATTAAACAACCACACCATGCCTCATCATCTTCAATAGGTTACTAAATTTACTGATAAGAGAGAAATTTTGAAATGCCAAGAAAATTGGAAGAGAAAGAGAATACTTAAAGGTGGAAAAGTGAATATTTGTTTGGATGGATGTAACAACTTTCCTTCTACTTTTTTTTCCATTGAAAATCACTTTTATTTCCTCTTCAATTTCTTCGGCACCCAAACATAGAAAAATAGTAACTTTTTTTTTTTCTTAATCCCATGATTACGTGAACCAAATGAGACCTGAGAACAAGCTCAACTTGGATAGGTCTTTCCTTTCTCCCATCTACTAAGGACATAGAGTTAAACATACGATACTTAGGGAGTTGTAATGATCACTCGTAAAGATGCATATTTAAATACAACAAACACACAAATGGCCTCTCTCATTTTGTATTATTTAATTGTAGTGTTGCTCGTGCGGATGCGATCGGTCCATAAATGTGCTTCGACTCGGAAACGGGATCAGAGAAGTTATTTCGTCTTGTACGTGCGGTCAATTAGCGGGTGCGACCGGTCCTTGGACGTCCATTATCTTGTGCATGACCAATAGGGTGCCAGTGTTGACAGAGGTGCAATGACAATAATGAAATGTCGTGAGGACGTGCGGCCGTCCCTCGCACGATTCCACAACATCAGAGATCTGATAAACGTAGCTTAATCTGAGTCTGCATGGAAAAAAAAGAAGAAGAAGAAGAAGAGGAATTCAATGAAGACAATTTCATTATCATTAGTCATTTAGATACTAAACTGCATTCATAGTTCAAGTATTCTTGTCACGTCCCGGTTCCAAATAGAATTTTCGGAGCACTGTGATACATCTTCAGGCTACGCACCCGTATAACACATGTCGTGTCATACCTGCGATTGTCGCCTGTAAATTCTAGGATAAAGTATAGACATCGAGAGACATTCTAAAGTAATTTACATTTATTTACACAAAACTCGCATGTTCGATCACATATTTACATTCTTTTTACATACAAAAAGTTCATAGCTATACATAGAACAACAAACGACAACTACTCATTCCAACGTCTTTCATTTCCTTATATCATTCATAAAGCTCCTTCTCGGTGTAAGGTTGCACTTCTTCTTGGTCTTCAGCATGTCCTAGTGAACAAAACTAGGTCGTCAATACGACGAGCAAGTCCTCGGTCAAGGAACGGAATAAGTAAAATAAGTTGATAAAATTTATTGAAATTAAATCGGAATAAAGAAAACAAATTATGGATACAGTTTGCAAAAATTTGAAATTCTACTTAAAAATGGAATTTATATTTCTGCACATTCCAAGACTACTGTTGTATTACAGAAATGTAAAGAGCCTCTAACAACTCCTAATGCAATACGCAACATTTAGAGAAATACTTCTGGATCACACAACTTCTATTATCTCAACAATAATCTCATTTACCCGGGATCAGGTTTATACTTAATGGGCGGTGCTTAGATTTATCCGTCCCATTAGTATCAGGATCACATATTGATGTGATATAGTTAGGAAAACACATGAGTGGGTTTTTTTTTTTCCGAGTTATCGGAATCAAGTGTTATAACAAATGTCGTATGACTTGAAATTTTTCAAGAATATCGGAGCAGGCTACATTGGATATTACAGAGCCGAATTCGGGGATTCGGAATCCAATGGAAATTAGGAAATAAGAAACAGGAAAGTGAGCTAAGCCTCATCTCGGACATCATATGGCCGTACGAATACCGATAATAAGGAACTGATCAGTTTTTATAAAATATAATATTGCAAGAGTTCGAAGGTGTGATCCAAGATTTCTCTCCCATCCCAATGACATCCTAATCTACAACTAAATCTAGGTTTGGACTTTCTAAAAATCTATCTCTTGGGATTTCCGAAAATTTCGGCAGAGTCTCCTTTGTATTTGTCGACTCCGAAAAATTCACAAGAGATATAAAACTTGAAAGAAGAACTCGGGTTCGCCGACCCCTTCGGTGGAGCAACCCTCAACACCGGAACCACGCAATATAATTTCCCGGGTTCGTCGACCCCTTCGGTGGAGCAACCCTCAACACCGGTACCACGCAATGATGATATATGTATAAAGCGTAGTTAAAAAATTTAGGCTTTCTTACCTTAGCAAGCAATTAAGCAAATTAAGCAATTTCTTTGGGATTTGTGCTAAACACTATCCAAGTTTCAAAACAAAACTTGTTAGTAGCATAATGATATCAAAATTTTATTCTAAAACCATATGCAAAATAATTTTATAATTCTTGCAACCTTGACATGTTGTTATTCTCATACAAGGTAAATCCAAAAGTCCAAATTTAACTTATGTTTACTATGTACCATAATTTAACTCCTTGAAAATGCAAGAGAGAGTTTAATATTGAAAATTTATAGACATAGGGTTATGCTAACATATAGGTGCCTGAAACCATCTATTTTAACTAGTTAATCATGCTAGCACATGATAATTAAATATAATTCCAATAAGGACAGATTTGAAATATAATGTTAAATTTGTCATTTATTCATTCCTACATATCCATACTAACACATGTATACACAACCACGCTAGGAAATATAAAATATGTATATATTGATTTTTTTTTTTAAGTGTAAAGGTTGAATTTCTAAGTTGTCAAGACTTATAGGTATTCATGATCTTGTAAATTCATAATTTTAGCATCCATATATTGAGTCAAGTGTATATAGGTGTGTATTTATATATATATATGTATACATGTATGTAGGTTTCATGCATATATAATTATTCCAAGAGTTGTACCCACACATATATATATATATATATATATATATATATATATATATATATATATATATATATATATATATATATATATAATCACACAAATTTATAATTCGAAGTGTCCATTTTTGGTGTTGTGTCCTAACGATGTGTCCAAGTCATACACACAAACATAATTGTGTCCACAAATGGTTCATTATCCAAATTTCTATTCTTATACCCATCTTACATTTTTATAAAATTGAACTTATCATGAATTTTCATAAATTTCAGAATTAAAAACTGAATAATAAATAATATATATATATATATAACAAGTAGAATATTGAAAACCAATTTCCAAGAGGGAAAGAGGGAGAGGACTTGCCTTACTATATGGTTTCCGAACCGAAAACGATTTCTTCGATTCCTTAGAATATCCCAAAATCCAACCAAATTTTCAGAAATTAATCTCATGTATATGAGTATCCAAAAATTTTGACCTAGCAAAATTAACCATGGATTTATTTGGGAAAGAATGTGATACCTAGAAGTATAGGAGGAGGAGATGGAGGTGAGGGTGGTGGCCGACTGGAGGGAGGACGGCGACGTGCTCGGCTGGCGGCGGGTGGCGTGGTCGGCGGCGGCGGGCGGCAGCGGTTGCCGCAGCAGCAGTAGCGGGTAGCAGCAGCAGCAGTTGTAGTAGTGGAGGTGGTGGTGGGTTGGAAGGAAATAGGAGAAAGGAGAGAGGGGTTTTGGGAAATGGAGGAGGAATGAAGAAGTAGAGGGAGGAAAAGAAGAAGAAAAGAAATAAGTAAAGAATAGAGAGAGAGAATATGTGGCTGGTAGATGGAGTTTCTCTCCATGCCTTGAGCCACATGGCTCAAGCACAAGCCACCTCCCTTCATAATATGACACATAACCCAATTGAGGTGGTATGGTATTTATACAATTGCAAAAAATGTATAGGGGTCCCAATGCAACAATCTATGAAAGCTTATGAAAAAAAATATTATTATTATTATTATCATTATTATATAATTATTATGAAGAAGAAAATTTTGAGGCATAACATTCTACCCTCCTTAAAAGAAATTCCGTCCTCGGAATTTATAAGAAAATAAGAAAGTTTGAAAATAGCAACAACTAAAGTTACCTTGATCATTGAATAGGTAGGGATATTGTTGTCGCATATCTTCTTCTCTTTCCCAAGTGGATTCTCCATGAGAGTCCTTGTTCCAAGATACTCGAACCATTGAAATAGTCTTGTTCTTAAGAACCTTCTGTCTTCGATCCAAAATTTCTACCGGCTTCTGTTCTAGGCGTAGAGTTGAACCCACTGTGATCTCTGAATGATCGAGTATGTGACTGGGATCTGGTACATATTTTTGAAGTTGAGATACATGGAATACATTATGGACTCCTTCCAAAGAGGGTGGCAAAGCCAGTCGGTAGGATACATCTCCCACTCGTTCCAAAACATCAAATGGGCCTATATATCTCGGACTTAGCTTTCCTCTTGTTCCAAATCTGATTGTTCCCCGAGTTGGCAAAATCTTTAAAAACACATGATCACTAGCCTTGAATTCCAAGTTTCTTCGATGCTTATCGGCCCACATTTTATATCGGTCTTGCACTGCTTGGAGATGGCTTCGAATTGCCTTGACCTTGTCTACAGTCTGTGTAACTAGCTTTGGACCTAGGAGTTGACGTTCTCCTACATCACTCCAGCATATTGGTGACCGACACTTCCTTCCATACAAAGCTTCAAATAGTGCCATTTTAATGCTAGCCTGATAGCTATTGTTATATGAGAACTCAATTAAATACAAATGGTCATTCCAGGATCCCCCGAAGTCTAAGGTACATGCTCTTAACATATCTTCTAGGATTTGAATCATTCTTTCTGACTGACTATATGTTTGTGGATGGTTTGCTGAACTGAACTTCAGGCGAGTACCGAGACTATCTTGCAAGTTTTTCCAAAACTTAGAGGTAAACCGAGTATCTCTGTCTGATACGATACTCACCGGTACTCCATATTGACTAACAATATTTTTCATGTACATATCTGCTAAGAGCTCGGTAGGTTGACCGACCCGAAATGGTAAGAATCTTGCAGATTTAGTAAGCCTGTCCACAATTACCCAAATGGCATTATTACCCCCTTCTTGTTCTTGGAAGTCCGGATACAAAATCTATCGTGATATGTTCCCATTTCCATTCGGGTACAGGCAGAGGTTGCAAAAGTCCGGCAGTCCGTTGATGTTCGGCCTTTACTTGCTGACATACCAAACATTTTGACACAAACTTGGCTACCTCTTGTTTCATTCCGTGCCACCAGAAATTTTGCTTCAGATCCTTATACATCTTCGTACTCCCAGGATGAATGGAGTACTGAGAACTATGTGCTTCAGACAATATCTCGGTCCGGAGTTCTCCATATGGCACACACAAACGATTTCCAAACCTCAAGGATCCATCGGGATGCTTAATCAATCCAGTTTGTGTTCCAGCCTCAGTCTTGCTCCATAGTCTTTGCAGTTTCATATCATCCTTTTGTGCCTCTTTAATTCTTTCTATTAGGGGTGACTGTATTTATAAGTTTTCCCAGATTCCATCTGTTACTGGACATATTACTTCAATCCCCATCTTCCTCAGATCTTCCAATATTTCTTTAGGTGTATTCATAAAGAAAGCTGCGGGCCTTCTACTTAAGGCATCGGCTACTTTGTTTGCCTTTCCCGGATGATACTCCAACTCCATATCAAAGTCCTTAAGCAACTCTAACCACCTTCGTTGCCTCATGTTTAACTCTTTTTGAGTAAATACATACTTCAAACTTTTATGATCTGTATATATCTTGATTTGTTCACCATATAAATAATGTCTCCATAATTTTAATGCAAAGACTACAGCTGCCAATTCCAGATCGTGAGTTGGGTAATTTCTTTCATGATTCTTCAGTTGGCGAGAAGCATAAGCAATGACCCTTCCATGTTGCATTAACACACAACCTAATCCTTTTCCTGAAGCATCACTATAGATCTCATAGCCTCCTGATCCAGATGGTAAGGCCAGTACTGGAGCTGTGATGAGTCTTTCCTTTAGTTCCTCAAAAGCTGCTTGACACTTATCAGTCCAATTAAATTTTTCATTCTTCCGGGTCAATCGAGTGAGTGGCTCCGCAATTCTTGAAAAATTCTCCACAAATCTCCTATAATATCCAGCTAGACCAAGAAAGCTTCGAATTTCTGCTACACTCTTAGGAGTAGGCCATGACTTGACAGCTTCTACTTTCTTAGGGTCCACCGATATCCCTTCTCCGCTCACTATATGACCTAAGAAGGAAATTTTGTCCAACCAGAATTCACACTTACTTAACTTTCCATACAGTTTCTCTTGTCGTAAAGTTTGGAGCACTATCCTCAAATGTTCTTCATGTTCCTTTTTATTCTTTGAGTAGATCAATATATCATCAATGAATACAATCACAAATTTATCCAAGTATTGATAAAATATTCTGTTCATCAGGTCCATAAATATGGCTGGAGCATTAGTTAGCCCAAAAGGCATAACTTGAAACTCATAGTGTCCATAACGGGTTCTAAAAGCTGTCTTTGGTATATCCTCCTTTCTAACTTTCACCTGGTGATATCCCGATCTGAGGTCAATTTTGGAAAATACTGTTGCTCCTCCTAATTGGTCAAACAATTCCTCAATCCTTGGCAACGGATATTTATTTTTGATAGTCACTTCATTTAAAGCTCTATAATCTATCACTAACCTCAGATTTCCGTCTTTCTTCTTTACGAATAGCACAGGTGCTCCCCAAGGAGATCCACTAGGCCTGATAAATTCCTTAGCCAACAATTCCTTGATTTGTTTATTCAATTCAACCAATTCTTCCTTGTTCATTGGATAAACTTTCTTTGCAACAGGTGCAGCTCCAGGAATTAGATCGATACAAAATTCAACGATCCTATCAGGTGGTAATCCTGGTAGTTCATCAGGAAATACATCCTTAAATTCGTCTACAATCTTGTGCCATTCTACTACTTGGTTCTGAAAATTTCTTCCTGATGGTAATTCGAATTTTTCTAGTTCTTTTTCATCAAATTCCTTCTGATCTCTGATAAATTCATGTATATCCTTACCGGGTAGTGAAAATTGCACCTTTCCTTGCCTACAGTCTATAACTGCTGAGGCCAAGGTTAACCAGTCCATCCCAAATACCACATCATAGTTATTCATGGAAAACACTAGTAATCTGGCCTTAAAGCTTTCTCCTCCCATTTTAATTGGGCAATTTCTAAGTATTCGACTAACCTCTACAATACCATTACCCGTAAGGATTTTCAATTTTTTGACTAGGGGTTGAGTGATTATATCATACATGGATATAAAAGATGCAGATATAAACGAGTGAGTTGCCCCAGAATCAAATAATACGGATACGGGGCTAGATGATGCAAGTATGGTACCTGACACCACTTCTCCGGCCATTTCTTCTTCGTTGACATTCATCATGAAAGCTTGTCCATGCTGCTGCTTCTTTTTGTTATTACCCCGACCAGCCTTCTGTGCTTGGTGGAATTGATGCACTTGGGGTGCTAGAGCTGGCCTCTGTTGGTATCCGGTAGTTACATGAGCTTGAGCTGGAGGTGCTGCATAAGTTGTAGGTCTTGGCCCATTCGTCTGAAGTAGAGGTCTTGGTCGGAATCCTTGCAAATTGTTCTGCACCTCAAATCTTCTAGTGGCTTGTCGAGGACACTGTTGTATCTGATGTTCAGACGATCCACATCTGAGACACCTTCCCAGAAGCTTCCTACAGTCATTCCTTGTGTGTCCAGGCTTCCCACAATATGTGCAGTTCTGACGGTTTTTATTTTGTTCGGTTTGGATATATTTCTGTTGTCCCTGCCCTGAGTTCCTACCGTGAGAAGAGCTGGTTTCCAAGTTTCGCTTTTGCCCTCCTAGCTTCGAGTTAATTTTGTCATTCTGCATTCTTTCTTGGTCTCTAGCTGCTTCAACCACCTCAGCATAAGTCTGACATGCGTAAGGTGCGACTTTCATCTTTAATTTGTCATTTAGCCCTTCCCGAAATTGGGCTATCTTTGCCTTTTCCGTGGCTACCATATGGGAAGCATAGCGACTAAGTCTTGTAAATTCTGCCGCGTACTCATTGACAGAGGTCTTATTCTGCTTCAAATATATGAATCTCCTTTCCAGCTCCATCCTAGCGCTGGCGGGAAAGAACCTTTCTTCAAATCTCCTTTTAAATTCCTCCCAGGATATAATCTCATTGGAGTCTTCGGGGTGCTGAGCACTCCACCAGTGTTCAGCCACATCCTTTAGTTGTATTCTTACTAAAGACATCACATCATCTGGAAGGCTAGAGGCTCATGTATATTTCAACATATGGAGCCACGGCCACACCGAATTGTCGGGATTGCTATCACCCTTCTTACTAATCATCTTGGGGGTGGTAGAGACAGACTTGACAAGATTCAAGACATGCGAACTGCTAGCAGTATGAAATCAAGCTGGAAACCACCTGAAGACGGAGCTATCAAAATCAATGTTGATGGGGCTACTTCTGAATCTTCAATTGCTATGGCAGCCATCGCTAGAGACTCTCTCGGCACGTTTAAGGCAGCAATTACTTGGCATTCAGTGCAACCACACTCGATAGACTATGCTTTGCAGGCTGAACTGCATGCTATTCGAGTGGGTATCCAATTGGCTGAGCAATTTGAAGGGAACAAGATATTAATAGAAGGAGATTCGTTGATCGCGCACAGGATTTTCAAGGGGGAGAACGAGTTGACCCCGTGGAGATTGATCGGATTAACCCAATCTATCAAAGACACCATTCCATCAACGCTTCCTCTGGACTTCTGTTATGTGCGAAGAACCGGTAATAGAGCTGCAGATTCTTTGGCGAAACATTGTTTGCTAAACAAGAATAATGGCATTTATCACTCCCCTCCTAGTCTCATTAATCAGATCCTAGTTGAGGATCTTGATACTAATGTAACCGAGTTTCACTTTTCTGATTAATAAAATGGTTACCTTTTATTAAAAAAAAAAAAAAAAGGCATAACAATTCTCTTCCGTATGATCCTTTATTTTCACTATACTAAATTAGTATTAGCACTGAAGGTGTGCTATAGTTGCAGCGCAGATAAAGAAGGAAAATAATATAAATCCATTCGTACAGAAAATTAATCTTGGTGTTAAATAACAACTTAGATATGGCAAATATGTTTATTGTTTATAAAAACCTGAAGACAAAACTTTTATAAGAAATTTTGAGTTGTATTATACTTTTTTACCATAGTTCAAGGTGCATCTTATTTGATTTTGTTTTTTTTTTTGAATTGTAACCCGCTTATTTTACCACAATGCACGACTCTTTCTACTTTTAACGAAAAACGTCGATGACTAATATTCAACTCCACGTGGACACTTTTGAGACCAAAATATCCTCAATGAGTTATTTCCACTTGACATCTTTCTACGCACATATGAGTATGAAGCTACCTGGTAGGGCTGTGCACAATTAAGTCAAACCGATCAAATCGAACCAAGCCAAACCAAACCTATCGATTTCAAAACGAACTGATGGTTTGGTCGGTTTGGTTCAGCTGCAAAATTTTTAAAACCGACCGGTTCGGTTCGGTTCACGGTTTGGTTATGTCAAAAATTGTTTAAAATCGAACCGAACCAAATCCTATGTGGGTGTTAAATAATTAGGGTTGGGTTACTAACTTACTTGCGTATTGGACCGGTTTTGTTCATTCAACAACAGACATCACACTTTGAAAAAACCCCTCTATCTCAAAGAGGAGTGACAGCTCCAGTTTTAGTATTACAAATTGTTGTGCAATGCTACAAAATGCAAGCTGAAGCTGAAGCTGTTGTTTGTTGAATGCACATTTTCATGTTCTATCACTGCTGTGTTGTTGTTGGTTAAATGCATATGAATTTTTTTTTCTGTCATTGATTGACACTTATTCCATTTTTTTTTCTGTGATGACTAAAGTTTCACAAAAAAAAGAAGCATCAATACCCAAAAAATTAATGACAGTCTATTTTTTTCTATGATCAAAATCGACCAAGTTGAACTGATCCAAACCGAACCAAGTCGGTCGGTTTCAAAACCGAACCGACCAGTTGGTTGTTTTGGTTCGATTTTGCTTATTTTCAAACCGATTAACTTCGGCGACTTCGATTGCGACCAAATAGGTCGACCACCGACCGATGCACACCCCTACTACCTGGGACCAAAGGAGTTTTGATCTCAAAAGTGTCCACGTAAGGGAGTCAAAAGAGTTAACTGTTAGTCATTGACGATTTTCGTTAAAAATGGAAAATTTCATGTATTATAATAAAACAAGTGGGATACAACCAAATTTTCTTTTTCTAGTAGGGTGCACTTTGAATTATGATAAAATAATAAGTGAGATGCAACTAAAAATTTCTCAAATTTTATAAAAGAATAATGCTATTTGTCCCTCCAAATTATTCATCCTTATGTGGCAGCTGACGTGGTATGTTGATGTGGCAGCTGGTATGACAAAATTTAAATTAACATTAAAATGTAAATTAATTTTAACATTATAATTAAAATTAAAATTAAAATTATTATTAACATTAGCTGTAGTATTAACATTAATATTAATATTAAATTAATGTTAATATTAATATTAAAGAAAATTGGATAATTAATCTTTTGGGTTACTATTTGTCGTGTCATATGACATCTAATATTATTTAACATTCTACGTTAGCTACCACATAAAAAAAGTATAACCAGAAAAAATAATTTAGAGGTACGAATATCATTATTTTTTTATATAAAAATATTGATTTTTGAATACACATCATGGATAAATAAAGTTCCCAAATTTGGTTAATAAATATTAATAGTCTACATTAGAGTCCACTCCCATCCAGCCCAATCCACCAATGAGACAGCTGTGTAGCATTGCATACATTTAGACCAAGTCCATGCTCTAAAATTAGACTCTCCCCAGATCTCTCTTACCCCTCCCATCCCCCATTCCCCATTCCCCAAAGTGCCCCTATGCATCCCCCTAATTTCCACTCGCCGGACCACCATCGGAACAAACCCTAACCCTAATTTTCCCACCATGAAGCCGACATCCGCAACCCTAACCCTAACCCTAGCGTTCCTCTCCTTCCACGTCGCGTCCTCCCTCCCCCCTTCCCCTTCCCCTTCCCCTTCCCCGTCCCCGTCCCCGTTCCCGTCCCGATTCCCTCCGAAGCAGACAATGTCGGATCCCATCGGCATCCACCTCCGCCCGCCGCCGGAGGGATCCGTCCGCCACTCGTGCCCCTCCGACCGGAGCGAGTGCGCGAGGCACCACCGCCACCCCCCGCCCCCGCCGGGGAAAGACGCCGCCGCCGGACGGAGCAGGGAGTTCGGGAGGAGGATGGGGCTCGTCTTCGCCGGCGTCGCGCTTCTGCTGCAGGTGGTCTTCGGTGGGTTCCTCGTCTACAAGAGGATCCAGCTGAGGGAGGGGTTCTCCGCGCTGCCGTCCACTACCGCTTCTTGATTCGTTCTGCTGTTGATTTTGGTGTTAGGGTTTGAGGAGAGCCGGAAAGATGTCCCCTTTTTTTCGGTGGGAAGTGGAGGAATCGCTGTTTGGAATGTATTCTTGTGGCGGTGGAAGTGAAGTAGTGAACGATTTGTTGGATTGGAAATGAAAGATTTTCTTCTATTTCGTCGCGATCGGGTTTCCTCAGGATGGTACATTTTGATCTGAAATGGGGATAAAAAGGAGATCTTTGGTGGTGGTGGACTGGCTTTTTCCTTCAGTGTCGCTCTGCCCACGTCCTTCATGGTGGAAGTAGGATTTTCTTCTTCTCGAAATAGCTTCGTGTTGGCGGAAGTAGGAATTTGGATTCTTTGGTGGTGACTTTGATAGATGTTTTCTAGCTCCCGCAGCGCCCTCTTATTTGATCGCTTGTACGTTCTCCTGTCTTCGCTGGGTGCTTGTAAAATTGGGTAAATGTCGATTTGATGTAAATTTCCCCATTCTGATTCCACTATTAAATTTTGTGATTGTCACTAGGCTGTAAGAAGTTATATTGATGTCCGATTCAGAATTCGAGTGGTGGAGAATATTTTCCCTCACACACACACATATATATATATATATATATATATATATATATATATATATATATATATATATATATATATATATAATTAGTTCGATTGTATGCTTCTCTCTGTGTCGCTTCTTGTGTGCTTTACCATACTATGGAACCATTATTTTGGAGATGAATTTATATAAATGCATGTTGTTACACTTTATGAAGCATTATTAGGATTCTTTAATATGTTTGGTGATATTTGATATATATGAGGCTTTCGGGAGACCAATCACCAACTAGCTAGTTTAGCTAGTTTGGTCATGAAAGCTGAACCCGGTGGAGCTTGAAAATTTGGGAGTTTGATGTCCTTACAAGAAGACAATAGAACTAATATGTTTAGGGTATTTTACATCTGGCTTTTGTAATTGTTAGTTTTGTAAAACTAGATCATGTAAGTTATGAATGCTCATGACTAATGAATTGTTAATTGAAATCTAGAATATTTTGGATGACTAGAAAGTGCATGAGAGGTCTATTCTTTTGGTTCAGTTGACTATAAGCTACCACAGAAAACCTTGTATGCTGTTAGAGGGAAGGAGAGAGGGAAATGATAGGTTTTTGGTTTGGTTGACTTGGAAAGTACCTTCTAAAAAATCTTGTTCTTCTTCGAGGGAGGGACAAGTTTTATAGTTCGGCAAGAAATTTTGGAGTTGATGTCTGTACGCGGAGAAAACTAAATTGGCCTACAATTATGTTGTAGTTCACATTGTTAATTTTTTGTCCTGATAATTCTCTTGCAGTATTTTGCATATGGATGTTTGAATCCTTTGTTTCACAAAATTAGACCGTGGTAAGTTATGATCAATTAAAAATATTTGAAACTTTAATGGTTCGAGGAAGATAGGACATTTTGGGTGACTAGAGTTCAAAGGAACTATTCTGTTGTTCTTGTTGACTAGAAATTACCATATGGATTTTCTTGTTCCTTGATTCCCCACACGAGCTATGTTGCTCAGTATACGAAGAGGGAAGAGGGTAGGTAGAGGGAGGGGCGGATGAAGATAATAACACTGCAATTCCATCCATGAAGATATGTTGTACATTGAGAATTTGGTAAGGTATTTTATTCTTGTCACCCTGGACTTGTCTTCTTCAGGTTCAACACCCATTATTTGTGTTATTAGAACTTCTACTTTTATTTTCCTTGAATTGTTGGAGACTTAGTATATCAAACCCCCTGATGGAATCATCTAATTTAATATTGACACTTCAATATAAAAGATGCAATGGTAGATTGTGTCAGCCAGAGGTCCTAAATAATTTCTGTTAGTACAATGAACCTACTGGTTAGGTAGATTGTTTGGTAAATACATATATATGCAAAATTTGCATACTACTTCCGCCTCCTCATGTCAAGTCTTTGGAAGATTTACATATTGGACAAGTACATACATCTTATCACTTGACTTCCTTGTCATGGGTCCAAGTCACCAACTCTCCCTTACTGCTGTTTATCCTTTCGAGCACCTCTTCGACACAACCATCACTTCAGTATGGAAGATGCAATGCTAGATTGTGTGTCATCCAAAGGTTTTAAGTAATTTTGAACCGTAGAATAAATCAAGCCGTTTGGTAGATGTTTCAATAAGTACGGCTATAAGCACAAATTTGTCAAATATAGCTGCTTCAACATGTCAAGTCTTTTGAAGATTCATCTATTGGATAAGTGCATACACCTGGACACGTGACTTTCTTGTCTTGGGTCCAAGTCACCAGCTTCCATACATACTCGCCTACTCTCCCTTCAGCTGTTCAATTATCCTCTTTATCCCATGTTTCTGACAACCATTTTCTTCTCATCCCCTCCCTTTCTTCTAGTTTTGTCCCCTTCAGTCTTAATTTCTAAAGAAGTAATTGTTGATGATCTTCTTGTTGATAGCAATCGGCTTTGAACTATGTTGCATGAACATGGACACGGGTAAGGAAACGATACAAATATGGGATGCAGACATTTTACATTAGGTACAATAAGTAGTCATGTATGTTGCATGATACGTACGTGGGTGCGGGTATGGACACGATCCACATACGGACATCATTTCCCCATGTCGGTGTAACATAGCTTTTGAAGTTTCATGCTAAACAACATTCTGTTGGCGATGGACATAGAGTTGGCTAGTTTTAATTTGGCTCCTCATGCAAGTAAACGTCCATATACCTCATGCAAAACATATAGACAATTGTCTAGTTGCTGGCTTCTATGTAGATGATTGTCTAGCCGCCTCCGGAAGCTATTGCCAGCTGGTTCTTAATAAGAAGTGTAGGTTGCTTATGTAGCTTAATGCGGATGCATATGTAACAGGCAGTTGAATTAGGCAATGTTTTAAATGTCAGTTGAGATGTTGGTTCAGGGAATAAAGGGACAGTTATTAGCAAATTTATTGGTTTTATCATTTAAAAACATATTGGCCAACTTATCAGACGATCCTGACATGTCGTCTGACTCACCACGTTGGATTGTCGATGATATAAACTTAAAAATCATTTAATGGGTTAATGGGTGGCCCCCCTTAATTTGCAACTCCCTACCCCCCTCCCCCCATCTGGACTTAACCCCTTATCCCAATTCTCTCCTCTCTCTCTCTTGAGAGGATGTAGAATTGAGAAAACCCACCATGTTCTCTCTCCCTTGATCTGTGACAGTCTCCTTCGATCGGTGGCGGTCAGTTGTTGAGGCAAGCAACCCTCCAACGATGGTAATCTCCCATTGGTGACCGACGCTATCCCGATCCAGCTTCAATCGTCAACTTCTCTGAGTGCATGTCGACCACTGACCAACACTAGGTATGCTTGTTTTTACAGTAATGTTATACATTTTCTACAGAGCATTACAAGTGATTTAGGAAAATGATTTTCCCACCTCAAGATTCTCAATCCCATGAACTTGATTGCAGAGCATCAAGATGCTGCCGTCAACCTTGTCCTCCAGATCTGGCTATTCCTTTTGCAAGTTGCAACTGGCAATGCCTGTCTACACCCAACTTGCAGAGCCTCCTTTTAGGTATATTGTTACTACCTTCAGTGCATAAATAAATAAAACAATTAATATTACATGCAGTTCTTGCAAGTAATGTAAATTATAATTGTGACGTATTACAATTTATATTTATTACATGTTATGCTTTAAGGAAGGGAAATGGTGAAATGCTTGCAATTTCTATTTCTTACATTACATTTAGTGCTTTCAAGCAGTGTTGTCAAAGGCGCGCCCCAGGCGCGCCTAAGGCGCGCCTTGGACCTAGGCGCAGGAGCAGCGCCTTAATAGGGTCTGGACGAGGCGCAGTTCGTCAGGCGCGCCAAAGGCGCGCCTTTTCCTCGGGCGCAGGATGTGGTTAAGGCGCGCCTAGGCGCGCCTCGATAATTTTGTTGATTTTGCTTGTATACATGTGTAGGAAAAAAATTCCAATTCACATTGACTCATTTATTTTGGCGACATTATTCATGCGCAGGATGTGGTTAAGGCGCGCCTCGATATAGAGAGACTAAAGAGGTGATACAGGTTCCAGCACAGTGCATAATAAAATTCGTAATTTCCTCACAATGCGTGTTTACGTAGTTCAAACTTAAGGAAACTTTAAATTGCAAGAGAATTTATTTTTGTGTCGTGAAAATTCCCGTAAATTAAATTAAAGAATAGATCAACACAAGGATCAAAGTCTTCAAATTCAGGCAAAATGAAAACACACACATACAAACACACACACACACACACACACACACACACACACACACATATATATATACACCTCGCATCGCTCGGGCGCGCGCCTTAAGTGCGCCTTGCGCCTCAGGCGATATGGACCCTTTGCGCCTTGTGTGCGCCTTGTGCCTTTGACAACCTTGCTTTCAAGTAAGGTAATGATAATTGCTATGTATTACAGTTTCTGTATTATCAACACCTAATAAGGTACATATTTGTAGAAGATAAATAGTTCATGTTCATTGTATGGCCTAGAGGGTTTCTAGTTTTGGTCTTTCTTTCAGTCTCACATTGGAAATAACATAATGTATTCTCCACCCACTTTAATGAATTAAGTAAATTAAGTCGAGCCAAGTTCTCAACATGGTATTATAATATGGTTCCTTCCTTGGAGCTAGATCTGCTACCTTCCTAAAATTTCTGAAACCCTAGCCATCATCGCCCCACCCAAAACCCTGATCCTATTTCCCGCAGCCACCCTCTTCCCCCTTTCACCAAATCCTAACCCAAAATTTCCTGCAATTATTCTCTTCTTCACCATTCACCGAACCCTAGTCCTAATTTTCCTGCTGCCATCTCCACCTCAGTTAGACATTGCTCCATGAATCTCTTCGCCAACCCAAACCTTGACCATGTGTACTTATCTTGTTAACCACGACTAGTTTCAACTACGACCACAAGGAAGTTGACCTCGAGTTCATGTAGATCCAATTTTGAGGTTGCTTCGACCATCGCTGACGACGAGTTGCATCGGGTTCAAACCTTTGAACCTTCTCAAAGATTGCTCCGACAATCGACAACAGTTCCCGATGATTCTTGCCGGCTGACGACTCCACTGAGTGATCGTCACTGTTCTAAAAGGGCGCCTAGGTGGCGCTAGGCGCCTGGTATCTGCCTAGGCGCCCGCCTAAACCCCCCGACGTCCGACTATGCATGATTTGGGGTTTTGTGAATTTTTTTGCAATTATCAGTAGGTTTATTGAATTTTTTTTTGAACCGCCTATATCTAGGCGGCCGCCTAGGCAACCGCCTAGGCGGGCTAAGCGCTAGGCGGCGAGTGCCTGCCCAACTAGCGCCTAGTGCTTTTCACAACCTTGGTGATTGTCATTGACGAGAGCTTCTGCACAAAGCTTCTGATCGCGAGAATTCGTGATTTATTGTGAGAAAGCTTCTAGATACTGCGAGAATTTCCCCCACTCAAACAGTTTCTCGCTATAGTTTTTCTTCATCTCACGACTTCTCACGATAATTTGTTTAACTCACGATAAATATGCTAATTCTCGTGAGATTTTGTAGCAATATCCATTTAATCTCGACATTTTTCAAGATATTGATCCAATTCACGATATTTTATGAGATATTGATCATCTTTGTGACATTTTATGTCCAACTTGTGAGATATTGATGATGGGTGTTAGTAGTATGTTAGTTTTTTGTGACAATGTGGGTTTGGGCTTTTGGAGCTTCTTCCGATATTTCTTTGTGGAGTTCATTTTTGGCATGCTATTTGAGTATCGCTATTGTTCGATGTTCAAATTTGAGGATTTCTTCTCTTGGCTCTTTCAGTACTCTGGTGATTTCTTGCTTTGCCTATACTTCTGGCTCATTATTCTTCTTCTATTCAGACACTCGATTAGCGCTTAGATATTAATCACTTTTTTGTTATTCTTCTGGATATTCGTTAACAAATTGGTTTTTGGGTTTTCTTTACTACTGTGTCTATTGCTCAATTAGTCTACTACTTTGGTGATTTATTGTTTCGTATGACATATGTCTACTACTCCGACTTCAGTTCATGGTTGCCGGGAAGTGTGTATTAGACCCCCTTTGGCTTGGGTCCTTCATTATTCTTGTCTATGGTTTCTGATTATTTCTCACCACTGGAGATGAAACGACTTCAAAGTCTTATTTTTGCATCGTTTTCTTTCCTCCTAATTGTTTTTCACAACAAGAGATGCAAAGTTTTGGTCACCTTATTTCTCATAGCACCTGTTTCATCTCTTTTGCTTCTTCATCCGATATATCATGTTTGACTGATGCATCTTCGTGGATTGTTGATTCCGGTATGATCAATTATGTTACTATGCAACCGATATACTTTACAAATGTCACATTTTTCAAGTCTTATCATTGTGGCTAATGGGAAAACGACTCCAGTTGTCGGATCAGGAACTGCCTCTTATGCCCGGTCTTCATCTTTATTCAGTGCTTAAGGTTCCTGGTTACACTTCAATCTTGTTTTGTTAGTCGCCTCACCAAAGATCATAACTGCTCAATCACCTTCTCTCCTTTATTTGTGACTCGAGATCTTTAGACCCATACAATTCTTGGCAGAGGTACAGATGCCTATGGATTATATTTCCTTGATATTCCACCATCTATTCTAGCATTTGGTTTTCTGCCGGCTGACATCGACGACCTAGGCATGCAGCTCTGTTTTTCTTCGGAAATGGCTTCTTGATTTCTCATTCTCAGATTTCTCTTGTGAGGCATGCATTTTAGCAAACAATATTGTTCTATGTTATCGCCTCCCTTTTTTAGAAGTGATCCTCTGTTCTCTTTGGTATACTGATATTTATGGGCCTTACAAAAATGACAATTCTAATATGATTTTGCTAATTTGCCACATTTATTGATGATCATTCTTATATGATGTGGTGATACCTACTTCACGATCGCTTTGAAATCTTGCAAGTATTCTGCAATTTTATTGTTCAGACTCACATACTTTTCTACTATGATGAAAACCATTCAAACTGATTATGCTTGTAGATATATTAGAAAGAAGTTTCAAGATAGTTGTGCTTCTCATGACATCATTCATCTGACTTCCTACCCAAACACGCTACAACAAAATGACATGACGGAATGTAAAATCGCCATCTTTCAAGGTTCTAAATAGCGGTAGACGGGTGTGCGGCGAAGAGGGTCCACCTACCGCCTAGGTATCGCCTAGGCGCTTGATACATTTTTGGACATTTTTACTGTTTTACAACTATTTCTTTGCATACTATGTATATTTTAAAGATGTTTTATGCATAACTAAGTTGTAGGACAGATTTATGAAGTTTCAGTTTTGTAAAAGTGAATCATAGGTCCATAATGCTTGCAAAACTATTTTACCAAAACATCTAGTCAGGTATTACTCTGCCTAGACGCTCGCCTACACCGCCAGACCTACGCGGCCGCCTACTCCACCGCCAAAGGCAAAAGCGGTGTGGATAGCGCCGCCTAGACGGCCGCCTCGACCGCCATCTAGAACATTGCCATCTTCTTGAGGTCGCACGCTCATTACTTATTCATATGAATGTTTATAAGGTATTTTAGAACTTTATTGTTACTACTACTTGTCATATCATTAATCATGTTCACACAATTATGGATCACAAATCTCCTTTCTCTACCGTGATTCATTGTATGTGTTTTGTTCACCATCTTAGACCGATTATTGATAAGTTTGCTCCTTGTGCTGCCAAGTTTATGTTTGTGGGATATTTTCTTACTAAGAAGTGTTATGTTTGTTATTCTCCTTGTGACCGAAAGTTTGTTACTTTGAATAATGTTACATTTCTTGAGAATCATGTCCATTAGTTTTCGTCGATATACCATCTATTCCCATTGCACCATCCACTCTATCTCCAATACCACTTACTTTATCCACCACACTACCCCTACCCCTACTATCTACCCGTGGCCGTAAACAAAGTTTTATTATGATACTACAAGACTGGCTGTCTCTAGACTCTCTATTGATGTTGTACCTACTATAGATGATCCTCATTGCTCTTCGTAAGAAGCAACTTACTTGCAGTATGCATAATATTGGTAATTCTGTTTCTTATCATTGTCTAGCTCCTCTGACGCACAAGTTTGCTTGTGTTTTCTTCTTCAAATTTTATGCCTTTTTCTATATAGGAGGCCCTTCATCATTCAGGATGGCGGGCCTCTATGGATGAAGAGATGCATGCCCTTTGGTAGTTTGGTCTAATGGTACTTGAATTGGTTTATCTACCACTTGACCATTCTCATGTTAGTGCTCCTTAGGTATTTACAGATAAGCATAATCCACATGGTTCTGTTGAGTGCTTGAAGACGCGCCTTGTTGCACGAAGCTTTATTCAGCAATATATAATTGATTTTGAGTATACTCTCTCCCATATTACCAAACTTAACACTGTTCGTATGTTGATCTCTCTTGCGGTGCACCGTAAATGACATTTATATCAGCTAAACATTAAGAATGCATTCTCGAATGATGATTTAGTTAGAGACATGTTATATGCATCAGCCTCCCAGTTATGAGACTATGGGGGAGTCTCTTGTTTGTCATCTTCGGTCCATCTATAGTCTCAGACAGTCTTTTCATCCTTGGTTCGACAAGTTCAGTCAAGTAGTCTAGAAGATTGATTTTACTCGAAGTACTGTTGATTCTTTTCCTTTTACTCACCGTGGTTAGTAGGGAACAATGATTCTTTTGGTTTATGTTTGTGATATCATTTTTAGTGACGAAGATATTTCTTGGATTTCCATAATTAAAGCTTAATTGTCTTCTCATATCCAAACCAAATATCTTGGTCTCCTTTACTTGTTTGGGAATCGAGGTTGCTCAATATGGCGGTTCTCTTATTCTCTCTCACCTGAAGTATTGTATGGATCTTCTGCATGTTTCAGGTTATTTGGGGTGATCTTGCTGATATCCTTATGGATGCGAATTTTAAGCTTTCTTCTCTTGGTTTTGCTTCAAACTCACTGTTGCCTACTTATTACTATTGTCTATTTTGTGGGAAATTGATATATCTTCCTGTCACTCGTCCGAACATTTCATGTGTTGTGAGCACTGTTAGCTAGTATATGCAGTATCCCCATACATATTGTCTTCACGCTGACCTTAAGAAATCTTCTGGCCGGGGTCTTATCTAACGGCCTTCCTCCTCTCTCACTGACTGCTTATGCACATGCTGATTATACGGGTTCAGTGGATGATAGTCAACGACTAGTTATTGTACATTTTTTTAGAGGAAATGTTACTTGGCGGAGCAAGAAACAGACTTTTGCCCTCCCTTCTGTTGAAGTTTGAGTATTTTTCGATGGCTCGTGCAGTTTCCGAGCCTAACATGGTGGACGGATTTTGGAGAGGAAAATGGTCTAGGAAGCACGGACAGTCCAAAAATTTATTTTGTTTCCATGTGCGGATATGGCACGGGCACTCCAAAATACCTTATGATACACCAACATAGGTGTTGAATCCATGTCCCGTGACAGACTGGGTGGGTTGGGGGGGGGGGGGGGGGGGGGCATGTTGTAGCTCCGTCCCTACCTACACGTGCGATGTTACTCTCATATCTTGATTGTTTTTGACAAGAGCTCGACGCCAAATCACTTTTAACCATGTTATGGAACCTAGACATCAGCGGACCATCTCCAATGTGTGTGAGGAGGTATCATGTTGGACATGTATCACACTGATATAGACACATACGGTTCTTTGGAGTATCCATGTAGTTAAGCTGAAGGTTCATGCAATGATAACTTGGAGTTTTCATACACTATGGTTTTTAAACCATTATTTTGTTATGGTTTTGTGCTTTGTGTCAGGTGCTTATGTTTGTGGTGGGTGCTTTATTGGGTTGGTTGGTCTTCAAAGTGACAGGGGAGAGGAGATCAGAAGTAACTTGTTAAAGAAGTTTCTCAATGATTAAGTGCATGATAAATATAGGATGTGATTGACACTTGATGACCTGTTCTTGTTACTATACTATTCAGTTTGTGGGTTTCGATTCAGCCAGAATCGTTAATCTGATGTTTGCTTTCTGAAATGAGCCTGGTTTTCTTCTCTCGGTTTTGGGTTTGATTGCTTGGAAACCAATAAATTTTAATATAGAACTATGTCCTGATTGTGTAGTATGCACTTCAGATTATATAGCTAGTTAGCTGCTTTAGGGTGCAATATAAACACAAAAACGGAATCTTTTTTTATTCAAAGAACGTGAAATTTGTTTGTTTGAGCTTCAACCCATATGTTACACAACAAATTGCAAGGGCTCAGCTCTAAAGAGCACCCAGTGAGCCTCATATCTAGCTATTTAAAGCATTGGTTAGCATCAAGCAAAACTGTCATAATTTCATTTGTCTATTCTGTTTGTTTTTTCTTGGAAGTTGTATAGTCATGTATGTGCAGGTGGAAGCACACATACATTTATGAGAATGCAGGCATGTCTGATAGGCAGAGGGCTACTTTTATATTCTCTTATTTCCATAGACGAGGTAGAAGTAGTTATTTGAAATCTGTGGCAAATGACCTTGGAAAGAAAATTGTTTATTTCTTCCTTTAGACAGAGGCGTGGAATTGGGTGGGTGGGAGGAACATATTGTAAGCTGTATATACTGTCTTGATTTAGACTCTCCTCAGTTTGGGGCCTATGTTGCACGGACACGGAAAATGGTGTCTGTATCCATATCATGTCAATTTTTGTGCAACATAGGGGTATACATGTCTGAAAATGTCCGTGTTCCGTATCCATACTTGTGCAACATGGCTTGGGGCCTATTGCAGCAAAAACTCCACTTTTGCTTTCTTGCGGAAGCACAGGTGGGTGGAGGAAGTGGGCGGGATAGGGATCTTGTAGTGGCTTCTTAATGCTATGTTGTTAGATGGCATGACACAATCTATAAGGGTAATTTGGTTTCAGGCACACAGCAATTAGCACGTTTGGCTACCGGAGGTTTGGCACAATTTACAAGGGTAATTAGGTTTAAGGCACATAGCAATTAGCAGGTTTGGCTGCGGGACAGTATGCTAAGAAGCAATTTCATGTTAGATATCATGCATACTGACTATTGAGTAGCCTATTATTGTGATAGGGTACCTGAAGTGATAGTATGGGCCCTAAGATACTTGCAGATTTTTTTAATAATGGTTCCTGGAAGTTGTCAAGTTGATCTGTTTTGTTCAAGAAGTTGATCCTTTTTGAAATGGTCTTGGAGGTTTAGCCCTATGTTGTCAACATCTGCAAAGGTGTGGGATTGAGTGAGTGGGATGAATAGATTGGATGCTGCATAGACTGTCTTTGGTTAGACTCCTGGACTCTGGGCCTATGGCACTAAATAACTCCAATTTTTTTGGCTTTCTATAGGTTGAAAAAGGGGAGGGGGAGGCAGGGTACTTGCGATCTTGATGCTACTAGGTTTAAGGCACATGGCAATTGGCAGGTTTGGTTGCAGGAGAGTATGCTGAGAAGCAATTTCCTGTTACATATCATGTATAATGCGTCGCCTACTACAATGATTGGAGGCCTGAATTGAAAGTATGGTCCCTAAGATAGTTGCAGGTTTTTTCATCTATAGTTGCTGGAATTTATCAAGTTCCGGAATATAAGGTCCCATGATCTAAGTAAATCAAGGATACTGTTTGCTAATATGAGGTCTTATTTTGTCAAATAATTTGATCCTTTTTAAAATATTCTTCAGATTTAGCAATACCTCCTCGACATCAACCATTTCCTATGACTGTTGGTTCCTGGGATTTTTCCCTTGGTTGAACTGGTGCTTGATATTCACTATATGACACTCCATTTTTCTTTATTCTGTTTGAAAGGTGGTCTAGCAGAGAGCATATGAAGTAGTATATAGTTGCCCATGTTTCAAAAGTACGCAGTAGATTTGTGAGGTTAAATTTATATACTCTATAAATTAGAAATTGTAGCAAGTTGAGAATAAATTTATTTTACCTGAGAAGCATTCTTTCAAATTAAGTACTTGTTTCCTAGTGAATAGCACACTTAAGTGGAACTTAGAATATCAGTTGGGAATGTTATGAGTACTTGATACTTTGGAGTACACCTATGTTGCACGAATACAGATGTGGATAAGGACACGATATAGATACATGTTAATGATAGTGATACTGAAATGTTCAGATACGTACAAGGTAGTAACCTATTCTGCATGAATACAGACACAATTATGGGTACGGATACGATATGAGCACCATTTTCCCATGTCATGCAACATAGAAGAGTTCTGATAGATACATGACGAAGAAGAACAACTGGGAGCAGAGAATAAAAGCCAGTTTTCAGGAAAGTAAATTCAAAGCGCTTATATATATATATATATATATATATATATATATATATATATATATATATATATATATATGGAATAAGGGTGAATTTATTCCTCGCATATATATATATATATATATATATATATATATATATAGTTTTTGACTATAATCAATATGATCGTCCAATGATGGTTTGGAAGTCTACTGGGAGAGAGAGATTAGTGAATGCATAGTTTTAAAAGACGAAAGGCGCACCAAGGCAGAAAGGTTCCTGGAGCCTGAGGCGCTAGGCATAAGGCTCAAGGCGTGCCTTTTGAAAGCTAGGCGCACTTTTTTCTTTATATGTAAAAAATATCTACATTTAAAAACTTAGCTACATAGAAGTCCAAATTCTTTGAAAATATCACTAATTATAGGTACAAAATTATTCTTTATATATATATATATATATATATATATATATATATATATATATATATATAACAATCTAAAAGCCTATTAGATATAAATAACTTAAACTATATACATATAATATACAAACCACATATATATAAGCCTTTAAATATAGAAGTACATTCTAATTTAGAAAACAATCTAAAACCCACAATAATATTAATGACAATAATTTCTATACTTTCCAATAAAGCCTATAAACTATATAACATATATATAGAAGGTTGGAATATATATATATATATATATATATATATATATATATATATATATATTATATTATATAGATAAGTAACTTTACGCCTAGGCGTGCCTTGTTGAGCGCCTGGAGCCTGCGCCTTTCTACACTAGGCGCGCGCTTTTTTAAGGTGGTGCGCCTGGCTTGTTCCTAGGCGCTGTCCCTGCGGATCGCTGCGCCTTGCGCCTAGGCGCGCTTTTTAATTCAATGAGTGAATGGATATCAATATATCAGTTTATTTGAGAGATGCTTCTAATTTAAGCTAGGTAATTGATGGAAAACTTTGTGTCACAGAATACACCCAAGAAGCTTTGATTAATTTGTAATATTCTTGTCATGGAGGATTAAGATGGTTTATCTGACAAGCTAAATGAAGTTACTAGAGATGTGGGTGGTAGAAATCCTACTTGTTTATGCTTGATTTGCTGAAATTTAAGAGGCGGCCTTTGGGTGCGCGCTATCTAGATTATTGTGCATTATTGATCAAATTACGTAAGAGATGAATGCACTTCTACACAAGAAAACTTAAAATCATCAGCATGTCGTAAATACACTATTGGAAATGGGATTGTTTTTTTAGATATAAGCCCCTAAGGGTCTGCTTGGTAACGGTGTTTTCACCGGTTTTAGAGTGTTTTTGAACCGACCGTTTATGAAAACCTTTGCTTGTTAATTTTTTTGAGGAACCGGGTTTGGCCGGCTCAAAACCTCCCAAAACCGGTGTAATGTAATTTTGGGTGGCTTTATAAACACCCAAAATCAGTGGGTTTTAAGGGGTTTATTATTTATTCCATTTATATCCTCACCAAAAATATATAATTATAACTACTAATACACTTCCCTATTTAATTTTATTCGTGTAAAAAAACTTTCAGAACCGTTCATTAGTGAATTACCAAGCATGGATTAAACTGGTCTAAAAGCCGCTACTTAAAAACCACCCAAACCCTGACCACTCATAACCGCTCAAAACCGGTACTCTAAAAACACCTCATAACCGCTACCCTACAATTGCCCAGCAGACCCTAAGGGTTTGTTTGGTTGCAAGCAAGTGGAGTGAATTGAAAGAAAGTGACTTTATCAAAGTCCGATTTTTAAGCGACTTTTGTCCCCTTGAAAGTAACTTCCATAACTATACCTATTTGGTAGTATCTAAGTTAACATGACTTAAAGTGTAGATTTGTGCATGTCCCTTAGTGAATAGTGGGTGGTAAATAAAAAATTATTTAATCTCACTTGTTTTCCACATCAAGCTTGAAAGAGAGGACGGCACATTCACATTTTTAAGAGGAGAATACCTACTTTAATTTTATGTCATAAATAAAAAGTGAGATTCATACTCTACTTGCTTGTAACCAAACATAAAAAGAGGTGAGAGTGCAATAAAAAAGGGCTAATTAGTCTTTAGTCCCCGTATTTTATATCAGCTTAGAGTTTAAGTCCTAACATGTCCAATTGGAAAGTTTAAGTTTGGATCCTGAATTTTTATTTTTGGTTTTCTTTTTTCCATTATACCCTGCTGAGCCTATATAGGAAAATTCCATTATCATGCAAGTTTCATTGTCATGCATGGGAGAGAGGGTATAATAGAAAAATGAAATCAAAAATAAAAATCTAGGGTCTAAACTTTTCAATTGGACATGTCAGGACTTAAACTCTAAGTTGGTATAAAATCCAAGGTCTAAACACTAATAAGCCCCCCAAAATGGCACTTTCGTCACACTTGTTTGCAACCAAACACACCCTAAACGGTGGCAGGGTTGGTGCTTGTGGCTCTTCCATGGATGGGTTGAAGGATTAGCGACGAAATCCCGTTGCTCGAGAAAATAGGAGGGAAGGATGAAGGACAAAATGGTCAATTAAGTGTCATCCCTTAACTTTAGGTGTGGTATGCTACTGTCCTTAACCACAGGTGCTTATGAGGAGCAATCTATATGAATATTGGCGTCTCCTTTGTCATGTTTTTCTTGAATGGGCAAGATTTGAGGGGCTTATTTCTGAAAACCCAATAAAATTTCCGTTGATGGTTGCTTCACCTTTCACAATGTTTATAATGCAATACCTTGTGATGCATCTGTGAGATGTATACTATTAAGGACCAAGGATAATCCATTGGCTTCAATTCATCTGACGGAGGTAAACAATCATTTTTTTTTTTTTACTGATTACTCCTACACTTTTTCAGGCATATTATCAAGGGATGAAAATACCCATCACCTGTTCATGCTTGGAAGTAAAGAATAAAGAAAGCATGCTGTGAGTGAATTCCTCTACTTTTTTGTCACATTTTTTCTGCTTCTTTTACTGAATATTTTATCTAAGGCAGCAAGAAAATCCTTCCACCATGTGAAACGAGTCAGAGGAACAATTACTGCAATGCTAGCAGATATGCTTATAATAACTCTGGAAGTTACGACAGGAGACAGGTCTGAATTAGCACATGCTAAGTAACAGTGAGAGGATGCATTATTTTAGGGAGGCCGAGAGAAATATGCATTAAAGCCATACCTTGGTTAGGAGGTAAATTTATGATGATCAACTCCTGTCCATCTATTTGTAGGTTATACTAAATCTTTGCCTGGTGAACACCAAGTTGTGCAGGTAATTAGCATCAACATTTGTTTATTCTTGGGCACAATGTCGTCAATGTGCTCTTATAGATGTTTTGAGTTTATAGCAGGTGCCATAGGTTTCGCGGAATTTACTTGCTACTGTGGATGCTTGAGAACCCAGTTTGGTTTTGGACACTTTGGCACAGAGTGAAGAGATCTCAGGGCCCTTAGCATTTAAACTCAAGGGTATAGCCTTGGTTTGAGATGTCAGTACACTTTCCACACCCAATGGTCCCATCCTGACCATTCAAAATGGTGGGCCTAATCAAGCCTGAGCTGAAGGTAGCAAGCATCCAAATGGTGATGGACCTTTTGGGAGCAGCTTGGCTGAGACATTCAATCCTCTGTGTTTGTTTTCTGAAACTCTCAGTGGTCCACATTTATTGACTGATGGAACTCCTGGAGGTACTGCTTCATGTGACCTAATTGCTTATTGGGTCTAGGTGGGCCATCATGGCCTATAAATCTGTAGCCCAAGAGTTCCTAAATTGGAAGCCTAGAGTCCATCCCATGTGTTGAACTCCATAGTTTGGGGGGTTGGATGGGTGCTAGAGGAGCCCATGAAGTGGACATCTTGTCGTTTATCATTAGGAGTTTGAACCCTAATACTCTGTTACATATGATTTTCTTGCCCTTTCGAAAACTTATGCATCATCTGTACACATCATTTCTTCTTTCCTGATTTTGGAACAATGTAGGGTTGTTGCCTTCTCAATGAGGTTCCAGTTGGTATGACCACTGTGATGGGTAGCGCTTTGAAGTCGTTAGCTTATTCAATGATGTCTAAGACTAAGTATTTCAATTTGAAAGTCGGGAGGGGTTACTTTCGGAAGCTGATTTAACTTTTCATGTATTTCTCAATGTATTACCTTGATATCCCATCTTGTACTTTTACATTTTTATTGATTCTTTCATAGTTTGGTCATTCATATTGCTTTTGACATCTCCTTTTCATGGTCAGCAGCTTGACTCAAAGTTACCAATCCAGCTTTATGACAACAAATTCTGGTAAGCCCCAGCAATATCGAACCTATTGTAAGGCTATATTAACTTTGCTGCCATTATGTTAAAGCCCATTTCATGTACGTTTCTTAGTGACATTGGTAATAGGTGGAAAAAACTCGGCTACTATATCTGAAAATACTTCTCCACTAACGAAAAAACTGATACTCTGACTAAGACTATAGGATGTTCCTGCAAAATTATGACCTTCCCCCGGAATGTGAGCGCTATGAGCTATAAGTAACGATTAGGCATCAACTATACTACTGCAGGTGTATCAGTGTCAAATAAAGAGAGTGGCATGCATGCATTTCATCATGAGCCATCTTTGCCTGCATTTTTTTCTCTCTCAGTGCAGTAGTGCACCCACTTCTGAAGCATCCTTTATTCTTGCTCACAAGCATATATACTTAGCAGAGCCACATAAATATATTTTGTTGTTAGTTGGTGTTGGGGAGGGTCCCTGGAGTTTAGTTTTTTTTATTAGACAAGGGAGACAGCTGTCTCCTGCTGGAGAGCAGATGGTGGCCGTACGATGAGCACTCTGATGCAGAATGGACGGCACTGCTCTGTTGTTGAGCACGTAGGTACTCCTGCCACCAGAGGGAGGCATTGCACGGGAAGCTCAACATAGATATAGCACAGCATCTGCACATTACTCACTCTGCAGTGTTGCAGTGCTGCTGCTGTTGCTGCTGCACCTGCAGTTTGGTGCAGTGCCACTAGCAGTAGCAGTGTTGGCTAGCATCTTGTGTTTTGGTCCTTGTGCTGTTGCTGTGACCGAGAGACAAGACCAATCCTTTGGATCTTTAGATGCTCTTCGTATCAGTCAGCCACTCAGTCACACACACTCTTTCTGGCTCGGTCTTCCACACTATCAGACTGCACTGCACTCACCTGATGATAGTTAGATCGGGATGGCAGCTGTCCCTCAGCTTTGTCTGGAGGAACTGAGTTCCCCCACTTCCCACTTCCTACTACTCAGTTAAACATCCTTTCTTTGCTCTCAGTTCAATTTGATACTTTAGGTGGTCTAGATTGAGATATCGGTTTCCTGGCTCTCGGTCAAGTAGCTGCAGTAAGTTACAGAAGTACTGGTTGGTGCATAAGACTCATTTGTAACCAACACTTGTCTGATAATGGTATTTCCTCGACATTCATGTTGAATATACGGTCCTGATATGTCTAGATCCAAAAAGGATCGGACCGTAGTTGGAAGTGATTTTGCACGACTGTAATCATGTTATAAATAATTGAGATCTAAGTAATTTCTTCTAGAAGTTATCATAATGGTCTTAATGTTATAGCAGAAATAGTTTAGGGTATGAAAGTGGAAAAGCAACAATGTATTTAACTGAGAATTAGATAAAAGATTCTGAACTGTAGTCAGCACTTGACGAGAAGATAAGCCTGAGCATGATATGTTAAGTTCTTGCTAATGATGAACTCTACTCATATGGTCAACAAGTTTAGACACTGGATCTGATCATGGCCATGAGAGCTGACCTCATTGAGGACAAAAGCTAGCCTAAAGATCTCATGCATGGTTAGGCTGACTTTTTATTATTATTTATTTTAAAGTAGGCTGGCTGAGAAGAAGAAGAAGAACATAATTGTATGAAATAAGATTGGTGGCAGTAAAGCATACATCTCGTCTTAAACTTTGCTCACATATACATTAAAAGTGTTCCAAAGAAGGAACGCAACTACACTACTGTTGAACATGTTTCACTCTCCTGAGAGAAATGAGTAATTAATCTATCGACACAGATTTGCTCAAATGAATGAATTTACATATAAAGAAGAACCAACTGATCGGCTTGACCTTTGATGAATCTATGGATGGTTTTGACATATATATATCGGTATATGACAAATGACTCACCTGTTGTTTGTTTCAATACAGACCATGCACCTGCTTATAAGAACTAAGGTTGCCATCACTCTAGCTAGTACAATGGAAGATGGCATCTGTATGTTCATTTTCTTTTTTATAATGATGTTGATAAACACATGGATGTCAATTTTTTTTAATGTTGTTTAGTACTATTCTTATTTGAGACAAAACGTTTTATCACTTCTGCATAAGTTTGGATACATAGTGTTGTTAGATATCTGTGTATATTGTGTTATCAGAAATTACCTAGTTCCATCAGGTACTGCTATTAAGTATTTCTTAGGTAAATCATTTTTGCCGGTTTGTATAGAAAACCTAAACACAAACTATAGGAGATTCAACCTGATTCTAACGGTAAGTGATTGTGCTCAACAGATTGTTTTCTGTCGACATAAGCTTTATATTTAAAGAATCCGTCGTCTCGTAGGTCCTGCACAGCCATGGGAGGAGGCTTTCAAATGTAAGAGGGCAGTGGCACCCACATCCGCGACAAGAGGACATGCTGGCTGTTTGTGGAGGTACGTTTTGGAATTCAATCAGATATGTTTTGACCCCTCATAGTTGATTCCTGTCTATACTTGGTTTCTCAGTATGCGAACTCTTTTCTTGTTAGTCTCTCTACCTTTGTCAAAATTGACAAATCAGATACTGTAAATCCACAAATCGGATAAATTCTTTGCTCTATCATTTCCTTTGGGAAATTGCAATTTTCCTTTCCGGTGTTTGGAAAGGTCGGAAAAATTGGAAGAGAAAGTGAATCATTGGGGTTGGTGGGGAACGATTTTTCCTCCTATTTTTTGTTCCTTTGTGAATCTTTTTTCTGCTACTTTTCTTTGGCATCCAAACACAAACACAGGAAATGAATGATTTTCCTTTCCCAATGCCCTGATTCTGCGAACCAAGCGTAGCGATTAAATTTGAGGAGGAGGAGGAAGGGGGGGGGGGGGGGGGGGGGGGGGTAAACATGGGGAGGCAATACTGTCGAACTCACGGCTATGCCATGAAACCGCAAAAACTTGTGTCAGGCTAGATGTTAAATACCTTGGTGAGAGACAGTTGTGCAGAATTGAATCCCCATGGATGGGGTCCCCCCTCTTTCAAAATGGACAATAACCAGCTGGGGAAGAACAAAGATATCCCTGACTTGAGCTCAGATGCTTTGATGATGGGGACTATTACAAGACAAATTATAATTGCACTCCATTAATATGATGATGAGAAAGTAGTAGGTGGAAATGATAAGGAAGGGCACTGTGGGTGGGTGATGAAACACTGCAAAGAGAGGATTGATCAATGTTTGTGAAAGTATCCCTTAAAACTCGGATCCGCAGCAGCCAATTTACATCTTTACAAAAACTACCAGGAATGTTTCAGAAAAAATGGACATACTGCGTAAAAGAAAACTTTGCTCCATCGCCGTTGTCTCCATTGATCCTGCTATGAATATTCCCCAATTTTTTCAGTAATTTTAGATCAAGCTTTTGATAAACTCAGATGTTCTGCTAGTTCAGTGCCAACTCTTCAATATATTTCTTGCTATAAGCGAGTAGAACCAAATAACTCGATTGTGGTAGTTGAACCAAATGACTACATATTTCTTATAGCCAATTTCTCAGTGTGTTGTTCCTGTAGCCTATACAAATAGGGGGACTATAGGAGAGATTGGCCATGGGAAGTTGCTGATATGTGTCTCATAGAACTATGAAGTGCTGCATAGACAATCTATGGTTGAGGCCCTAAAGAACAGATTTAGCTTAGAAAGAGATTGCAGAAGAAATAAGACTGACATAAACGTAGTTAAATTTCAAATTCATTACAAAACAAGCCTACCAAGCTAGCTAGAAGGAAGCAATAAAAATGAGAAGATCAAACAAGTAGGTGATCAACATAAATCCATCACAGAAAAGAGAAGCATGAAGCTATGGTCAAAGTCCCTACTCCCAACTCCAATATCTGCAGCAAAGAACAAACCATTGCTTAAGATTAAGAAGTAAAGGAGAGAAGCAGACCACTACTACTGAGGGAAGTCATGAAGTCCCATGGGGATGGAAATGGAGAGCTGGGTCTTGGAGCTCTCCCCTTCCAGGCCCATCCACGACTCCCTGCTGCTCTTCTGGGGCCACTCGTTGAAGAAATGGCGAAGCGGCCTCTGGCTCTCCTCCTCCTCCTCCTCCCTCTCCTTGTCGGTCCTCCCCAGCTTGAAGTCGGCTCCGAGAACGAAGCAGTGCTTCTTCCTCCTCTCCTCCTCCTCCTCCTCCTCCCCCTTGTAGTAGACAGCGCTCTGCTTCGGCTCCCCCAGGCCCAGTGGCCTCAGCTCCCACGAACCCCCCCTGCCCCCAGCCGTCGCGTCGGAGAGGAAGGTGTACTCGTCGACATCCTTCATCCCATGGCAAAACCTGCTCAATGCCAGCATTTAGTAGCAAGAGAGACAAATACACCAAGTAAACTAAACCAAGCAAACCACCTGTTGTCCGAAGTACTGTTGTAGGGATGATGAAGAGGATACTGGTGGAGCTGGTAGGGGTAGTAGGAAGAGTCCGGAGCGGAGATCGAGAGTGGAAGAGGAGAAGGGTTCATAGAAGAAGAAGAAGAAGTGGTGGAAGAGTAAGAAGTAGCTGTAGAGGACGAGGAAGGAGTGTTGTTGTTGTTGTTGTTGTTGAGAGAGATTTCCACAGGCTTTCTTGAACGGTTCTTTCCTCTATGCATGTGCCTCTCGCAGTACTTGGAGTCCGGATAGGCCTCCTTGGCGCACCTCCACTTCTTCCCGTCCGTCCTCCTGCACCTCCCTGGCTCCGGGTCCTCCGCCTTCCTCCCGTACCCCCCCATCTGGAAGCAACTCCACCCCACTGTGTCATACATTCATCGTCAGTTCCTCTGACTAATATCTTATCGTTCATTCTTTCACTCGCTATATATATATATATATATATATATATATATATATATAAAAAAAGTGAACTTACTGCCTGGCTGGGAATAGTATGGAGGAATGCCGGGAGCGGCGGCGGCGGAGCTGAACAAGAAGCTCCTCCTGATGGGGAGGAGGAGGTCGGGCGGGACAGGTATCCCCGAGGCCATGTACTTGTAGATGAGGGCCTGGTGCTCCAGCTCCTGCCATTGCGTTGGAGTGAAGGGGTACCTACTGCTGCTGTTGCTGCTCCTGCCTGTACTGAGCATCATCCCAAAGCAAAGGTTGAGGTTGAAGAGAGGAGTCAGCAGTGGTGGTGGTGGTGGTGAGCTACTTATAGAATCAATGAATAGGAAATGAGTTTTTTTTTTTTTTTTTTTTTTTTCAATTAGTTAACGGTTGGTTTTTTTGCATAGGTTGGGTCATTCAGTCAAGAGGAGAGGGAAAGGCAGAATGAGGAGGAGGCGGCTGCAGAATCTTCCCTTCCTCTACTTGTGCATGGGCAAATCACAAGACCTACCACTAGAGAAACAATAAAAAATCAAGAAAAATGTTTAGAGAAGTCATCAAAGAAAGGAAAGCCTAAATCTAAACGCACTCCAAGTTTTACTTGGGACTAGTCTAGTCCTACAACTGCCAACAAAGTTGACAGTCCTAAAGAATTTGAATATTAAAATTAGACTGTGAACGAAGTTGACAGTTTTCTTTAATGTTAGGACTGCCAACAAAGCTGTCTGGAGTAAAATGTGGAATGTCTTTAGTCGAAAAAGAGAGCTCTCCCTCTCCATATCTATCTATCTACTGAAGGAGTGGTGGTGTGGTGTCAGTGTGTGCAGCTGATGCTGCCACCTGGGGTCAGTATAGCCTCTGCTCCCTCTTATTATTATGACTGAGTGCTGCTGCTGCCAGTCCTGAGTCCTGACACCAACAGTAGAGAGAGAGAGTTCTCTCTCTATTACACACATACACACACTGCAAGCTGCTGTGCTCTCTGCTGCCTTTTGTTTCTGTTGTCTTCTGCCAGCTTTACTGAAACTCATAAACAAAAGGGCTTTGCTTGTTGTGTGAGTGATGGATGATGCTTTCAGAAAAACAAAAACAACGAGGGAGGAATAAAATAGAATAGAGCAAGAAAATTACAAAGAATCTACATGTTAGCTACTCACTTGTTTCTTTCAGCTTCTTCTCTTCTGCAGCAGTATAGAATCAAAGCATCCACAGCTGCATTGTCACTTGCTTCCTTTTTCACCTCCCCATATTCCTGCTCTGAGTTATGGCCAGTAGCGGATCCAGGATTACAATTTATTGGAGGCACAATTATAGAAAAGTTCGGAGATAATTTTTTTTTGGAGTATAATAATATATAATAATAAAAAAATCACTGGGGCCTGCCCCTAGTGCCTGCCATGTGGATCCGCCACTGGTTGTGGCTATTTGAGCATCAAAAGTAAGGCTCATCCCAATTTCTAGATTCCATTTTGTAGTACAAGTAAGATTCAATTAGAATTTCATAAACGTCTCGTCCCACCGACACGAGCTATATCCCGGACATCAGAATTTCTACATTTAGAATGAAGGAACCCATTTTGTAGAATAGTAAGGCTCAATTTAGAGTCTCAATTTCTAGATTTTTATATTATTTTTTGAAAATAAAAGGATGACACATTGTTGTATATCTATTCATATAAGTTTGCTATCAAGATTTATTTGTTTACTATTCTCGTACAAACCAACAAATTCTACATTTATTTATTATTTTTATTACAAGCTTGGTCCTCAGGATGCATTCTTGAGCCCCATCTACTATTGATGCTCTTATGCAGAATTTGAGGAGCATCAAGATGTACGCAATCTCATTTCCGACTTATAAAAGAGTGTTTTCGCTTGATGATTCGAATCCTGATGCAAACAACAAATCTTATTGTTGTATTAGGACACACCCTCTTGTGTCCGGCTTTTCTGCTCTGTTGGTGCTTTGGAAATATTGGTGGATGGTCACAGTTTTAATTATATATATATATTTTTACATGGGAGTGATTGGTGAAAGCTTTAACCAGACTTTTTTTTTCCATGCTTGCATCATTTATCCATCCCCATGGGAGGAGTGTACTGGTGGTACTAAATACAGTTGTGTGTCTGTCTGTACAATGCTCACTGATCAGGTGCATGTGATGGAGAAATTTTTTTTTTGTAAGAAATAGGACAGTGAAAAAGAAATTTAGAAGAATAATATATTCTACGAAAGTACATGTGCCAATCTATTTCATTTCTGTCCGACCGTCTGGCGGAATATATTCTTCTATATTATTCTTCTAAACTTCTTTATGTGTGTCATATTTCTTACAAATTTCTTTCGTATGAATAAATTTTCTTACATAGCTTTGGTAGTCAAAGACTCCAGCCTCATAGCTCCAGTGGTTAGCAAGTGGAGGCATATCACATCTTTAGGTGGGTTCGATACAACGGAGAAGCAGATCATTTTTTCTAATTATGGCGGGAGTTAAAAAAAGTGCATTGGGTAAAACCTAACTCAAAAGTCGATACAACTGGTTTCCACTTTTTGTTTTGATAAGCTGGATTACTTTTTGGATAGCTTGTAAAAGCTTTCGGGTTATGGTCCTACTACCTAATTTATCAAGTGTTTTTCACAAAAAAGTACATGTTAGATCGATACCTAGTTAATAATTTATTATTCCTTACATTGTTTTTTTAATATTAATTATATGGGTTAATTATGCTGACCTTTCCAATGTTTCATGAGTATTACATGGACTATTCTTATTTCAAAAATAATTACACCGACCATCTTTCTCTTTTATAAGTTTTATTAACCATATGGATGGTCAGTGTTATTAGTTTCTATAGAAAATAAAAATTATAAGGGATGTCCGTGTAATTAGTTTCAAAGCAGAGGTGGTCCGTATAATAAATGTAAAATATAGGGATAATTAATGTAATTGATCAACATCCATCATATTACCAAAGTGATATTACAACAAACTTCTGACAAGTGTTTCAAGACTTGCATTTTTTGCACTAAAATGTGGAACACATGGCCTTTGATTCTTCTGGAGGGTGAAGGTGAAGCATGCAAATTTTGAATTGTTATGGTAGTTTCATCGAAATGTTCCCTCAAGATGTTCTTCTGTGGTGTGGGAGAGTGACACAGAACCATAGAACTCAGCCCCCCAGACACAAAGCAGGTTTTCTTGTTCTTTATGAACAGAAGAGAGCAGCAGGAGGGCCCGGGCAATAATACACAAATCTTTTGGACTTTTGTGGATATATTTGGGAAAGGCCCAACTGTTCATATATATTTTTTTTTTTTCATAGTTCCAAATCAAGTTAGGAAAAATCTTTTTTGCCTCCTGTCTCTGCCCAATTGGTGTGACCGCGGGCAAACGTATCCAAAATCCATTCGTCCTCCTATTTGCGTGGGATCCACCGTCGGTGATCTGCTAATGAGAAGTCGTCACGTGGATCGTGGGTCAAAACTGCGGACCAAAAGCGCAGTCCATGTAGCATTGTCGATCTATTTATGATGCCTCACTAAACTATGGCAAAATATTTCTCCAATTTAGGCCACACGTAAAAGCACTACGGAATTTGTTGGGGGCATCATAGTTTTTTTGGTGCCAAAATTTTGACCGTCCTAAATAATAGGATTCAAATTTTGACAGCACTAGGACTGTCAAATTTATTGATTCTAGAGTGATCTCGTTCGTTGTGATTTTTATTTTATTTTTATGTTTCTAATAATTTCCATATGGCTAGATTATCCAAGACCCCCTTGTATACGTACCGTTTAAATAAAACAAAGATTCATCATCATAGCATGCACATATCATTGATCAACTATGCATTGCTATTAATTTATCAAATTGTTGAAGCCTTGTATGAATTATGAAGAAGAAACTATATGGGCCGACAGCAGTATCACATGAGACTTTCTCTTGCCACGGCCCATGCCTGTGTCCATAGTCTCAGAATATCCATGTGCCCATTTATTATTTCCCAGATTTTTTTTTTGAGGTATCCTTTTCTCCGGCTTGGCAAATGCCAAGGGGGGATTCGAACATGTGCCTTCCGCGCCGGGACCTCCGTTGCAATATAAAATCATTTGAAACTCTACAAATAGAGACCAGAAAATAAAGGAATCATGTCCCTCATGCAATGCAACGTGCACAAAAAGAATTCGTAGATAAAACCTGACATCTCAAAAATAAAATAAAATAAATAAATAAAATAAAGTGCCTCGTAAGAAAGAAAGCATTATTAAGACCATCTCCAATGGTGATTTCTAAAATTGAGTTCTTATCCTACTTGGCATTGTACTTTAAGGAGATTTATATCCTAGTTGGAAGAGTTTTTACATAGAAATTGTAGACATACAAAAATGCTCTCCAATGGTTCTTCATTTCTATTCTATGTGTCACATAGTAAAAGGACAATTTAATGGTGTGGGGCCCAATAATAATTGTCATGAGAGATAGGAGAATTTCTATGAGAGTTTCTACATGTAGAAACCCTCCTAGAAAGTTTCCATCCTACATCATTGCTACCTAGGATAGAAATGGTGATAGAAATCACCATTGGGAGAATTTTTTTCTAAAATGGATTTCTTCCATAGAAATAGGGAAGATAGAAACCCCTATTGGAGATGGTCTAAGTGCTCAAGGCCCTATAAAGGATCTACAAGGTTTCTCAAATACCTTTTAAAGTGACATAACCTAGATTATTAGGGGACAACATACAATATTTGTACTTTTGTTAGGGTCTATTATCAAATTTGACTGGGTTGGAGATGGCACACACCCTAAATTCTCTTTCTAACTTCTTTTATTCCCTAAATTTGCTCTATCTTCCTTCATACTTATTATATTTTAGGTTAATAATTTGTCAGTGTGTGTTTTTTTAAAATTTAGAACCTAAGAACCCAATATTAGGATTTGGAGCTTCAGTTTTGGACATAGTCCCGTTGGGGACGACACACGACTGTCAGAAATTTTGCAGTCCTAACAATAGTCAGATCTATCAGGAGAAGTAAGACTGATATTAATATTTTTTAATTTATATTAGTTCTTTTGCTAGAATTTTGGTTGATCGGTCTTGAACGTGTACTTGATTGTTTTTAAAGCTTAAACAACATCTAAGTTGATTGCAAGAAAATATACAGTACTAACAATCTAGATTTGCTTTTAAGCAATAAAATACACATTGGCAGAACCACTAAAATAAATTAAAAAGTATTAAGTACAGTATTTGACGATCATAAAAATTAACCAGTAACACCTAATGGTGCGACACGAGCTGTCTCATCTATCAATGAGGCAGAGTTAGATTGATCTGTACTTGATAACTGGAGCAGAGAATCAAGTGGAGACGTTCGAAAATACTAAAAAAAAAAAAATTATTCTATTTTAATTTTAAATTTTGATTACGGTCCAAAATGGTAAATCAAATAAAAATTATAAAATTATATAAATACATTCAATTCTATGTATACTTTATGAGATAAAAAAATGTCTATATTTATATGTATATTTTGAAAATAATAATAATAATAATATGTACCTTTTTTGAAATCAAAATTTGGTAAGTTAAAACAACTTAACTTTGGGTTAACTTTGAAATACATCAATTGTATTTATAAAATTTATATTTGTTTGATATTGTAACTATTGAAGTGAATGGAATAATATGATAGTTTGACAAATAAGGCTTAATTTTGTTACCCTCAACTATTTCAGTTTTTAATATATTTTTTTGTACAACTTAACGCCATCAACTATTGAGTTATTATAATTTAATACCCAAAATAAAAGAAAAAAATGACGAAATTCCTTCCCCAGACAACACCTCCCTCCCCCTCCATCCCTATCGCGGCAGCCATCCCACCCCACCCCTCCCATCCCCTCTTCTCTTTCTTCGTGCGTAGCAATGATGACAACAATGACAGAAGGAGCAGTGGGAGGGTGGTTTTTTTTTTTTTTTTTTTTTTTGTGTGTGTGTGTGTGTGTGTGGGGGGGGGGGGGGGGGGGGGGGGGGGGGGGGGGGGGGGTGGGGCGGGGGGGGGGGGGGGGGGGGGGGCAGGGGTGGAGGAGGGGGGTTTGTCTTTTTAAGGATATCAAGTTGTATAAAAAAAAGATATCAAGTTGACAACTGAAATAGTTGAGGATATCAAGTTGACAACTGAAATAGTTGAGGATATCAAGTTAAAATTAAGCTGACAAATAATAATTAACTAGTGTGGCTTGAATGGGAAGATTGAATTACTTGCTGCCTTTTCTGTGTGGAGTCTAATTGAATGGTTGGTGTTTACATGATAGCTTTCTCAGGAGAAATTATTGTGTGGTCCGGCCTCAAGAAATTAGTGTCCGGGCTCACCATTCACCGTTGCCACATGGTGAGATCGGATCACCCAATAATTTCTCCTTTCTCAGGCTTAATGTGAAGATGAAATAGCTTCCATGCAAAGTTTTTGATCAAAAATGTTGGTGTCCTATTCACATGTTATGAAAAAAAAGTAGCAGGAATGTTCAATTTGTGTGTCAGAAAATTCTTTTTTGCTCCCACCATAATTGGGAGAAATAATTTGCTTTGGGATCGAACCCAACCAGAAGACGCGTTATATTTCCACATTCTGTTAAAAAGGATCAATAATGGAGGCATTGCTGTATGCACCAAGGAGGATTCAAGCAGTGGCGAAAGTTCGTCGAACTAATTGTAAATCCTTCGTGCCGGACAGCTAGACACACAAATTTAAGAAGATTAATCTCATATTCTTATTTAAATGTCTCTGAAACTCGAATGTTAGGGGCATTACAAAAATTAAGAAGTGATAAGACACTTATGGCAGCCATGCATATCCAGAACTGCCAAGCATCTTCGGAACTGTCAAAATTTTGGTAATCCTGAAAAATAGGACTAAATTTTTCGACAATCTTGTACATATTTACGACTGCCAAAATTTTGGAAGCAAGTCGGGGCAGCAATTGCCTATGCTTGCCTGTTTCCACTAGTTTCACAATTTTGCAGTTGTTCTCTCTTGTAACCCACCACATGGGAGGATTCACTTGAATATAAGAGGACCAAAACACAAAATATACACACAAGCAAACAAACACCAGATAACACCAGAAATTTGAAAAATTATGTACGAGCAAAAGAGAAGAAAAAAAAAAATCAGTTGGTACAACTACATAATCTTGGGAGAATTATCAGGCCACAACAAAACTTTTGATACCCACACAAGCTAAAAATCAGCTATACTTACAAGAGGAACTCCTCCATAGTTCACATTCACAAATAGCAAAATGTTTTCACCACACAAGCTATACATCAACTACTCAGGTCAGACCACCATAGTTCCATTTCACGGGTAGAAAGGATGTTTTCGTCACACCGAGCATGTCGATGATCCTTGATCATCGTCTTAGGGCTGGCACTTCTGGAGCTCTATAGCTCATGGCCGATTATGTGTTGCTTGGCTTCTCAGTTTGGACATGCTCTTTTGCAGCTCCATATTTGCTACTTTCTCAGCTTCCAATGCACGTTCAAGCTGCGCGACAAAAATTCTGGCAATCGGAAACCATAGGCGAAAGAATCACTAGAGATCTCCTTCGATGAAGGAAGGAGGATCTCTAAGTAACTAAACCAGGGGAAGCATCCTATGGCACGATACCACACAGTCGATGCATAATTTCAGAGAGTACCTTAGCTGCTCGAGCACTCCATTCGCTTAGGATGGCTCTCAGTCTTTCGTTTTCTTCCACATACTGTAGAAGTAAAATAAACATAAAATATTAGGGATTTTTTGACTTTTGTCCCACTTATTAATATGAATTTGTACTTAAATCCCGCCTTTTGGGTTTATTAGACTTGCATCCCACTTTTTGTCACTGAAAAACATTTTTCGTGACAAAACGGATGTTTTCCGTGACAAAAAGTGGGATGTAAGCACAAATTCATATTAATAAGTGGGACGAAGGTCAAGAATTCATAGCCAACAACAAAGGTACCAAAGAATAAGTTCAGCTCTAGTTTGGTTGGGTTCCTTCATAGAGAAGAAGGTTGAGGCACATTATCTCATGTGGCAACCTTTTCCTATTCAACAGCAAGAAGATTGGTTTTCCGTACATTTTATTTCCTCGTCCTTCAGCTCTTTTTTTTAAACTAGTAACCAAATAGATGCTTGATATACCTGGTTGTTGGTGATTCGAATGTGCTGGAATTCCGAGTCCCTCTCGGCAATTAAACTTCGGGCAAGGCGTAGCTCTGATTGAACTTGATTCATCTGCATTTTCAAAGGTTAAGTTATTGGAAACTTCTTAAAGGCCATTGTATTTTGTTTATTTCCAAGTACAATTCCACATCAATCAGAAACCAATTAATGCAAATGCATGAAAGAATATATGCAGAATTGAGAACAGCAAATAACATTATTTATTGATGATTGATCACTCTGGTCATTCATAAGCAGTTGACACATAATTAAGCACATCCTACCATGTCCTAGTCTCCAAGATCCCATATCAAAGATCCAATTTGGCACTAAAGTAATTTAACTGTTCCTTATTACAGAAATTTTCAATTATTTTCGTTCTCTTTATTCTTTTAATATGATACAACTTAACTATCTATTCATACACGGTGAATAAAATTTCTAGCCAGTTTCTTTTCTCCGCTATCTGAGTTCCTCTGGTGCACATTTAAGATTGTAGCTGCAGCAGTCAAGGCGAAACTCAAGCCTGTGGAGGTGGGGAAAAAATGACACTGGGGGCATGTACCTAGAAAATTGTCTAGTGGAAGTATATTTGAAGACATACAATGAAAAGGATTATTAATTATGTACGTAATTTGTATATACTATTTATACATGCCCCTGAAATCCTGGTATTAAAATATACCTAATATATTTCCTATCGTTGGAGTACAAGCCCGACCATTTTAGTCGTTAATTGGTGTACCATTTCTTCCTTATTAAAATAGATGAATGGTTGATAACATAACTAATAATCTCTTCTATGCAAAGATAACTTAAGGTTTACAAGGGCCGAGAAGAATTTCTTGTAGCATCTTATTTAGTCTGCAGACAGACAGTGGATGTATGTTACAGTATGATGCAGACAGTGTAGCCATCTGTTATGGAGAATATGCCCCCTCCATCATAGCAAGATATATGTAAAAGATGCACCTTTCTCCGTTGTATACATTTCAATTTAAAACCAATTTCAAGCTAATTCATAGTATCATACTTGTGTAGACTCAAGATGGAGCAAGATAGCGTTAGGTTGAAGAACTTCAATTCGACCCAAATACTATGTTTCATTGGTTTCATTTTATTTCAACGCCAACTCAATCACTTGCAGCACATCATCAGGAGAAATATGGAAAAAAAATCTTATATACAACTATGCAACACCTATCAACATACTAGAATTCCTGGGTTTTTTTCCCCTGTTATGATCTATTCATCATCCAAGGCTTCTCCCATCTTAATGGGGACTGGCAGCAGCTATGGAGAATAAGAAACCTCCATAAAGGATTTGACAAAGTTTTTATGACCGGCTATCAACCTCACGTCAACCCTCTATGTTGGTGTTTCTAGTCAAGGTAGCTATGAGCACGAGAAGGTCATGCCATAAAACCTAAGTATCTACCTTACGGACAGTTTAAGCTCATGCAACCAATGAGCATTCTCCAAGTTTCCCTAGATTATAAAGAGTCTAGATGAAGAGGTAGGATGATACAATATACCACAGGAAATTGACGTAGTCCCTATGACACATTAGCTAAAGATTGAAAAGGAATGACAATCCCATTCTGACAACAAAATGTGAATAAAAGAAATTACCTCAGCCGATAGTGCTCGTAATTCTTGATCACGAGATGCTAAGAGATGGGCAAGGTCAACCTGCATGACAAATGAAGGATGCTAATCGTTATTCACGCTGTTTTGGAAATAAATATATAAAATGTTACATATGTAGCATAGCGACGATAATAAGTTATGTCTTGTGTATTTATGTAGATCTGGGAGAATGCAATGAATGCATGCAATGTTCTCAGTCGAGGTCTCAGACTAATGTTTGATGTAGAAAAATTGAATAACAAGCAAGGTTGGCTAAATGGACACTTATTGACATCGAATAACAATCAATGCTGATAGAAGCCAGAACCAGGTATAGGTACAAGGTTGGTAATTTATGTTGAAACACTAAAACTACAGTGACAAAAAGTAGTATCAAACTGCTCCCTAAAGTTCCATTTCCCTTCATCATGTCACATCGTCAAGTCTCATGCCTATTCCAAATGTTTTGTTCTTACAAAAAGGTCATTCAGATTAACAATTATGCTTGTTGGTAAATTTACATAAACCAAAGCAAGAAGATAACATCTCCATTCATTATTATCACACTTTTTCTACATGATTACGTCACGTTTCCGTCAGCAAAATGTGCCTAAAATTTCAATTCCTAGCCCACCACACCCACCTACTGCCAGAAGTCACCAAAACGTCATGTGATGATTGCTTGGGGAAAGAAGCAAGATTACATGACAATTTTTGTTGCATTAACAGGGGAAATGGTGCCCGCGTCCATTTTGTGTCTGTAGTCCTAGTCCGTACATGTATTCATGTAACATATAACCTATTTGCAAATGCCTGTATCCCTGGTGCCCTTATCTGTATTTGTGCAACATACCATGACAATAATAATACCTAATTGAATCAGTGAGTTCATAGTAACAGTGAAAACAAAAACAGAAACCATGCAGGAAAATTGTTACCTGAGGGGTGCTGCCATCATCAGATCTTTGATATTTGCTCAAACATTCCTGTAAACGAAGAACCTGCAACCAAAGACGGGGGAAAGATGTATCAACCATGCATTCTTCTAATTCAAAAATCACATCAATTTACTAATTCTCATGTCATTAGCTAACAACAAAATAAAAAAAAAATCAAAAGTATGAACCTTCTGATAATACTTATTAGCCTTGTACCTTAAATTTGGTTACATAAATTAAAAAAATTCTGACATACCTCCTCACTCAAATAATGTAGGTTTTCCCGTTGATACTGCAATAGAGCCATTTGTTGATCTGAAAGGCGACCACCCTCATGATACCTAATAAAGAAAATTCCCACAAAATTAGTCACCAAAACCAATTGATGGGAGGCAACAGTAGGAAACTAATATTTAAATATTCTGCGCACTGTATGCAGGATATCAAATAATTTACCATTTTTCATCGCCCTTTGACACAATGATACTCTTCAATAGCGTTCTGAGCAATATCAATCAAATAACATTCTAAACAATAGAGGACAAACAGTTTTACTGATGTTATTAAGTTAACAAGAGCAACTAACTAACCTTGCAACCTACCTTCACCTTGTAAACACAGCCATCCCCCCTACTCTACCCAACTAGAATGTGAATACAGGGAAAATTCAAATATCGCACATACAAGTAAATTGGATGATTTGATTATTCAAAAACCTCAAGAATGCATACGTACGCACTACAAACTGGCACTAAAAACACTAAAAAGGATAGCAAATTCATCTACATATGTATACAGGAATACAGTCTAAACTGGATTCACATAAGTAACACATACCATTCCCTTTAGAAAGGACAAGCACAGTTCTTCCTGACAGTACATTTTTCCCCTAAAATCTTTATGACATATAGATGACAAACATGGATTGAAGTTCTCAAGAAGGATGTGGTTTTTGTCAGTGTTACGGAGGACATGGCCCTTAATACAACATAATGGAATAAAAGGATTCTAACAGTCGAGCCCAAAAATTTGCGATAAAAGCTTTGTTGTTGTATATGGAACATCTCCTAATTTCCACCCTTCCACCTTAGTTCATCTCTTTCCTCCCTATTCATTGTCATTGCGCTCACTATCTGTATTGTTCATAGTATTATTTTATTTCTCGCTCTTCTTGTTTCATTACTCAATATCTTGTGTTGCACACAACATTACAATATATGGCTGACTGGCTATGCGATTTGGATGTAGGTGGGTTTAGGGCTGAAAATCAAACGAACGAGCTCGAACAAACTGTGTTCGAACTCGGTTCAACTAAAGTATCAAACGAGCTTTATTCGAGCCGAGCTCAAGATCGAGCTCAAAAATGGTGTTTGAACTCGGTTTGATTATAGGCTCGAAACGATCGAGCTCGACTCGATTTAGTTCTCGAGCTCGGACGAGTCCGAGCCGAGCCCGAGCCAGGACTGAACAAAAGCCACATTAAACTTGTTGTACGGTTACTCTCAAGTCTTAAAGATTTTTTTTGTTGAATTAATTATGCTTTTTACATCACAAATTTACCATCATATAAATAACAAAAAAGAGAGTAAATTTTCTAAGACAAAATTTATTAACATCCATAAAAATATATAGCATATATTAGAAAAATCCATAATATTAGAAACCTAGCCGAGTTCGAGCCAGTTCGCGAACGAGACCGAGTTGAACAACCTATGGTCGAACTCGGTTCGAACACCACTTCGAACAAAAAAAATCGATCGAACTCGATATCGACCTGCCCACGAACGAGCTTCGAACCGAGCTTGGTCCGAGCCGAACGCGAGCCGAACACAAACTGTTTGAATCGTTTTACAGCCCTAGGTGGGTTTGGTGACTGCCCACCAATATCCCAATATCATTAACTCCCTTTTCCAATTTCACTTTGAAAATGAAATATAATTAAACCCTCCAGCCAAGATCTCCTGCAATAGTTTTCTGAGTGTGCCACGCTTGTTACCATAAGAAATTGGCAGGAAGAAAAAAGAATTTAGTTCCAAACAAGGCTAGATTTCCATATCAATGTCCGATGTCTTCGTGAATGAGGCAACATATATATTTCATGCAACAATACATCTAATTATCTATAACCATCCAGAGGAAGATAGATTTGCCTATGTATATGAAGATCACAGATAAATGTCTTGCTAGGAAGTACGGACACTAAAAAATAGGTGCCGTACCCATGTAGGACTTGTATCTGACGACACACAAGAATACATTAGGACATGCAAAACTTGGTGGTGTGTCCGTGTCACCATGCCGGTAATCATTTCAGATTATGACAATTCATTTCTGTGGAACATCAATGTCTTCAATAAACACAACATATTAATAGATTATTTCAAAAATTACTACTTAGAGCATTCCAAGATCTCTTACCTTAGCTCTTCCAAAGAACTTGATGGCTGCAGTGCAGAATAAAGCGACTTCAGAACATCTGGTTGACCATCCAATGAATTGTATTGATGGACACATCCTGAAGAGCATAGATTATGAGTAAATGAAGTGTTTATGGAAACTCAGTTCTCTACCTTCAAGGTAGCCATTAGTTCTGCATCAGACAACTATGCATTAGTTATGTGCTAAATTAGTAGAAAATGATTTCTGCACTAACCAAAACCCTCATGTGGATATATGTCGCAGATTCAGACTATTAGCAATCTCCAATTCATAACAATGACTGTTGAAGTTGGATCAAGGAGGCTGAAAGGTCAGCCATCTCTGAGTGGCAAAAGACAACCAGAAGTTTGGCATGCTTCTGTAATAAGGTTAAGTTCCGTTCCATATAGGTGCAGGCATGACCCAGTTGACTTGACAAAGTTACAGATTCCCTTGTAACTTTACCTGATTTGAAAGAGGCCAACAGTAGCCACACGGGTAACTCCACTAACATATTTCACATTAAACCTCTTCTTTTCTCGGTAATATTTAGGATCGACAATGATATCATAGGCAAAATCCATAAAATCATGTACATTCAAACCGGAAAAAAGAATAAGACCCTATAGGTTTAGATCCTTTTTTCTTCAATTAGATCTGTATTCTCTTTTATTTTAAAGAGAGAGATGATGGAGATTAAAATATTCAACATAAATGCAAGGGTGCCAAGGAAAAAAAACAAATTCATGAGATCACACGTGCAAAGATCGCTCTACTATTCTGATGGAAGAATTTTCTGTGAAATGGAGAGATGCTCGTTGTGGGAGAGGAAATCGCACAACCTTTCAGGAGAAATTGCATTAACTCATTCTCTATAATCTTGTCTTTAAACTTGAATAAACTTGAGACATATTCAATAGTGACTTTGGGATTTCCTTCAGAAGCATTATACAATTCTTACAGTAAAGCCTTTAGTTTCCCAAAAAGACGCAGTGGCTACTCAGAAACATAATGCTGGCTTGACCTTGTTGTTTAAAACACCTACACACTACATGTGCACTAATTTGTATGAGAAGAAAGACAGAGGGAGAGAGAAAATAACTACAACTTAAAATATTTCTTAAACAAGAAAATGTTGATAACACTACTGAGAATGTTTCTAAGGAAAGGAATCAATGATCTGCAATGAAGCGTAACCTTCATAAGGGAAAAAGTATAAGCTTCAATAAATTTCATTTTTTATTGAAAAGAAATGTAAAAGCATCAAATCCACTTACATCATGAGAATTGAGAAATAAAGCATTTAATTGGATATAACAATGACCATGCAACAACATTATTAATTGACAAATGAATGTGTCATAGTTCTGAAGACCTATACAACAAAGCAACAGAAAGATGTACCTTGCATTCATATGCAATCATCAAAAAGCAAGGAAAAAGGAGGGTGAGGGGCAATGGTGCAGAGAGTAAAGAAAAGGAATACCAAGTAGCAGGGTTGAGGAAGTGGAAGACAAGAAGGCTGATGGTTGTCTACAAGGTTATGTAGGCTGCAAGACCAAGCTTGAGTAGCTTAGACATGGAAGACGAGTTGGAAAAGAAAATATTATAATTTAGGTAACAAGAGAGAGAAGGAAAGGTGTAACACCCAGTTTTCTGAAATTGGGGTATTTTTGAAAATTTATTATTTTTATTATTTATTAATGGTATTTTAGTCATGATATGATTTTTGGTGATTTTTTAGTTAATTAAAACTATTTTCTAAGTCACGACTTATGACTTTGTGATTTTACTAGTATAACCCTAGTGTAAACTCTAGAGATTTCATAACCTAGAGACTACCATGACCATGTAAGCCTAAGCAAGTGATTAGGATACCAATTTAGCACTTTTTAGCCTAAAGGATATTTTGGTAATTTTCTAGGATTTATTTGGAATTATGTGATTTATTATTATTTAATTAGTTGATTTGTGTCATGTTAGCTCCTAACCTAGTTTAGCACTAATCCAGAGGTTAGCCACTAACCTAGAAGACTAATGTTGGATGTTAACTTTATTTTAGAAATATCTAGGTTTGATAAATATCTAGATATCTTACTTTTTAGATATTTTAGAACCTAAATATCTATTCCCTTAGTCAAAGCCTTAGGGGCTAAGTTAGCAAGGTGGAGGGGACCCTAAATATCTACCCCCTACCCCCCCATGGCAGCCAACCCATGCTCCATCCTATATGCACACCCCCCTTTCATTCAAGCCTCTTTTCATTCACAAAAATCAAGTTTTTCCTACAACTTCAACCCTTCACCATTTAACCATTTTAACACCAAATTGGGTCTAGTCTTTTGCATTGGACTCCCCTACACTAGAGGATACTAGTTATGGCTTGCTAGCAAGGATTTGTGGAGCTTTGGACATTGGGAGTTGAAGGGAGTTTTCATTCAAAAAGGCCTATTATTGAGGATTTTGCACTCATAGGTAAATACCTATAAACCTAGTTAATATTGTGTTTTCTCTTCATAATTGCATGCATCTAGGTACCATGGAACTGTAGGCCAAGTTTGGTAGGAAGTAGGTTCGATTTCGTGTCCGTGTCGGACACGTATCCATGTTTGAAAAACAGTGTTTGGTGAAATGCCACTTAGGTTTTAATGTTGTGTTTTGTGAAACAAAATATATTTTTGGGTAGCCCTAGACATGTAGGACACAACCCTAGTTGACTGAGCACACTTCGAGTCGTGTCCGTGTCCAAAACAGGACACGAACACACTGTTAACACCACACTGTGCACACTGTAAAACCCTACTGTTTGACACTTCGTGTCGTGTCCACACGAGTCGTGGACACGATACAGAAACCTAGACACGAACCTAACCACCCCACCTACCCACTGACACGAGCACAAGGCTCTACGTGTTACGTGTGGAGCACACGACACTTCGACACGCGTGCACAAGACTGTGCACGCTGTCCTGCTACCCGACACTAATTGCGGACACTGTAGGACACGTGGACACGTGCCACTTGGCACAGAGGAGGGGGCAACCTCTGACAAGCCCCCCTCGAGTTTGAGACACTCTCGTGTCGTATCGAGGACACGAGGACACGTGCACTGGTCGTGCACTGACAGTGCACACGCGCGCGGGGGCCAACTTCGCGCGTATCGTGTCGCGCGGACACGACACTTGGGCACCTCGTGGTGACACGAGTGTGTAGCCCATCATGTGGCGAACACATGGACACGAGCACGAGACGTGTCGTGTCCTGTGTCGCGAACACGAGGCACTTGCATCGCTGCACGACGCTGCGCATAGCAGCGTGTATCAGTCGAGTTTCCTCGACTGATACGGTGTTCGTACCGTGTCCTGGAGTGACGTGGACACGGGGCAGGCACTTTGACACGTGCACAACCCCTAGGCGCACCTTCGTGCACGAGCACGAGACACGTGAGTGTGTGTCGTGTCCTAGAGTGAGTTGCACATGTGCACGACACTGTGTATATGTGTGTGTATCAGTGTTTACCCGATTGGATTTCCAGTGAGTTGGACACGTCGTGTCGTGTCTAGACTTTGTGTCAGGCACCCTAGATGCTAGGGGACACTGTGGGACACGATTACCAACCTTGGGTTTCGAGCTTTAGCTCGGTTTGGGTCGGGTATCGGGTTTACCCATTTTCCCATGAATAGTGATTCCTGAGTTCTTAATTTGGTATTTTTTCTGAGTTTCAAATGAATTTCTAACTGAAATTGTGTATTATATATATATATATATGTATTTCTGTGTGTATTTACATTGTATACATATGTATATGTATATATGTGTGTGTATGTGAGATGTGAGGGTATATATATATGTATATATGTAGTTATGTGTATATACATATATGTATATATGTAGGAGTGTGTGTGTGTTGATTTCTGGGGTTCCAGAAATCAGAGAACACACCCCCCCCTGTCACAGTGACACACACACACTCCCATCTCTCTCTCTCTTGTTCACTCTCTCATATCTCTCTCTCTCTCTCTATATATATATATGTAGGTTGTATATATATATAGGTTATGTAGATATATATATATATTGGTATATATAGTTGATATATATTTGGGTATTATATATATATATATATATATATATATATGTGGTACTATATAGTTGAATATATATATATATATATATATATATATATATGTATTGCTATGGTTAGGTATATTTGGATATATATATATATATATATATATATATATATATATATATATATAGGCTAAAAAAAAAAAAAAATATATATATATATATATAGGCTATGTATAAATATTGTATATATATATGTATATATAGATATGTATATATTTGTGACTTTCTAGATATAGGTTTATGTGGAAACCTATATGATATTAGCCTATGGAACCTAACTACTAGCCTATGGCCAAATTAGGGGTTGACCCTAATTTGTCCAAGTGACCCCTTGACCTAGGTACCTTAATGACCCTTGTTGACTAGAGTTGACCAAAGTCAACCTTAGGTCAAAACTTGACCTAATTAACCTAGAATTGACTAGGATTAACCTAAAATGACTAGTTTAACTAGTCTGGCCATGTTTGACCTAACTTGACTAGTAGACCTAATTGACTTAGAAATGACTTGGATGAACATAGAAGGACTAGTTGACTAAAGTTTGACTAAACCCTAACTAATTGATTTAGTTGACCAAAACCCTAGATAACTTGACTAGTTTGACTAGAATGTTGACCAAGAGTTGACTTTAACCTAGATTTGACTAACCTTGACTTGTTTGACTTTATTTGACTTAGTTTGATTTCCTGTGACCTAGTATGACTTCCTGTGACCTAGTTTGACTATTAGAGTTGACCAAGAGTTGACTTTTGACCAGATTGACCTAGAATCATGTAGTATGCATTGTATACTTATTTTTACCATTTTGGATACGTTGTGACTTGTGTTGCTCTGATCAGGAGCCAGACACCTCTCCTCAGACAGCATATTCCCTACAGACATTCATACATCAGGCGAGTACATTCTCTGACCGTTTCATACTTGCCAGGATTTATATTCTTGCTCTAGATTACTTTACTTGATGCTGACACGATTGTTATCACGGATTGGTACTATATGGATCTTTTCATGAGATGTTATCCCCCTCGGGAGCATTAGATACAGCATGTTTGTGCTTTTCACGAATCATCATGTATCTTTATGCTTTCATAGATTCACGAATCGCTTGTGACTCATGTACTCTCATGTTCACAGAGCCTCTCATGAATCACCCATTTATGGGCTTATCACAAATCTTAACATAACTTGAACGGATCCTTGTGTATTGATTGGGGATGGGGGAGTGGAAATAGTCATGTGGATATTACCCCAGTAGCTGTAGTCATGAATCACTCTTAGCTGTAGTCATGAATCTCCTATGCCATTCACATGTCTATATTTTTACTCTGACTCACTAGTCACTGCTAGTTCTCTATTATAGTAGATATTTCATTACAGTTATCTCTTTTACTACATGTATCTTCTTTCAGCAGTTCCTGTATTTTACTCTATTGCATGCTTTATATTTCCTATCATACTATGAACTGCGTGAGATGTATTGTGCTCGTTCCTGTCCTGACTGGACCTGTTGAAAATATTACAGAGGATGAGGATGAGGCCCTGGTGTCTACCTATTATGGAGCAGGACTAGATGACACTTATGTTGTGGACCCTCAGCAGGATCCACCTGCAGCTGAGGATGTTGTCCCAGTAGTCTAGACCAGTTTAGCTAGACAGTCTTTTTCATATTATCATTTTGTCTCACATTCTGAGTTGTATTTTGAGATGTTGAGATGTATAGACTCTTAGACTTATATTGTATTTTGGGTTGACATTCTGGATGTTATGTTATCCTAGACACTTGGACTTATTTCATCTATGATACTGTTCTCTTGAGTTACTATCTATCTATCTGTCTTTCATTCTTCTACCCTAGATGTGATTGAGGTTGTATTCTGTTATGTCACCTCCATTCGGAGAGTATATACTGTACAGGTACTTTTATATTGTTAGATGTTTGACCTAGGACAGCGTTCTACCGCCGACACTGCGGCGTAGGCTGGACGTACCCACTTCTCGTACCCTTACTCTAGGGTGCGGGTCGTGACACGTTTTTAGTGGTGGCCCATGCAGGTCGAGTTTATGTAGTGATATTCGAACTAGAGTATCACTACAGCCTGTGATAGGATTGGAGGAATAGGCTTAGTGAGAGAGGATACTCAATCACTGTTAGGATACCTTGAGAGATTCCTGGGATGACCCTTGAGAATCTCATTTTGAATTACGATTTAAACTCCTTTTTTTTTCTTGATTGAATTTGATTTTGGAGGATTCACTGTAGAACTTTGAATCCTGGTGTTAGTTGATGATTTTGAAATTTTTGTAGTTGTTGATTTTAATTTCTTTGTGTTAGATTAATATCTTTTATTTTAAGGTACTCAATCACATTTATGAGAAAACTCTCATCTGTTTCTTGCCATCTAATTCTCTTGCTAATTGCTTTCCCTTGAAATGAACTGTCCCCTCTATTTTTGCATCTTGCTTAAACTCTTTCTACCAAACTATGTGACTGTATCCCAAACCTGACTTAATCGACATTTCCTCAAATCAAGACTTTATTGAGACCTTCTAACCTTGACCTTTGATTTGATCGAACCCTAACTATATTCATCTAGTAGCCTATCTATCCCTAGGGCTGTGTTCCTAAATTATTTACTGGATTCCTAATTAATTTTATTCCATGCGTTAACTTGATCTTCTTTATTTTTGCATCAATTGTCACGTCTTGAACTCCCACTTTCTATTCTAGATCATTGGACGTCCATTACCATGACTTAGATATTCGGAGTATAATACTAGCTGTTACCTCCCAACAAACTTCACATGTAAGACCTAGACTAGCCTACCTTCATGTAGGTATTCCATGTCCTACTAAAACCCGTCTCCTTGTACTCTATTTCCTTGATATGATTTTCTGGTCAAATGGCTAAACTATAACCTCTACCATGATACTAAATTAATTCTTATTTCAATTAGAGATCCACCTTGGCTCAATTCTTTCGACCTGGCATGTGATGGTGTTCTGCTTGAATCCTTAAATACTTAACCTTGTACCTTATCTTGAATGCTTGACCCGATTGGTTAAGGATCTTGGACTATGTATTTTCTTTTATCATCTCTCAAGGGATCCTAATTGTGATTGAGTATCTTCAAGATATATCCTATTCCTACTGCAGGCTGTAGTGGTACTCAAGTTCGAATACCACTACATAAACTCGACCTGTATGGGCCACCACTAAAAACGTGTCACGACCCGCACCCTAGAGTTAGGGCACGAGAACGTAACAACGCCCAGCCTACGCCGCAGTGTCGGCGGTAGAACGCTGTCCTAGGTCTCAATGCATCTAACAGTATAAGACTAAACAGTTTATACTCCCCGAATGGGGGTGACATAGCAGAATGTAAACTCAATCACATTTAAGGTAGAGCATAAAGGAAGATAGATAAAACATGAAATCGAAAAGAGATACAACAGATAGAAGTCTAAGTGTCTAAGATACAAACTCAGAATACATCTCAAAACCCAAATACAGTAATCCATAAATACAACTCAAGATGACTGAAAATAAACTATAAGCAAAAACCCTAGCTATCTATGCAACCTCTACTGTCTCCTCTAGGCTAACAGGCAACCTCCAGGCTATCTGTAAAATTTATCAACAGGTCCAGTCAGGACAGGAGCGAGCACATTACATCTCAACAGTTCATAGCAGGTTAGAAAATATAATCATGCAGTAAAGTAAGATACAGGATCTGAAGAAATATAGTATGTAAACAGGGAGAGAGAACTGTAATAGAAATACCTACTATAAATAGAGAACTAACAGTGGCTAGTGATGTAGAGTACAGGATAGCACATGTGAACAGGACAGATTTGTACATGATCTACACTAAAGAGTTGCACATGATCTACACTACTATAGAATTGTTCACATGACTACTAGCACTCCCCCGTTTCCCCAATCAATACACAAGGATCTAAACAGGTTATGTTATTGTACATGATATCACATGGGGGCCCATGAAAGGGTGCACATGATAGTATACATGAGGGCTCTGTGAACATGAGAGTACAAGATTCACAAGAGTGTACATGTATGGTGAAAGCACAGGAGTACATGATGAAAGTGAAATGCACATGACACAATGTACCCGATGCTCCCGAGGGGGATAACATCGCATGAAGAGATCCATATAGTACTAATCCGTGATAATGTCGTGACAGCATCAAGTATAGTAATCTAAAGCAGGAATATAATTCTAAGCAGGATATGAAATGATCAGAGAATGTACTCGCCTGATATCTGAATGTCCAAGGTAAAGATACTGTCCGAGGAGAGGTGTCTGGCTCCTAATTAGAACAGCACAAGTCACAACATGTCCAGAAGGGTAATATAAAGCACTACAATGCATTCTACATGAATCTAGGTCAAACTAGGCCAAAGTCAACCCTTGGTCAACTCTGGTCAACTGCACTAGTCAACTAGGTCAAACTAGGTCATGTCCTAACCCAACAAGTCTTACTAGGCCTAACCAAGACTATCCTAGCAAGCACACATCAATACAAGGCTATACAAGCCAACATACACCCAACTCTATATAGCATGCAATTATTCAATACTCAAATAGGCAAGAATTCATATTGGATATACACTAGGTAATCTATTACTTTAAGCTATATATGTCTACACATATATACACATGCATATATTGGTATTCAACATTAGGTCTATAATCATGGCATTTCAAATGGTTATATAAACTTATATATTACAACACAATATGCTAACATATATATAATATACATACATAGCTAAGTTAACTATATTCATAAATACTTATTTAAGAGGCTATATGTGTGTATATGAACATGGCAAAGGGGCAAGTGAGGGTTAAATGGGCATACATAGTGTATATATATCAAAGAGTGTCAAAGTGTAAGTGAACAATGTGTCAAGTGTGATAGTGTCAACATAGTGTAAGGGGGTACATGAGGTAATATAGAATTTGTGTTAACATAGAACATTACATCTCATTAACTTGTATATTGCATACATTACATCTATTATTACATTACATTCATGCTTGCATTCATTCATCATTCATTTATTCTCTTCCACTACTATATGTACCATACATTACATACTATGGAACCTACATATTCATTACAAGCCATACTTATACATGCTTACATTAGATAGAATACTTACACCTCGTACATCATTTATTTAACCACTTACTCATGCTTGTATTCTCTATTTAGTTATAAAATGTATATACATTAACATGGGTTAAAATCAAATAGAACATTATATTACTCACAAGGGTGCACAAAATGCATATGCCGAATAGTAACTCCTACTAATAATGAATATTGTACCATCTCAGTATGAATTAAAATTTAGGATTAAAGTATGTTATAGATCTATGTGTTAACTTTCCGAAACTTCAAACGGATCGCATTTTCGTTTCCGGAAACTCCCGAAATCGCGAAAACACCGAGAACGCGTTTGTCTTTCGTACAGCTGACACTCAAATAATTCTCCAGAAAGTTACAGAAAGAATTAGGCCTATTAATACATGTTTTTGGAAAGCTAACTTCAATATACTTCTTTTAAAAAAAATGGGAGATTAAACCGAGCTTTGAGCTAGAAGTTATGACATTTCGAAGTTAGGGCTGAAATTAAAAACGTGGATAAAAATCATGACGGATTTAGATAGTTTGAGCCAAAAGAATACACAATATATATCCTAATTATCCACAACAATAATAGCAATAATAATATGAGGAACCACACTCACAAACTTGATTATATAATCATCATGAACCATTTATTACATATATAAATATAGATACACTCTCATTACAATATATATATATAAATCTATATATGTAACATGAACACATCCACAACACAAAGGACACTCCTATGACCTCCAAATGGACACAAAATAGACATAAATGGAGATACAACCATGGGGGTCATTCCTATGGGTTCAAAATAGACCTATATGCATGAGGAAATGAAAAGGAGAAGGGATTTATACCTCCCGGTAGATCGAATCGAAGAAAAACCTTCCCGGAGCGACACCGACACGTAGAGATTCCAAAAGGACACGAACGAGGTCCGAATCCTCCCAAACTTGGGTAGCTTCCTCCTTGGCTAGAATGGAGAAGGAAGGAAGAAGATTTGGTGGTGAAATGGAAGGATTTGGTGGAGAAATTTCTAGGGATTGCTCTCTAGGAATTTGGGGAAGAACAAGAGAGAAAAATAGATGGATAATGACAAATGGGAGGCTCAACCCTATCCTTATTGTGGCTGGCCATAAAGGTGGTTTTGTCCTATTAGGAAAAGTCCAAAAGCCCCTACTAACCTATTCTATGAGTATTAGGAAAGGGCTAATTGGTTGGGACTAAATTAGTCATTCTAAAGTCTCTAATCACACTAATCTTATCCATAATAATTAGTCTAACCTCTAACTAAAATATTTCTATCATGTGGACTAAAATTAATATCATGTGGGCCATGCCTAACTAGTGTGTGGGTCCCACTAGAATCAAACTACCCCCGGATCCCCGTTTCAAGTCGGATTGAGTTGAAATTCGAACCCGACTCAAATAACCCCAAAACAATATCATAAATAATAAAATAATATCAAAATAATTCAAAGAGGTCAAATGCAAAAATATCCTTAGGCCAAAAATGATATTAAAATATCATAATCACATGGTTAGGCTCTAGGTCAAACAGTCTCTAGGGTTTCACTAGCAAAACGTCAAAACCACAAGTCATTAATTTAAATAATTTTAAAATAATTTAAAATCACAAAAAATCATATCATGAATTAAATATCATTATTAAAATAATTATAAACACAAAATTTTAAAATTACCCTCAATCAGAAATTTAAAATAAAATAAAAAAAATCAACCCAAAATTTAGGGTGCTCACATCCTACCCATCTTATAAAAATTTCGTCCTCGAAATTAAAATGTTCGTAATCCTTCTAGGTCAAACCCCCACAATAAAATCCCATAACTTAAATAAATCATACCATCAAAAGGACGACATACAGGGTCATGGCATACGGTGGTAGTGAAAGTCTCATCTAGGTATTCTAGTCATGCTAAACCAAAACGGTCATAGGGTATCAAAACACACATGCAATCTAGGGTGCTAAACAAAAGTTACAAAAACAACAAACCATCAAAACTGTAAGGCAGTCTACCATCCTATATGAAAACTGATACTTATCATAAAAATAAAGAAAAGTAACTACCCATTATCTTTAAAGGGTTCAGAAAAAAAAAAGAAAATCAAAATCAAAGTTAAGGAATGAAAGCCAATTCCATGGAAAATTTTCAATCACAATACGTATTAAGAATATTTAGTCTTGATACGATCTAAGTTGATCAAATTGGGGGAAATCAAGATTTAGGCAATATGGAGGACAGGTTCAACAAAGTCTGAGATCGAGCATACAAGGATAGAGATTCAGGTCACAATCAAATTTAATTCAACTAAGTACAACCCAAGATATAAATATGATAAGAAAAGATAATCGAAGTCGATTTGGTCGGATTAAGGAAACTAGGATTCAATGATATTGAAAAACCCCTTTTAGAGAAAACAGGAAAAGATTTCATACGAAGTCAGCAAATCATCCCTCTCTAATACTATCAGTTTATCATTTGCTAAACCATATTCTTTTTTTTTTTCTCACAAGTCCCAATATGAAAATCAACCTCTATATAACTATCATCGAAATTTTATAACCTTCAGTCATCTAAACCTTTACCACAATCACCATAGACAAAATCTTTAAGTTCCAAAACATTTTCCACGAAACATACCCCTCTTTTTAGGAGTCAACACTTATTCATTTAATCAAAATTTCAAATTCCTTCACCTCGTTTTAAATTAGATCCGAAACCTCTAAATCTAGTTTATGGAATCCTTGGACTTGTTTAAATCGAGTCTCGTATTCACTAAACTCCAATACCACTATGTCACACAAAATTTATTCTTTTTTTATAAATCAACCTTCATATTTTCTTCAACGTTCACCTTCAAATATTTTTTTTTTGAATTCTACAATTTTCTTCCAATCATCTAAAATAATTTCTATAACGTAAAATCCTTGTGTTCTCTCTGTCTCTAGTCACCATCTTACAATATATAGTTCAATTTTGCATAATCATTTTATTCGATTAAATTCTCCTTTCCATCTCTAAATTTCTACATAGCCTTGTAATAGTTCCCAAGAATCAATAACAAAGATTTTTAAGTTCTCAAAACTAGGTTGACCTTAAACATCCTCATTAGTTTTGAAATACATCCATGAATTATTCATAACCCACTTTCTGTGATTGTTTCTAAATTGATAACATTTATCCCTCGATTTCATTTTAAACCTTTACCACATCTCAATTTCAAATTTTTTATATTTGACATCCAACACTCTGATTCCTACAAAATCATCATATGATAACCAATTACATCATTTCCGAACTAGATGATTTATATCACTTCCTCAACATTTCTCAGATAAAAAATGATATAAAGATTCAAGAGTTTTCAAGGTATAGCTGACAGAATTATATATGAGACTGGGAATTGATATAATCAGGACAGGTATATAAGACAAGGAATGATGGTAGTAAAAATATTGGCAGAAAAAAATGATAATAGAATCTGTTCTGCTTATCTATTTAAAAGAGGGACCCATTTTTTTGAAACAAGAATTATAATACCAAATCCAAAATAAGGCCTAGCAAAATCATTGGTTTATTGTATTAAGAAGAAATAAATTTTTGTAAGAAGTTACACAAGGTTTATAAAAATAGCTAAAGCTACATCCTAAGTAAACAATGAGAAACAAAACAAACAAAACAACAATAATTCCTTCTCTCTTTTTTTGAATGACTGAAACAAAAGTAGCAAAAACATGTTCGAAAACATTTAAGGTACAATCTGATAATCATATGCGTTTATCCAAAATCATGGTACTCTAAATCCTCGTCATACTAGTGAGCAAGGCTACGATAATCACAGAGTCCTTGACTTATGCACATACATCTAGAATCATGGTATTTAACATTTTCGCGATGCCGCTAGCTTGGCTGCGAAAACCTTAAATTTCCACATCCGAGAAATATATCCAAAATCAGACTATATGTCCTCACCATGCTGGCTAATGTGACAATATAAGACAAGATTTCCATAACTTAGATGACCTAGCCCATATAATTTCATCTTGCCAAAAATTAAATTAAATCAACAATGAATACAAAAAAAAAAAAAATCAAATTTATCAACGAACATCAAAATTCAGAAATGAACAAAATCCTTCAAATCATATAACTACAAACTCGGATGCTACAGCTAACAACAAGATTCAAAATTCCACAACCTTCATTAAATTCAATAAATACAAACTCAAATTCAATAATAATACATCAAAATCAAATTCAACAACAGAAAGTAAAGATAAATCAAATCAAGGAAAAAAGAGTTTTCAAATCGGAGTTAAACAAGATTCTCAAGGGTCGTCCCAGGAATCTCTCAAGGGATCCTAATTGTGATTGAGTATCTTCAAGATATATCCTATTCCTACTGCAGGCTGTAGTGGTACTCAAGTTCGAATACCACTACATAAACTCGACCTGCATGGGCCACCACTAAAAACGTGTCACGACCCGCACCCTAGAGTTAGGGCACGAGAACGTAACAACGCCTAGCCTACGCCGCAGTGTCGGCGGTAGAACGCTGTCCTAGGTCTCAATGCATCTAACAATATAAGACTAAACAGTTTATACTCCCCGAATGGGGGTGACATAGCAGAATGTAAACTCAATCACATCTAAGGTAGAGCATAAAGGAAGATAGATAAAACATGAAATCGAAAAGAGATACAACAGATAGAAGTCTAAGTGTCTAAGATACAAACTCAGAATACATCTCAAAACCCAAATACAGTAATCCATAAATACAACTCAAGATGACTGAAAATAAACTATAAGCAAAAATCCTAGCTATCTATGCAACCTCTACTGTCTCCTCTAGGCTAGCAGGCAACCTCCAGGCTATCTGTAAAATTTATCAACAGGTCCAGTCAGGACAGGAGCGAGCACATTACATCTCAACAGTTCATAGCAGGTTAGAAAATATAATCATGCAGTAAAGTAAGATACAGGATCTGAAGAAATATAGTATGTAAACAGGGAGAGAGAACTGTAATAGAAATACCTACTATAAATAGAGAACTAACAGTGGCTAGTGATGTAGAGTACAGGATAGCACATGTGAACAGGACAGATTTGTACATGATCTACACTAAAGAGTTGCACATGATCTACACTACTATAGAATTGTTCACATGACTACTAGCACTCCCCCGTTTCCCCAATCAATACACAAGGATCTAAACAGGTTATGTTATTGTACATGATATCACATGGGAGCCCATGAAAGGGTGCACATGATAGTATACATGAGGGCTCTGTGAACATGAGAGTACAAGATTCACAAGAGTGTACATGTATGGTGAAAGCACAGGAGTACATGATGAAAGTGAAATACACATGACACAATGTACCCGATGCTCCCGAGGGGGATAACATCGCATGAAGAGATCCATATAGTACTAATCCGTGATAATGTCGTGACAGCATCAAGTATAGTAATCTAAAGCAGGAATATAATTCTAAGCATGATATGAAATGATCAGAGAATGTACTCGCCTGATATCTGAATGTCCAAGGTAAAGATACTGTCCGAGGAGAGGTGTCTGGCTCCTAATTAGAACAGCACAAGTCACAACATGTCCAGAAGGGTAATATAAAGCACTACAATGCATTCTACATGAATCTAGGTCAAACTAGGCCAAAGTCAACCCTTGGTCAACTCTGGTCAACTGCACTAGTCAACTAGGTCAAACTAGGTCATGTCCTAACCCAACAAGTCTTACTAGGCCTAACCAAGACTATCCTAGCAAGCACACATCAATACAAGGCTATACAAGCCAACATACACCCAACTCTATATAGCATGCAATTATTCAATACTCAAATAGGCAAGAATTCATATTGGATATACACTAGGTAATCTATTACTTTAAGCTATATATGTCTACACATATATACACATGCATATATTGGTATTCAACATTAGGTCTATAATCATGGCATTTCAAATGGTTATATAAACTTATATATTACAACACAATATGCTAACATATATATAATATACATACATAGCTAAGTTAACTATATTCATAAATACTTATTTAAGAGGCTATGTGTGTGTATATGAACATGGCAAAGGGGCAAGTGAGGGTTAAATGGGCATACATAGTGTATATATATCAAAGAGTGTCAAAGTTGTCAAGTGTGATAGTGTCAACATAGTGTAAGGGGGTACATGAGGTAATATAGGATTTGTGTTAACATAGAACATTACATCTCATTAACTTGTATATTGCATACATTACATCTATTATTACATTACATTCATGCTTGCATTCATTCATCATTCATTTATTCTCTTCCACTACTATATGTACCATACATTACATACTATGGAACCTACATATTCATTACAAGCCATACTTATACATGCTTACATTAGATAGAATACTTACACCTCGTACATCATTTATTTAACCACTTACTCATGCTTGTATTCTCTATTTAGTTATAAAATGTATATACATTAACATGGGTTAAAATCAAATAGAACATTATATTACACACAAGGGTGCACAAAATGCATATGCCGAATAGTAACTCCTACTAATAATAAATATTGTACCATCTCAGTATGAATTAAAATTTAGGATTAAAGTATGTTATAGATCTATGTGTTAACTTTCCGAAACTTCAAACGGATCGCATTTTCGTTTCCGGAAACTCCCGAAATCGCGAAAACACCGAGAACGCGTTTGTCTTTCGTACAGCTGACACTCAAATAATTCTCCAGAAAGTTACAGAAAGAATTAGGCCTATTAATACATGTTTTTGGAAAGCTAACTTCAATATGCTTCTTTTAAAAAAAATGGGAGATTAAACCGAGCTTTGAGCTAGAAGTTATGACATTTCGAAGTTAGGGCTGAAATTAAAAACGTGGATAAAAATCATGACGGATTTAGATAGTTTGAGCCAAAAGAATACACAATATATATCCTAATTATCCACAACAATAATAGCAATAATAATATGAGGAACCACACTCACAAACTTGATTATATAATCATCATGAACCATTTATTACATATATAAATATAGATACACTCTCATTACACAATATATATATAAATCTATATATGTAACATGAACACATCCACAACACAAAGGACACTCCTATGACCTCCAAATGGACACAAAATAGACATAAATGGAGATACAACCATGGGGGTCATTCCTATGGGTTCAAAATAGACCTATATGCATGAGGAAATGAAAAGGAGAAGGGATTTATACCTCCCGGTAGATCGAATCGAAGAAAAACCTTCCCGGAGCGACACCGACACGTAGAGATTCCAAAAGGACACGAACGAGCTCCGAATCCTCCCAAACTTGGGTAGCTTCCTCCTTGGCTAGAATGGAGAAGGAAGGAAGAAGATTTGGCGGTGAAATGGAAGGATTTGGTGGAGAAATTTCTAGGGATTGCTCTCTAGGAATTTAGGGAAGAACAAGAGAGAGAAAAATAGATGGATAATGACAAATGGGAGGCTCAACCCTATCCTTATTGTGGCTGGCCATAAAGGTGGTTTTGTCCTATTAGGAAAAGTCCAAAAGTCCCTACTAACCTATTCTATGAGTATTAGGAAAGGGCTAATTGGTTGGGGCTAAATTAGTCATTCTAAAGTCTCTAATCACACTAACCTTATCCATAATAATTAGTCTAACCTCTAACTAAAATATTTCTATCATGTGGACTAAAATTAATATCATGTGGGCCATGTCTAACTAGTGTGTGGGTCCCACTAGAGTCAAACTACCCCCGGATCCCCGTTTCAAGTCGGATTGAGTTGAAATTCGAACCCGACTCAAATAACCTCAAAACAATATCATAAATAATAAAATAATATCAAAATAATTCAAAGAGGTCAAATGCAAAAATATCCTTAGGCCAAAAATGATATTAAAATATCATAATCACATGGTTAGGCTCTAGGTCAAACAGTCTCTAGGGTTTCACTAGCAAAACGTCAAAACCACAAGTCATTAATTTAAATAATTTTAAAATAATTTAAAATCACCAAAAATCATATCATGAATTAAATATCATTATTAAAATAATTATAAACACAAAATTTTAAAATTACCCTCAATCAGAAATTTAAAATAAAATAAAAAAAATCAACCCAAAATTTAGGGTGCTCACAGGGGGCAACCTCTGACAAGCCCCCCCTCGAGTTTGAGACACTCTCGTGTCGTATCGAGGACACGAGGACACGTGCACTGGTCGTGCACTGACAGTGCACACGTGCGCGGGGGCCAACTTCGCGCGTATCGTGTCGCGCGGACACGACACTTGGGCACCTCGTGGTGACACGAGTGTGTAGCCCATCATGTGGCGAACACATGGACACGAGCACGAGACGTGACGTGTCGTGTCCTGTGTCGCGAACACGAGGCACTTGCATCGCTGCACGACGCTGCGCATAGCAGCGTGTATCAATCGAGTTTCCTCGACTGATACGGTGTTCGTACCGTGTCCTGGAGTGACGTGGACACGGGGCAGGCACTTGGACACGTGCACAATCCCTAGGCGCACCATCGTGCACGAGCACGAGACACGTGAGTGTGTGTGTCGTGTCCTAGAGTGAGTTGCACATGTGCACGACACTGTGTATATGTGTGTGTGTATCAGTGTTTACCCGATTGGGTTTCCAGTGAGTTGGACACGTCGTGTCGTGTCTAGACTTTGTGTCAGGCACCCTAGATGCTAGGGGACACTGTGGGACACGATTACCAACCTTGGGTTTCGAGCCTTAGCTCGGTTTGGGTCGGGTATCGGGTTTACCCATTTTCCCATGAATATAGGGGTGCAACTCGGGCGGGCTAAACCCGCACCCGATCGGGTAAACCCGTAAATTGGTTGGGTTAGGGTTGAAGATATTCGGGTTCGGGCTTGGGCTCGGGTTAGAATATTTGAACCCGATCAAAAAACGGGTTGGGCTTGGGTTCATGTGTTAGGTAACCCAAAGAACCCGAAGCCCGACATACATATAATTTATATATATATATATGTTTTATACTACTTAAATAAAAAGTTTAAACTATAATTTTTTTCACCCGAACTCTTCAACTCCTTGTCCTAAATCTCATTTCAGTTTTTTTTTAAATATGATTGAGGCTTGATTGCTATTTGATTATGCATTTAATATTACTCTTGTTTAAAATTATTTCAAATATCATATTAGAGTCCGATAAACCCGATGGACCCGATCCAACCCGATCCTCCGGACTTGGTCTTCATATGTTGAACCCGAAGTCGGGTCGGGCTTGGACTCGGGCTAGACTTATGATCTATCGGGTTGGGCTCGGGTTGATCTCAAACCCGACCCAACCCGCCCGAGTTGCACCCCTGCATGAATAGTGATTCCTGAGTTCTTAATTTGGTATTTTTTCTGAGTTTCAAATGAATTTCTAACTGAAATTGTGTATTATATATATGTATTTCTGTGTGTATTTACATTGTATACATATGTATATGTATATATGTGTGTGTATGTGAGATGTGAGGGTATATATATATGTATATATGTAGTTATGTGTATATACATATATGTATATATGTAGGAGTGTGTGTGTGTTGATTTCTGGGGTTCCAGAAATCAGAGAACACCCCCCCCCCCCCTGTCACAGTGACACACACACACTCCCATATCTCTCTCTTGTTCACTCTCTCATATCTCTCTCTCTCTCTATATATATATATGTAGGTTGTATATATATATAGGTTATGTAGATATATATATATATATATTGGTATATATAGTTGATATATATTTGGGTATTATATATATATATATGTGGTACTATATAGTTGAATATATATATATATATATATATATATATATATATATATATTTTTGGTATATATAGTTGATATATATTTGGGTAGATATATATATATTGGTACTATATAGTTGAATATATATATATATATATATATATATATATATATATAAATATATTATATATATATATATATATATATATATATATATATATATATACCTAACCATAGCAATATATATATATATATATATATATATATTGATAGGCTATGTATAAATATTGTATATATATGTATATATAGATATGTATATATTTGTGACTTTCTAGATATAGGTTTATGTGGAAACCTATATGATATTAGCCTATGGAACCTAACTACTAGCCTATGGCCAAATTAGGGGTTGACCCTAATTTGTCCAAGTGACCCCTTGACCTAGGTACCTTAATGACCCTTGTTGACTAGAGTTGACCAAAGTCAACCTTAGGTCAAAACTTGACCTAATTAACCTAGAATTGACTAGGATTAACCTAAAATGACTAGTTTAACTAGTCTGGCCATGTTTGACCTAACTTGACTAGTAGACCTAATTGACTTAGAAATGACTTGGATGAACATAGAAGGACTAGTTGACTAAAGTTTGACTAAACCCTAACTAATTGATTTATGTTTGACCATATGGTTATGAAGATAGCCCTATGTAGATTAAGATATATATGGGGTTAAGTGGAATACTTAAGAGTTGTGTCATGATTTGTGTTAGCCTTAGAGATTGACTAGAAGTTGACCATTAGTCAAGATTGACCTAATTACCTTGTTGACTAGTCTATGTTTGACCAAAACCTTAGTTAGTCTAAGTTTGACCTAGACTTGACCTAGATTGATCATGTTGACTAGTATTTGACTAGTCTGACCATTGTTGACCAAAACCCTAGATAACTTGACTAGTTTGACTAGAATGTTGACCAAGAGTTGACTTTAACCTAGATTTGACTAACCTTGACTTGTTTGACCTTGTTTGACTTTATTTGACTTAGTTTGATTTCCTGTGACCTAGTATGACTTCCTGTGACCTAGTTTGACTATTAGAGTTGACCAAGAGTTGACTTTTGACCAGATTGACCTAGAATCATGTAGTATGCATTGTATACTTATTTTTACCATTTTGGATACGTTGTGACTTGTGTTGCTCTGATCAGGAGCCAGACACCTCTCCTCAGACAGCATATTTCCTACAGACATTCATACATCAGGCGAGTACATTCTCTGACCGTTTCATACTTGCCAGGATTTATATTCTTGCTCTAGATTACTTTACTTGATGCTGACACGATTGTTATCACGGATTGGTACTATATGGATCTTTTCATGAGATGTTATCCCCCTCGGGAGCATCAGATACAGCATGTTTGTGCTTTTCACGAATCATCATGTATCTCTATGCTTTCATAGATTTACGAATCGCTTGTGACTCATGTACTCTCATGTTCACAGAGCCTCTCATGAATCACCCATTTATGGGCTTATCACGAATCTTAACATAACTTGAACGGATCCTTGTGTATTGATTGGGGATGGGGGAGTGGAAATAGTCATGTGGATATTACCCCAGTAGCTGTAGTCATGAATCACTCTTAGCTGTAGTCATGAATCTCCTATGCCATTCACATGTCTATATTTTTACTCTGACTCACTAGTCACTGCTAGTTCTCTATTATAGTAGATATTTCATTACAGTTATCTCTTTTACTACATGTATCTTCTTTCAGCAGTTCCTGTATTTTACTCTATTGCATGCTTTATATTTCCTATCATACTATGAACTGCGTGAGATGTATTGTGCTCGTTCCTGTCCTGACTGGACCTGTTGAAAATATTACAGAGGATGAGGATGAGGCCCTGGTGTCTACCTATTATGGAGCAGGACTAGATGACACTTATGTTGTGGACCCTCAGCAGGATCCACCTGCAGCTGAGGATGTTGCCCCAGTAGTCTAGACCAGTTTAGCTAGACAGTCTTTTTCATATTATCATTTTGTCTCACATTCTGGGTTGTATTTTGAGATGTTGAGATGTATAGACTCTTAGACTTATATTGTATTTTGGGTTGACATTCTGGATGTTACGTTATCCTAGACACTTGGACTTATTTCATCTATGATACTGTTCTCTTGAGTTACTATCTATCTGTCTTTCATTCTTCTACCCTAGATGTGATTGAGGTTGTATTCTGTTATGTCACCTCCATTCGGAGAGTATATACTGTACAGGTACTTTTATATTGTTAGATGTTTGACCTAGGACAGCGTTCTACCGCCGACACTGCGGCGTAGGCTGGACGTACCCACTTCTCGTGCCCTTACTCTAGGGTGCGGGTCGTGACAAAAGGGCCTGCAAACAGAAAAGAGGTGATGTTTAAGAGAGCTGTAAATTGCCATGTTACACACCATCTATACTATGATAGCCATCATTAGGATATGAATTAGCTGATAATAAAGGATGTACTACACAAATGTGTGTTTGTTAATTGTGTGTGTATTTATATAAGCTATTACATCAATATTCTGAGCTGGTTGTTATAAATTGCTAAAGCAGGGCTAAATTTAGATCACTTCAATAAGGGGCTTTTGCTCAAGCCGTAGGTATTGGCATGCAATTAAACAACAACAAAGCCTTTATCCCAAATTTTTGGGGTCAGCTATTTGAATAATTTTCTTTGATTCAGCTCCACTAAGGGGCATGTCCTCCATAACATTAACAAGAACTATCGACTACGTCCTTGAACAACCTCAATAAAGTTTGTTTAGGCCTATCCCTAGTTCTAGCAACTGCTTTAATTAGTATACTATATTACTATTATAGTGGCATATTCTTGCAAGCACCACACTCAGAAGCAGTATAGAAGTGAGATCACAGCACTGGAGCAAGCTTTGCAAACAACTTTCTAAAAAACTCCTGAGACCCTTCACCCTTTTAAATCTGTTATAGTGGCAGATGGTGACTGGAGGACCATAAGAGACATCATAAAAAATAACTGACTCTGGTATTCTTAAAATGGCACTCTTCAACTCTTAAAAGTATAAGACCATCATTATCCGTAAAGTCTGATATTAGCTCCCCAATAGATTGTGGCAATTGAATCGATGGTTATACCATCGATCAGTTAACTAGTTGTAAATACGAATAATGCTTACTTCCTAAAGACAAGAACCATCAACGCCAAACAAGGTGCACTGGATATTGGATAATCAAAATTATCTATTACATTTAGTTGAATCCATCAGATTTTTTTTTTTTTACTTATTTAGTTTTTTTGACCTGGTTGACTTGATTATGGCTATGATAGAATCAGGCTAAATTACTGTTTTCTTCATTGTGAAAGAAACTCTCCCAAACTACAAGTTTGGATGTTAATTTGATAGAAGAATGAAGTGAAGCCAACCCTCATCATCCAATCCAGGAAAGGGCGGAAGGATCAGAAATCATTGCTCCTCATGTCTCTTTCATAATCGAGGTAGTTGTTATTGGAAATATCTACTTTAAGATAATTTGTCTGTTGTCAGCACTTGGATGAAATGTTATCAACACTAGGTAATGATAGTATAGGAACTTAGTTTAGTTATTCATTTGCCTGATTGTAAAGGCTGCCATGTAACGGACAAGTGTATTTACACTATATTATGGCTCTGCGTCCTTTTATCTTTTCCCTTTATCAAGTGCACCAATCACTTTGTCTCAGATCTCCTTGCTGCATGTGGCTAGGTATTCTCAGGTTGCTTCTTCCAAACCAAGCTTTTTTGGGGTTCATTTTGAGCTCTCTCACTTTCAAACTAAAACTAACCATTAAGGGAGTCAGACACAAGATCATAGCATCTTCAATGTAAGATATGAATTAGGAAAAACAAAAATCAGAATTGAAAACCTTCTGATAGTCATTAGCTAAAAAGAACAAAACATTCATTTGAAAACTGTAAAATTTTCTTACAAACCTGATCAATTATATTGCAAATTTCGATCACAAAGCTACTAACCTATATATACACTCATAAAACACCCTGCACAAATGACTTCAACAAACATCACTATCCTGCACAGAAATAATGAAGAGATGTTAGCACCTGCAATTTCTTTATGTATTGAACTAGCTGTGATGGTACAAAGAGAATAAACTAGTAACAGAAATAGCTTATCAGATATTAGGTCAGAATCTCTTATATAAATGCATTCTTTTAAGGTTAGGCTGTTTGGTCATAGTTATGTACAAGTGACAATACATACACGGTCAAGGTCCTTAAAGCAAAAGATTGGTTGAAACCATCATCAGTTGAACATTTTTGCATTGTCTCACGTTTCATAATTGTCCTCACAGTTTATAGTATATTAAACAAGGTTTGCAATATTGACCGATAAGGTACTATGAGACATCATATCGGTTTTGGCATGTCCTGATAACAGATATTGACCTTGATACCAGCCAATAGTAGCTGATATCAGCCAATAGTAGCTGATATCAACATTGGGGATTTCTTTCCCGGTCAGTTCAGCAAAGAACGAGAAGTATAGAGAAAAACAATGTCAACATAATGACTCGATGGTGCCAAAGATCGACATGCTCCAGTGTGTCGACAAGATTCCTTACCGGCATATTCTAGCCATTAACATTTCTATGAAGTTGTATATCTATATATACATAACATTCATTATATATATATATATTTTTTTTGGAATAAGGGTGAATTTATTCCTCGCATATAGCGGAAAAGGTATTAAAGTACAACATCACAACTTCCCATGCCCCAAAATACTATTATGGGGCCATTACAGATACATCGAATTCTATATTATGTAGAATTCCAATAGGGGGGGTAGTCAAGCCCTCAAAGATACGTCTGTTCCGCTCCTTCCAGATGTGCCAAACAGACGCAGCAAGACGAACTCTGGCTCTTCTAGCCCACCCCGGATCCCGTCCTCTGTGATCTCGGATCCAGCTGAGAATGCTCCGAATGTCCCGGTCCATCCCCACTCCTCCTCTCAGCTGTGCACACTGCTCAGTCCAAATATGCCAGGTCACCGGGCAACCAAAGAAGAGATGCCGCATAGATTCATCTTCATCATTACATAGCACACATTTGGCATCCGGGATATGCATCCCAAACCGGAGGAGTCTGTCTCTCGTCATCAATCTACCCCGGGGAAGGCGATAAGCACATAGTTGCATTTTCCGTGCAACGCCCTTGCCCCAAATGAAGTCCACCTCCTCAGCCTGGTCGTGGTGGGTCCGAACCAAATCATAGCAGCTACGAAAGCAAAATAGACCTGACCCGCCTCCCGTACCTAGGCCGGCCCAGCTCCATGTATCCTCCGTCTAGCTAGCGTCAATGGTAATAAGGTGTATCTCTGCTGCAAGCTGGGCAGTAAATGGGTATCCCTCTGGCCTCCAAACTCCGTCTCTAATGATCCGGCCGCATGTGAGCCCCCTTCCCGCTTCTCTGTCCAGCTGTCCTCCCAAAATCTCGATCAGGGATCTGGAACCCAACCAAGGATCTAGCCAAAGGTCGGTAGTCGTCCCATCCTTCATGCGCCTGCATATCGCGGTCTGGAGCACCGGTCTACATCTCAGGATGGCCTTAAACGTGACCGAGAAATTGTTGTCTATCCTGCAGGCCCAGAAGTTGGTCCTCCGTAAGTATCTACTAGCCATCCAGTCCGCCCAGAGCGACCCCCCCTTGATGAATTTCCAGGCCATCTTCACACAAGCTGCCTTCCTAACCGCATGAAGAGGCCTCAACCCAACTCCTCCTTCCTCCCGAGGCCGACATAACTGATCCCAGGATATCGCATGTATCCCTCTCCTCCAGATGAAGTTAGCGCAGATAGCCTCCACCTTTCGAATAGTAGCTGTGGGGATCTGGATAGACTGGAGCCAGAACATAGTGATGCCCGCAATGACCGACCGCACCAACTCAATCCGTCCCCCAAATGAAAGCCCCGCCGCTTGCCAGCCCTCCACTCTCCTCTGAGCAAAGTCCACCAAGCTGTGACAATCCTGCTCTCGGGCATAGTTGACCGTCAGCGGGACCCCCAAATATTTTACTGGAAGCTCGCCTCTGTCCACACCTAAAGCGAAGGCTCTCTCCTCCTGAAGAGTACACCGGGAGCTGAAGTAGACTCTGCTCTTCTTCCGGTTTAACTGGAGCCCAGAAAGCCGCCCGAACTCCTCCATAATGTCAGAGAGCGCTCTCATTCCCCTCATGGAAGGCTGGAGTAGCACCAATAAATCATCAGCATAAATCAAATGAGATACAGCAGGATCACCAACCGGAACAGGGGAACAATCCTCCCGCTATGCACTGCTATATCCATCATACACGTGAAGTACTCCATCACCAAGGTAAAGAGATACGGGGAGAGGGGGTCGCCCTGCCTCAACCCCCTGTTGCTACTGAAGTAGCCATGTGGCGTGCCCTGGATGAGGACAGAGAAGGTAGGGGAGCAGATGCACTCCCTTACCCTCGCAACCCACCTCTCGTCAAACCCCATGGCAAGCATCAAGTGGCACAGGAAGTCCCGATTGACCGTGTCATACGCTTTCCGAAGGTCAAGCTTCACACAAGCCTTCATCCCCCCGGTTTGCTGAACTCCCGCACCATCTCGTGAGCTAGCAGACTGTGCTCCGCTATCGACCGGCCCTTGATGAACGCTGCTTGGTTCTGGGACACTAAACCCTGCATAATCCCCTCCATACGCCTGCACATAAGATGAGTGATAATCTTGTAAAGAAAATTACAGCATGCAATGGGTCTAAAGTCTGCAAGTGAGGTCGCTCCTTCCTTCTTGGGAACCAGAGTCAAGAATGTATGGTTCATCTCCTTCAGGAGCCGGCCCTCCACAAAGAACTCCTGAACCGCTGCCAGAACAGGTGCCTTAAGCACACCCCAGTGTCGCTTAAAGAACCCAGAAGAGAAGCCATCAGGCCCACGAGCTTTGTTGGGATTAGCCTTCATCACAATATCTTCCACCTCCTCCATCCTCACCGGTGCCAAAAGAAGACTGTTCCCATGTCGTGACACCAGTCTCTTCGTAACCAGGGCCGGAAACGTGCTGGAGTAGTCCGTCTGCTGATATAAGTCAGTGTAGAATCTGACGGCCTCCTTCTGAATCTCCACCGGGTCACCTACAAGACGACCCTCAGCATTCAGAAGTCTGGGGATGCTGTTCCGGTGCTGACGGGTGCGGATCACATCATAAAAGAATTTGGTGCAGCGGTCGCCATCTTTGAGCCAGGTGCATTTAGCCCTCTGTGCCGCACTGATCTCCTCCTGCAGTCTCATGATGCTAACCTCCTCAATCAGGGTCTTCTCCTTAGCCGCCAGTTCCCCATTCATAATGTCAGATTGGAGGACCACCTGAGTGTCCCGAAGCTCTTCTTCCTTCTCTGCCAGGGAAGTCCGCGGTCTCGTCTTCACCCACCCCCTGATAGCCCGCTTGAGCTGCTTGAGCTTGTGAACCATGCGGAATTGGGCCGTGCCATCCCGGAAGTGCGGCATCTCTCTCATAACTACCTCCTCATAACCTGGAGATATGTACCAGCTGTTGTTATACCGAAACGGCCTCGCCCGCAAAGTGGGTCTCTCACATAGGCCCACCCGGATAGGAGAATGATCGCTAGTACCCGCTGCCAGACCTTCCGCCACCGAGTTCGGAAAACACATGAACCACTCGCTATTGCCCAAGGCCCGATCCAGCTGACAGGCAATACGATTCTGAGTAGCTTTGTTGTGCCAAGTCCAAATATGTCCAGCTCGCTCCAGCCCCCGCATACCTGACATAAGAAGACACCTCTGGAATTCGTATAAAATCGAGTCCGGTACAGGCCGGCCCCCAATGTTGTTTCATCCAAACTATCTATTGTGTGTGTTCTTTGTCTAAAAGCAAGCAAATAAACAATAGACAAAGCAAGTAAATAAACAATAGTATCTATTGTTGGTAATCAATTAATTGATGTTGAGTATTATTCTATTCAAATCTAACAAGGAACAACAAAAAATACATAAAATTATGCCTAAATGTATTGATACTTTTCTAGTTTTTTTAATAAAGTTAATATTCTTTACTTGAAATCACCGAAACCGTTGATCATTGGCGGAGCCAGCATAGGCCCAGTGGGGTCATGTGACCCAACTCAACTTTTATTATTATTATTATTATTATTATTATTATTATTATTATTATATATATATATATATATATATATATATATATTATTAATTATTTTACTCCAAGTTAGTTATGTTATGAAGGAGTAACAATTTGATGTTGTTTTACTTGTAGGTGCAAGTAGCTGAATCATGCCATAAATTTTGTCCTTAATTGTTTTTAGATCACAAAATTTAATTTGCTCTTAGATGGAATAAAATTTTTCTCTAGTATAACATTTTTTGATTAAAAAAATATATAAAATATAAAGTCAAAGTAAATTAGTAGTTGGAAATAAAATATTTTAATTTTGTTTTTCCTTGTGGGAGCAAATAATATTTAATTTTCATAAGACCCTAGGATGGCAAGGTTCACGACTAAAATGGTACAATCAAAGTATGAATTTTAAGATATACATTGGATCTCCTCGATCAAATGGTCAAAATTAATCATAATTGTCTTGTATGACCTGACTGGAATGACACTGAATTAGTTTAGGTTCAGATTATATTGGATTAGAATTAATGTCCACTTTAATACCAATCGTATTTTGAAATGAATAGAAAAAATGAGCAGCTACAATAGGAAAACTAGAATAGACGACCAATGTTAGGTATAGAAAATAAGATTTCTGACTAATTTATGCAATTTTGTCCCTACATTTTTATAATTTTTTTTGAATTAAATTTTTTTTAGTTGATTTTGACCCCACTATACCCAAATTCTGGCTACGCCACTGCCGTTGATACTGATGCTAATAAGGATCAGAAACCAATTTGATATCGTGAACCTTGATATTAACCCATATTATGACTTTCAGTATGTTATAAGCAGTGAAATTACACATTGAAGGCCATATACAGCTTAAAGAAATATATATTATTTTAACATTCAAGGGAAGTAAAAGCAAACAAGAAAACAGTCCTTTCCTTTCAAAACCTCCTTTGTATTTCATGCCCTTCTTTTGAGACAGCAAAAATACAATGTTAATTATGTTCCCAATATTTTCATGCTTGAGAGGATGTCGTATAAGAAAGCAAGATAATTGTAGCAAGGCCTATAAGATAACGAGAGAATAAACATATCATCGTCCACACTCTTAAGAGATTTTCCCCAAAAGGAAAGGTCATGAAGCTATACCAATTGACTGAACGGCCAACTATAACTGTGGTACACAAAAAAATTCGTGAAATCTTGTGAGGTTGCACATTCGTGTACCATGTCCAATTTATGGCACCTGAAAACAAGTCCAACCCGCTAGGAGATTGACAACTATAAGGTTAAAAAACCCTGACACAATGGTGAAGCCAGTGCTCCCGCCTAACATCCTGAGCAGGTGAAGTATAACCCGACAAGTTCTGTACAATCTAAAGATTGAACTTCACAGTGTTGTAAAAGGTGTTCACCTTGCCGCCTAGGCATTTGTGATCCCACTACGCAACTAGTATTTAGGCTTTGAGATACTAATTTGCCCGCCTTGGAACAGGAGGCAGCCACCTCAAACTGTCTCAGACCACCTTGGGCTGCCTCGAGCGCCTTAACCTCCACTGACTTGGGTGTAACATAGCCCAAGCTATTTTTTAATTTGAAATTTGTAACATAGACCAAGTTATAGCTAATTTTAATAATTGAAACTAGATATTAGAGAATTTAAAAGGAAATAGGCTTTCATCTTCTGGTTTCTTTCTCATGTATGTTATGAAAAGCACCGTTTAAGCGAGTATTAGAATTAGGGCGTCCCGCTTAATGAAATTTTGCCCCAGAAAAGCAATCAACGCTTAAGCGTCGCTTAGTAGTGCCTCGCCTAGTCTTAGGCGTTCGAAAAAACGTCTTTGGTATTTTCGATTTCTTTGATTTCTTGATGTTATTTACATAGTTGGATAGTTGTAAAACTTTAAGTAGGAACTTTAGCGACTTAGCTTTATGTTTGATGATATATTGATGACTATGTAGTATGTATGTATTATGTGGCTTGTAGTTTGCATTTTGATTCTAGTATTTATATTATTATTTTACTTGATTGATAATTGGTATTGTTATTCATGCATATACTAGTAGGATTGTATGAAAAAATATTAAAATTTATGTGTATATAGAGTATTTTACATGTAGGAGCAAAGGTAGGTAAAAATGGGTGCTGGTAGGCTAAGCGCCGCTTAAGCGAGGCGACGGCCTCGTCGCCTCGCCTCACGCTTAATATAACATAGTTTTCCATATGTGTATGTCCTAAGTCTGTTTCCCATCTGTATCTTTATATCTATCTCCAACTTCAAATTCAACGAGCACTACCATAATAGGGAAATCTCTCTCTTGGTCACCCCTTCTCCTAGTATCTTCTTTTTTTTTCTCATGCTAATACGTAAATATCTCTCTCCCCCCCTCCCCTTATGCTTCTCTTTTCTTTTTTCTCCTCTGGCAAGGCCCAAGGATCCCAACGCTGGAGATGACTTCTGGCGTTTGTTGATTTCTTCTATAAACATGTCTTGTCCCCATCTCTCATTTTTTTTTTTGATAATTTTTGTTCTCCCTCTACTAGGATTTTTTTTCCTCCTCGACTCCTCACCTACAATTTAGAAAGAACAAACATTCCAAAAATCCGTATCCGTGTTGCATCATGTTAGACACATATCGGCCACACCACAAACACTCCAAAAGTACAGTAGGAAACCAAATTAGGTGTCAGATCCATGGAGCCGTGTCCAAAACTTGTCATTTTATGTACGTTATGTATGTGGCCGTGTAACATAGCTTGCATAATTTCACATCACTTCTCCTTAATTTCATATTTTAAATTTTAAACTATAATATTTTTATTATTGATTTTTGACGAGAAAGATCCGTACCATTACTATTTAATCATTGCTTGATTGAATCCTTTATTTAAATTGACGTCAAAATTTCAGCCTTAATGTATCCAGTACGCACAACAACATATGCATAGATTTTGAGCCCCAAACCACAACAAGAAGTCCAAGTCATAGACCCAAGTTTGTCTAAACTTATCCATTACACATCTTAATTTTAGTATTTTAGTGTTAAGGCCTCTGCCTATATCTTTTGATCCTCACTGCCCCACTCCTTAACAAACTTTAGCTTCACCAAAATCACGATAAATGATGGCCAAAAAGCATTGACTTCCATATCCCCTACAAGATGAAATCGAGTATGAAATTGACTTGGCTCTATGTAACTAAGGCAAGTAACCAAAGTGTCACGGACTTACTATTTTAACTACACCTCGCGCTCCGTGCATCACACAAGCTTCCTTCTCAAAGACTCGTGCAAGCCTCCCTTGAACGAACTTAGCTAGCGTGCCCAAGTGAAGAAGAGAGGGGTGGAACTTGAAAGAAATTCAATATATGAAAGAAATTTACAAGTGTTTGGTAGTGAGTAGCAAATGAGACTCCCATCCTATTTATAGGCTCATGGGCCTTACAAGAATGGCCATGATTGTGCCACTTGTTCAACTTCCAACAGTTGAAAGCTTCTAGGTCTAAGATATTTATATGGCTTCATAATAAAATATTTACATGATAAGAAGAGTCTAGAACTTCCGAAAACTTAGAAAAAAACTCATGAGAGTTCAAGAAAAGTGCACCATACTCTGGAGAATTCTAGAGCCTTACAACTACACCCTAGTCTGAAGAGGGTTATGCAGGCACTCACGGTGGAGCGAAAATTCTTTGAGTGAGATCCTCCTACACCTATGTGTTGACGTCCTCAAACTGAGAAACTCTTGCATCTTTTCCTCAAACTGATGCAAAGTGTCAGCACATTGCCAGCTAGACTTCTCGTGTACCATTCTCTTTCATTTGACAAAGTACTCCACATACGGGGGAACATTGCATCTACGAATGGCAATTGAGTCTAGCAAGGCTTCCACTTTCTTGTCAAACGACATAGTCATGGCCGCTTTGAGACTGCTCGATGAGGGTCCTTCAAGTCTGCATGATAAGGCTTGAGGCAACTCGCATGGAAGATGGAGTGAATGTTCAGCATGGTGGAGAGTTCGAGTTTGTAAGCAACTTTGCCCACCCTCATAAGGATCGGAAAGGGGGCCCTTCATATTTGCATATCAATCCCTTGTGCACCTTGTGAAACACCTTGAACTAGTGCAGTTCAAGCTTGATTACCACCCAGTCACATTCCTTGTACTCGACATGCCTTCGTTTGGCGTCGACCTATTTCTTCATTTTGCGTGCAGTCTTTTTCAGAAATGGCTTAGCAATGTTCGTTTTCTCCTTGAAGTCTATGTCAAATTAGTGAGTTGCGATGCATTTTCCCGACATCTTCGTACTAAGCGTATGCGGGGAAGGGGGGGGGGGTGGAGGGGGGGGGGGGGGGTCGACCCGTTACCAACTCGAACATGCTCTTGTGGAAGACTCGTTCCTTTGAAGATTGTAGCAGAACAATTTCCAAGTGATGCACCTAATCCTGCTAGTTGGCACTCACAAAGTGCCGCATTATTCCTCCAATATAGAATTGATCTGCATTATATGTATGTCCGTTTGAGGATGAAAACTAGTCAAGAAGTGTATATCTAAACCTAGTATCTTGAACACATCCGTCCAGAACTTCCTTCTGAAGCAAGGGTCTCGGTCGCTAATGATGTTCTCCAGTGTGCCCCAAACTTTACAACATGAGATATAAACAGACGTGCGGACTCCTTTGCGGTACAGTCGGTCGGTATAGCAATAAAGGTAACGTACTTGGAGAATCGATCTACCACAACGAGACCCAAGTGTCCATCGAGATGCTCACCCATGGTTGACTCGACACATGGAGAGGCTCAAGCAAGCCGTCGGGTCGCTAATGATCCACCTTGTCTTGTTGGCACACAAGACAAGTGCGTACATAATCCTCCACGTCTTCGCACATGCAAGGCCAATAGTATTAACCCAATGTTTCAATTGAATTTTTTTTTATTATAGTTAATCGATTAAGTTTACAATGAAATCACTAATGATCTTATAATCACTATATTGTTTATATTTAAACTTGGCATAGTCCTAGTGTGCATTAATTTATCACCCTTGCTACTATGACATTGCTTTGTTCGCATAACATGTATTTGCAGATAATCAATAAAACAAGATCGATCATGGACGTACACAATAAAAAAAATCATAATGGGCCAAAGACACTGCTTGCCACAAGATTTCTCTAAACCGCACACAATATCATCGGGGCCGCGCACTCTGGGGTTCCGCTGTCCGATCAACAGACGGGGGTCGAGGGGGCAGCGCCCTTCATGGTGGTTCGACACAAAGCTCCCGAAAGCTATTCAGATTTTCTAATTGTGTTAGCTTCAGACCACTATCATCAGAAGAAAAAGTCTCTATTCATAAACTGGAATAAGCCAAGCTATCAAGAAATAATACTCGGTGTTATCTTTTTTATTCTTGTGTCTCTAGGATTATTTGTAACTCAATACAAATAGACAAAACAAAAGCTAAATCAAAAATTCAGCCAAATACCCAATTCTTGAAACTGGGAGTCAGACCTGTAAACCGGCGGTATACCGACAGTAGATTGGTAAATTAGCATTTCATTCCAAAACCTTCAAAACTGCAAATATAATGGATCAAAGATATATTGCGATATATCGACGGTATACTGTCTGGGTGACTATTGTTCAGCAATTATTGCTGCAACGGCTATAAAACTAGTCGTTGTATAGTCGTTACTATGCAGAGCGGTATTAGTATACCGACGGTATACCACCTGTACAGTAATGGCTCTACTATTGGAGGTTGTTTTATATTGCCATATAAGAACCCAATTGTCCTTATTTATTCCCACTTCTTGGAGGCTTAAAGTTTCACCCAATATAATCCAAGTCTCTCCACATACATGAGCTTTCATTTGACAAATCTATTTGAGAAGTTTTCATTGAGTAAAATGGATCTTCAAATTATTGTGAGAAGATCAAAACTACTTTTTGTTAGAGGTTGAAGTCCGTAAGCCTTCGTATCAAAGCTAGTGTAGAAGTAAATGAGCCATTCGAATCAAAGCTCGCTGTAAGAAGTCAAGGAGACCTTCGGATAAAAGCTCGCAAGTGTAACTATTTGATACACTAGTGGATTAAAACCGAAGAGAGTTGCAGAACTGGAGTGCCTCAGAGGATAACATGATACATCAGATATCAGTATTCTTGTCTCATTTATAGCATATATTCTAAATTGCCAATAGCATCTTTAATTGTGCTAATTATTTGTTAAACCCTATTTACCCCTCTCCCTTTTATGATGTTTTCAAATAGTAGGTGGCCTCTAGCAACGCAAGTTTCTCTTTTGACTCAGATGTCCAGCGCAGTTGGTGCTGTGGCATTCTTTTAGTAGCTCTATGCACAAGCCACCCTACTTAGGCACGTCCAAATTGTCACCCTTAGTATAAAAAAAGTTCGTCCTTCAGCCAAAACCTCTGTGTCTTGCCTTCGTGAGCGAGCTTCACCAAACTATGGGTTATTAGGTCCTTAATCATGCCTATTTTGATGCGCTCGATTATGTTTAACTTGAGTAAGCACATTGTTGTTGCCTTCATATTGAGTGCATCGGCCTATGTTATCTAGACTCGGGTATGTGTGCTGGGTACGGGTACATATCCAAGAGTCGGGTCCTTCAAACTCATAATTGAAGGACATACGAACTCGGCTAAAATGATCTAAATTTTGGATACGGGTACGAAAATATGACTAAAATTTCATAAAAAAACATGTAATTATAAATTACTAGTAAATTTTATTGAACTAGTTGAACAAGTCCCTAAGGGGCCGTCCCTTCAACTCCCCTACTACTTTACTATCAATCTACCATATTAAAATAAACTATCTACATCACTACCACATTAAAATAAACTATCTACTTCACTACCAGTCTTCCGATTGTCACCATGAAGTATCCGATTTTTACCATGGAGGATCGGATACAAATTCCATATTCATACTCATGTCCTATCGGGTCGACACAGGTACTACTTAAAGTGGAGAGTCTGTGTAATACAGGCATCGGCCACGTGGTTCTCCTTGTCCGGCTTATATCGCATCTCCATATCGAATTTGGCCAAGAAGTCTTGCCATTTTGATTGCTTCTGGGATAGCTTCTTTTGACTTTGGAAGTAGCTCGTTACGATATTGTCCGTCATTATCACGAATTTGGCTAAGAAGTCTTGCCTCCTTCCTTGCTACGAGGATAGCTTCTTTCGAGTCTGGAAGTAGCTTGTGACGATATTGTCCATTATCACTACGAACTTGGTGCCAAGAAGATAGTGCCACCACCTCCGCAAGCAATACACCATTGCGGTCATCTCCTTCTCTTACATTATGTTATCATTCAACTTGCGGCTCTCGAATGCGATAGGGTGTCCATCATGCACAACACCCTATCGGTAGCAAAGTTAAATGCATCGGTATGCACCTCGAACGGCTTGGAGTAATACGACAAAAATATGACTGGTTCCTCCGTCATTGTCCTCTTTAGTGCATTAAATGCCTCCTCGTACCTAAACGTCCATCTCCATATCCGATCCTTCCTCAACAAGTCTATAAAAGGTGCAGTTGTGACAGAGTACCCATGATTGAACATCCGATAGCAGTTTGTCAGGCCTATGAATGATCACACCTCCGTCAGCCTGGTAGGAGTCTCCCACTCCCATGAAGCCTAGACATTCGCCTTGTCCATCCGTATCTTGACATGCCCTATCCAATGCCCCATGAATGTCACCTCTTGGGCCAAGGAGCACTTCTCCCGCTAAATGAACAATTGGTTCTCCCTTAGCACCTGGAAAACTGTCTTCAAGTGCTAAATGTCCTCCTCCTACGTGTCTGAGTATACGACGCTATCATCGAGGTATACCACGACGAACTGATCGAAATACGGATGGAAGTGCTTATTCATCAAAGTGCAAAACGTTGTGGGAACATTTGTTAGTCCAAAAAATATGACTAAAAATTCATAAGCTCCATACCTTGTGACACGCATCGTTTTAGCCTCATCCCCCTTGACAATCCATACCTAACAATATCCCGAGCACAAATTCAACTTGGAGAAGTACCTCACTCCTCCCAATTGATCAAACAGGTCCGCCACCAAAGGGATGGAATATTTGTTCTTGACGTTCACCTTATTAAGTAAACGGTGGTCGATGCATAAACGAAGGCTCTCATTCTTCTTCTTCTGAAAGAGCAGCAATACACTCATCAGGACCTCAGATGGCCTAATAAATCTTGCAACAAGCAGCTCCTTTAGTTGTTTTTTTAACTCATCAAGCTCTTGTGGGCCATGCAGTATGGGACTATGGTGGACAACTTTGTGTCCGATTCTAACTCGATAGCATATCCACCTCCCTCCGTGGAGATAGCCTCTTCGGAAGTTCTTGTGCCATGACATCCCCAAACTCCGTGGGAATGTCACTAACCTCCGGCAGAAGATCCTCCTACGTGAACGCCTCTTCCGTCTTGACTACGGCCAAGTATGTCGTCTCTCTAAGCTTGACAACCTTCTTGAGTTGGATGGCAGAAAGATCTTTCTCCTTCGTTCAATATTCATGATGCATGACAAGTCCTTCATAATCCCAACGACTCCCAAATATGGCATTAGTATCGCTTTTGCTAAAGTAGAAACATATTGGGGATCATTTTTGAAGTCGTAGAACGATACAGCCGCGAGACTGGTGACTCCCGTCTAATCTTCCATCTCTATCTTCACTCCTTTGGCTACCCCTGCATGGGACGAGCCGCCAAGTTAATTGCCTTCACCTTGCTCGAGTCCTTCACTAGCATCAAACCCATGCATTAGACCTCCGCGTCTGAGATGAAGTTGTGTGTAGCTTCCGTGTCGACCATTACCCTCTTCTTCTCGTCGTTGATCTTCACATACACGTACATGAGTTCTCGACTCGAGACTTTGGTCGCGACGAACTTTCTGCTCAATGCATTGAGCATGCGTAAGGCATTAAGTTCACTTACATTAAGAAACCGCTTTGTAAGTACAAATGTATATAAGTAACCTTGTCTTGGCTTATAAATTAAGCTTATCCATTTCACTTTAAGACCACACCATCTTAATGTTACCTCTTTTTGTTGCATCACTTAGATTTCACAAAAGAAACCTATGTCAACAAGGTGTTAATAGCCAGCAAAAGATCATAACTATGAAGAATGAAACCATCAAAACGAAGTATATCTTATCCTAGACGAACAGAAACCATGGTTTGGTCTCTGTCACATTGCACACTAAGACACATTAAACTTAATGAATATAGCATTTATATATGTCACTTTCTCACTTACTATATATGGTGTATTACCAAGAGCACTTGAAAGATGCAAACTTATTGTAAGATTTTGTTATTACCAATGAGCTATTGTATGGATTACTTAGTTAGAACTTAGAACCCCTAAAGCCATACATTCTAAGGATAATTAGACATGTCATCACAAAATCTGACACAAGAAATGATACATACGCCGCTTAAACGGGAAATTATCTTTTACATAGAGAACCTATCCTATTAAAATGATTCTATTCCCATGCCCAATTAATATTACAGATTGGATGACCAAATAAATGTTTATTCACAACATATTAAATAATACGAATATAGATAACAAAATATTATAGAATCTAACATAGGTTGGTGTATCCATGATTAGATGAACCTAGGACAATTGGTATAGTCTTATAAAAAAATCTAAATAGAAGCAAAATCAAGTTGTGAAAAGAAAAGAAAAAAAGTTTAAGCATCAATGTCATAATTGTTCAAGACAATTAAGTTCATGTAAAAATAATTCAAATGGAAGTTCCAATTCAATCACAAATCCGGTAACTTGGGGAACCACTTGCAAAAAAATTTGTAAAGAAGAAGAGAATATGGTAGTTAAAGCTAGAAACTTAGTGTAGCCAAAATGAGAATATTAAGATGAATGACCGGCAATACATTAAAGGATAGGATAATAAATGAGTGCATACATGAAAAGTTAGCGATGGTGCCAAATGAGAACAAGATGAGAAAAAATCGACTTAGGTTGTTTAGATATGTGCAACAAAGACCAAAGAAAGCGATAATATGGTAGTTAATGGAGTTGCTAGGACTCTAGGTAAGCTTAGACGAACATGGTTTGAAGTGTTAAAGAAGGATATGGATTTTGTGAGAGTTACAAAGGACATGGTCATTAATAGTGCCGAACGGAAGAAGAGGATTCATGCAATGCAACATAGACCCATGATTTTTGTTCGTCTAGATAGGTATACTTAGGTCTGATGGTTTCATTCTTCACATAGATCTCTTGATGATAGTTAACAACCTTGTTGACATATGTTTCCTTCTGAAATCTAAGTCATGCAACAAAGAGAGGTAAGATTGAGATGGTGTGGCTCAAGGGAAATGAATAAGCTTAACTTATGAGCCAAGACAAGGTTACTCGTATCCATTTGTACTTACTAAATTGGTTTTTCAATATACAAGTGAACTTAACGTTAGTCAAACCTAGATGGTGCGTCAAAAAGTTTCTAGGTATACGGCCTAGTTTTAAGTAAGTTCTCTAAAATTTAGCATTAAATCTTGAAAATTCCGAATTGATGTTAATTAAATACCTTTGGTGTTGTACAGAAGGGTAGAGGTGGAAATCAGACTTCTGAAACCTAATCAGGTCAATACAATGTTCTATCTAGATGATTAACAGAGTGTCTAAATACAAAGGAAAAAAAAAACAATATGTATGTCTGCATAGTAATGAAATTTGAATTTAGATGCATGAAGCAGATCGAAGGCCATGATTAGGTTTGGTCAAACCAATTCAATCCTGCCATAATAGAACAAATGGCATCAGGCAATTCACAAGTATGATTGATGGACTGACATGAGCAGTGAAAGAATACCATGCTTAAATTCAGGTAATTTGACCTGTGTCTAACTAACCTAGCTGATAGATAAGAATATATGAATTTATGAAGTCCTACTTCTATTCTATTGGATCATGTAGGCAGCAATCCAATTTATATGATTTATAAAAATACTTGAAGGAATTCAATAGGGTGGCTGACTAGAAATCTTTCATCAAGTGGAACTGGTAACCTGCATCAAGTTATATCACTTGACCAAAAGCATCCCTTCCCTCCTCACTTAATCATAAGTAAATGCATCTGTGCCATCCATATTGCTTTGGGCAGGATAATTGTATCAGGTATAGATATGCTGCTTAAAATTTGTTATCATCGTCACCAAAGGCTTCTCCCATCTATCAGCTAGGTTAGTTAGACACATGTCAAATTACCTGAATTTAAGCATGGTATTCTTTCACTGCTCATGTCAGTCCATCAATCATACCTGATACAAGTATGATTGATGGACTGACATGAGCAGTGAAAGAATACCATGCTTAAATTCAGGTAATTTGACCTGTGTCTAACTAACCTAGCTGACAGATAAGAATATATGAATTTATGAAGTCCTACTTCTATTCTATTGGATCATGTAGACAGCAATCCAATTTACATGATTTATAAAAATACTTGAAGGAATTCGATAGGGTAGGCTGACTTGAAATCTTTCATCAAGTGGAACTGGTAACCTGCATCAAGTTATACCACTTGACCAAAAGCATCCCTTCCCTCCTCACTTAATCATAAGTAAATGCATCCGTGCCATCCATATTGCTTTGGGCAGGATAATTGTATCAGGTATAGATATGCTGCTTAACATTTGTTATCCTCATCACCAAAGGCTTCTCCCATCAAAATGAGTTGGAGAGCACGAGAAATCTCCAAAAAAACATTGAAAATTTTCATGACTGGCTGTCAACCTGATGTCAATCCTCTGGGTCGGTGCTAAATTCCTAGCTAAGGAACTAAAGCAAGAGAGGACCTTACCATAAACCTTGAATTGGTGAGCAGGAAGGCATGTCTTTTTGGTCTGTGATATACTTCCTTGAGACAAAGGAACACGATTAAAGATATGTAGTCTACTATATTTCAATTAACAATCTATTGCATTGATAATGAATACTTGAAGACCCAAATAAAAGTAATATTTTAGGCCTAGAACTAAAAGAGAGGGGTACGAAGTAAACTATATATGAGGTTTAAAGCTCAATAAGCTACTGACATGCCCACAAGCTCTTCAAGAGCCACCTTAATGTTTTCAAACTAAATGTCTGTAAGGATTTCAATTCCATATAACCAGTGGTAAAATTTGTTGTCTATATTTGCGAAACTATGATCCAAAAATTAATAAATAAATTGTTTTAGTTATTCCCAGGAAATTATCTACCATGATAACGAACTGCTACCACTAATCAAAATTTTGGAGAAACAATACAAAAGAATAACTTATATTAATGAGGAAAAAAAATAACGGTCTAATGAATATGAAGTCAAAAGCATACCTTAGTAATACAGAGATGGACATTAAATGGACATGCTGTTGCCAAACAAGGACAAGAAGCATCAAAGCAGTTCCTATATGACATGAACAAAGGTTAATTTCCTCAGAATAGGAAAATGACAAAAAAAATAGTTTATCAAAATACGAACAATTATTAAAATGCACTTTGACTATTCAGGTTATCAGTAAGAATATCCTTTCATTAAAGACAACGGCCAAGGATTAAATGCAAATTTAAAGAAATTATTCATTCCTCCACAACTGGGAAAGAAGCAAAAGTTTAAATAACAAGTGAGGCATAATAACCTTTTCTATGACATCAAAAATCCTGAATGAACAATAGAGCTAAACCTCAGTGAACAAAATGAAATGCTCAAAGTTGAAGATAGTTCAAAGAGGTGTCCAGGATATTTTGGAAAGGAGAAGATCTATTTATCAACTTTGAGAGACAGGTTGAGCAAGAGTTGTGTTAGCTACTGAGTCAGTCTAGCCAGGTTTGACGATTAACAAATCATTCTGTATTTTCACGTGTTTGGCATGTGTAGGTTGTCGATGTTAAGAGTAATCAGTTTCGAGCACAAATTTGAATGACAAAGCAAACTCAAATCTTGTGTAGGTTTCGAGTTCGTGCAAAATTTATTTGGCAGCCTCAATGCAACAAGATTGTGAAGAATTTATTTCGTACCTAAACAATTGCAGGCCCAAGAAAGGGTATCATATTCACTATTAAGCAAAGGGTTGCAGCAAAAGGAGCAGGCCCAACCAATTACAAGTGGACCGGGTTACATATGCAAGCATGCATGTGCAGACCCAAAAGAGCCATGTGAGCGTGCAGCTGAACAAGCAGTGTGTGTCCTACTGTCAGCAGCGCAGGTAACAGGTGTGCGCTGATGCAGGTGCATGAGCACTGGGGTTGGACTTGCAGCAGGCCCGTGCAGGAGTGAACTGCTTGCAATCTTGTCCCAGACAGTAAATTAAAGTCGGTATGGGCTTGGTTGATTGGTTGAAGGCCTGCAAAGCCATATTTGAATTGTTCGGTTGCCTAAAATTGCTCAAACCAAACTAGACTTGGTCAAATTTGAGCCTATATGGAATTAATTTGGTAACATCCTTGGTGTCCTAAGTAGAAATCAAAGTGTCCTAAACCTATAAATAGTCATCTACCATGCATAATTGAAGAAGCCTCTCCAATATCAAAGCTTCTCTCCTAAGGCTGTTTGTACTTCACGTTTCATAAAGAGAGAGGTTGCCCCAAAGTTGAAGGAGATCAAGAGTTTGCACATCATTACTTGATCATCTTAAGAGTCCAAAGCTACATCGATCAAGATTCCTTTTATCAAAGATTTTTTACGGATAGTGAGTGTGTTTCTTCCGTTTCCTTTCCATTGTATATTCTCTTAGCAATTACTTCGTAATTGGGAACTTGTTCTTGGGATTAGAACAAGGACAAACTAGGTTACGTTTAATCTAGGGTTTGCTAGACTGTGTTGTATCATGATATTGCCGACGAATAAAGGTTATGTATTTGGGATGATGGCTCTAGTGGAATATACCTTCTGTCTTCGAGGGGTTGGATGTAGACAAGTGACGAACCAACTGAAATCTCTTGTGTGCTTTACTTTTATGCACTTCTTTTTTGGAAGCAATTAACTATATGGTTTGTTAATATCGTGTTATCCATCCAGTGTACTGTAACTTGAAAATTGTGAACCTACTCATCCCCTCTAGGGTTATCTATGGATCCTAACATTAGCCATAATTATACAACAGTAATATGATAAATAACTTATAATCAAAAAAATCAAGGCTACAAGCCAAAACCTATACCACTTGTCAGAAAGCACGAGAAATAATGATTCAGGTAGGATACCACAAGATTTCACGCCTAGCAAAGAGAAGTTATCATGAAGAAATAACACGTCTCAGTATGAAAACTGAGTGTGTGCCGTGGTGGAGGGTATTGTTAGTCCTTGTTACTTGTCAGATATATGAAGTATCCTACTTATAATAATAATAATAATAATAATAATAATAATAATAATAATAATAAAAGATTATAATCAGCCACTTGTTAGCTATGTTGCATGGATTCGACACAACAGGTTGCAGATATGGCGACACGGATTCGGCACCTATTTTGGTGTATCCTAGTGTATTTCGGAGTGTCGTGGCGTGTCGAAGACGTGTGTCTGACACAGATGTGGCATGGTTTTGGAGTGTCCGTGCTTTATAGCTTGCAAGCATGGCCCATCATCAAAGATATATTAGTCAACAGAATTTTCACATTATTGCAACATCACACATTGCCTTCTGAAGTGCAATCCTTAATATTTGAGGACGAAGGTGTCGTTGAGGTATGTCATAAAATGTGTATAGTATTTGAAATCAAATTTAAAATGCGTGTATAGGAGTTCAAGGTGTACCTGGTGTAGGGACAAATACAGGATACATCCAGGAAGGATTTTTCTAGAAAAACTAAACAAAGCGAAGTTGTAGACAGGATGCATGAAGATGAGTCTGCTTACCTATTCTTCGAGTGTAGTAGTGATGTGTTTAGATCTTGTTACACACACATATCTATATGGTTTATACCTTGATGTGATCGTAAAATATGCATAAGAAAAATGTTTTACGAAGGAGATAAAAAAACTAATGTCGGTATACAGTCACTTAATAATATCCCTCCTACAAAATCCTATGCATGCATGGATTTGTTTATTTGTATCATTTTGATAGCGTCCATGATTTGTAGTGTACAAGTGTAGTGGGTGGCCTCCAATGCTACTAAGTATACTTACAAAGTGGCCAGAAAGGGGCATAATTAGGGTAATGACTTACAAGAACCAATATGGAATATTCAAAAGGCCAATAGTTAACTGCTAATCCATATCAGTCGGTGGATTCCTTTCACTGCTCATAATCTTACCATGAGCTCTATCGACATGACAGCACACACATTTGGAGTCTTGGACTAATAAGAACATTATAATCAAATAAACTTCCATTAATGTATTCACAGAATCACATACCATATGATATAGTAGCAAATGGAAGGCGAGAAATATGCTTCAATTTCTGGCTGAAAATGTAATAGCCCTACATCCCAAAAACAGTCAAGTTATAGTGTATATCCTGGCAATAGAACCGACTGAACTGTCAATACAGTTTCAATATGGTAAACTTGAAACAAAAGGTTTCTTGCTATATGATTTGATATGTTTTAATAAATGTATAAATATTTCCGGGTACAGCTGACTGTAGAAAAGAGACATTCGTGAAACATGTCAAAAATGGAGGCAATAGCAAAAATAAATAATATAAAAATCAAGATTAGTGATTAATCAAACAATAAAGTCACTGCGAAAAAGAGTAAACATTTCACATCAGTGCCTGCATGGTCATCATCATCATCATCTTCCAAGCTTTTTCCCGGCTGTGGAGCATAGACTCCATAGTCCATACATGATTTGAAGAAGTTGACTGGTTCTCAACCTAATGTCAATTCTATGTTGGTGCAAAATTCCTAGCCAAGTATCTTAGTAACTAAGAGCATGAGAGGGTCATGCCATAAAAACTATGTGGCCAGTTGGCAGGTAGTTAAACCTACACTCTGGATATGCACTTTAAGCTCAAACCAAGGAGCACTCTTCCAGTTCCCCAAGACGAGTAGACAAAGAGGAAAAAGGATACAATTTAGCATAGGAAAGACAAAATACCAATGAAGGGATGAACAAAATTCAAGAGATTCTAGCTGCTAGGAATCAATATAAAACAAGCAGTATATATTGAGATTTGAATACATATCATGAACTCGTATTTGAAGGCCAATGGATACTCTTACTACCAAAGTAACATACTGCTAAATAGCAGGATCGGAAAACAACTTACTTCAATTTTGGTGATAGTTATTGAGGTTTGGTCAATCAGGTTCAGGATCGGTCTGATGTGATGAGGTCAAAACTATCTCAAAAGAATAATATCTTCACGATATACTATGTTGCACGGACATGGATACGATACAATTCGTACATGACAACGTGGATTTGACACATATTTGGGGTGTTCAAATGCATTATGAAGTGTTCGTTGCGTGTCTGATACGTGGCCAATACAACACAACACAGCATGGATTTTTGAAGTGTACTTCCTAGACGATAAACCATCAAGCTAATTACTAGTACTGAGCTAACTGAGAAGATTGAGCAATTTAAGGAGTTACAACAATAGTAAAAAAAAGTAATAATTGCTTTATAAACACTATGTATGGGATAATAACTACCTGTAAGCGGACTTTTCTTACTTGGTAGACCCAATATTGCTGAAATATGCCTGTGATGCATTATGAGAAGCCATAAGAAATATATACAAGTGAACCACTACTTCTGTGTATCCCAGTTAAAATATTATCATATGGAATGATAGGTGAAGGATTAACAATGGTTCACATATTGAAATCCTTAAAGTAGCACAAATGAAAGATTGCTTCTAACGAAAGTTTTGCCATTTTTCACACTAGTGTAAGGTGGAAATATATTTGCAGTTATCTTTCAACATGTTGTTGGAAGTTGGAACTGTTATGACTTTGATTAGTTATCCAAAAAAGTAGTATGAGCCTGTAATTCAAGAAAGAGGGTATAACTGCAAAAAAGTAGTATGATCCATAAGGAGTACCGTAGCACACTATTACTTTAGGTTTACGATGTTACCACTAAAATGAGGGTATAACTGCAAGTAAAAAGACAGACAGTACTGCAGAATGAGAGCATGGAATCAAATATAATTTTATCATAGAGAGATGACTGTTTAATGACACTCTTGTACGCAAACACCATTTATTAAAGAGAACAGGGAGTTCAAAAAGCAGCACGCATGAAGTACATACATACAGAAGTCTGCAGAAGATGAGGAATATTAGGAGAGGAAGGAGACCTGTAATTATCAGAAGAATGACATTACAACTGCAAAGCAATGTTGGACTTAGTTTCGGCGCAAAGAAAAAAATCCAAGGTGCTGCAGCGGCAACTACAGCATAACCTGCCTAGAAATTTAGAAACAGAACTATGAGTACAAAAGATTTTGTTTTGGCAGGATTAGCAAAAGCAAACATGCAGGATGTGAAGATGCAACATAAAGCAACTTATTCCAGATATTTTAGAACATAACCAGAATCCCCAAAAATATTCATGGCTTTAACATTGGATCCTTCAGTAGGAAAAAGAAAGTAAATTAGCAAAAATGTATACTTGCCAATATGAAACAGTAAAATACACTGCCAACAATGCTTGTAGGTTGTCGATGACCAAATAATGGGGCTTCTTGCAGTATGTCAACAAACCTAGATCATCAAGAAATAATAACATCAGATGAAAAAACAAAAACAAAATTTGACTAGGATATTCCTAACAATGACAAATCGTCTATCTAAAATGTGGTACAGTAATAGAACTATAAAAGTCAACTAAAAAAAACTGAAAAATAGATCATGCAAATGGACAACCTAGAAAGTGTCTTGTTCGTACATAGGAAGAAAATGACAAACAGATTTTGCATAATTCGCGCTACCATCTATGCATCGTAACATCATTCATTTGTGAAACATAACCTCGCATTTAAAAACAGTTGAAAGGATTGCCAACTTTTAGCACATTTTCTTCCTTGATAGTGTGTACCAATGATAGAATTTAGCTTTGGAGTTGTTAAAATGCATTATGTGCACTTATATCCAAGATATGCAAATTATAAGAGAGCGAGTACCAAATTTCCAATTAAGAAAAGTTTCAAATATCTAATAAAATCATTTGGCCGCATGCCAAGAAGTTAAACAATGAGAACTTTCACAAGGTAAGGCTAGATTATAACTTAGAAGAGAAGAAACTGATACGGGCCCACTTTTTAGGCCTTTCAGTTATTTAGGCATAAAGGGGTATTGTGGTCTTTCACCACAATAATCCTCCTAGGGTTTGCTTTTCTTTTCTATTTATAGCCAGGGCTAGCCGTCATTACTTTTATGCTTGGATTGAGAAAACTCTCTCAAGTGTCATCAAGAAGGATTTTATTACTTTGTTCCGTTCAATCAAAGTTGGAAGTTTTGTTCTTTTCCTATATTAAAGATCATTCTGTTTCTATTCCTCTTGTTCTTTGTTTTATTTGCTTTCTTTTGTGAATCGATTGAGTCGATTCACAACAATTGGTATCAGAGCACTCTACGAGCCATGGCGGACGGGACGAGAACCACAATCGACGAGAAGATCCGAGGTCTTCGGGAGGACTTCACCGCCGAGATCGATAGCTTAAAGAAATCCATGGAGGCCTCCATTAAAGATCAAGCCTCCACGAACCAGGAACTCCGCACGGCGATGCGGGACATGCGGAGGGAGACGACGGCCATAATGACGCTCTTACAAAACATCTCGAAGAAGATCAACGACGAGGAAGCGGAGACGGTAACAACCCAAACCCTAGGCGATCAACTAGGATTTGCTCCTGCGGAGGGGGAGACGACCGAGGAGGAAGAAGGACCGGCCGGCGGCCGCTGCCCCGCAATCGCCGTCGCCGCCGCACCTCCGGGCTGGGCCCTGGCGGCCGGCGATCACCGCCGGACAGCAGCCGAGGGCCGCGGGAGCGCCACAGCAGGCCGCGCGAGCCCAGGCGGGGCCGCGGCTGCTGTGGGCGGCCGCTGGCCGACCCCTGACCGCTACCCAGGGCCGGCCGGCGCCAGGGGAGCCGCCGGCGAGCGGCTGTGGCCGGACGCCGCCGACCATTTCGGTCCCGGCGGACCGGCGCCACACCCGGGAGAGGCCCTAGGGCTTGGGGCCCCCTATGGGGGTCGGACGATGACCTCGAACTACGGTGACAGGTTCACGGGTTCGGGAAGGGGCTTAGCTGGAGTTCCGGCTCGGACGGGAGGGACGAAGCCGCCAGGAGGGGCGAGGAACACCGGAGGCAGCAATTTCTGTGGAGAAACGACGGATCCTGCCAACTTCCAGAGAGGGTATCTACCCCCACGACGACCACCACGGAGGAAGAGGAGGAGGAGGAGGATCCGACGGAGGAAGAGGCCGCTATAGCAACAGACGCAGTTCCCAGATTTCCACCTTGAGGACAAGGTGGCTCTTTTAGGGGACGGTATTGATGCGGGCCCACTTTTTAGGCCTTTCAGTTATTTAGGCATAAAGGGGTATTGTGGTCTTTCACCACAATAATCCTCCTAGGGTTTGCTTTTCTTTTCTATTTATAGTCAGGGCTAGCCGTCATTACTTTTATGCTTGGATTGAGAAAACTCTCTCAAGTGTCATCAAGAAGGATTTTATTACTTTGTTCCGTTCAATCAAAGTTGGGAGTTTTGTTCTTTTCCTATATTAAAGATCATTCTGTTTCTATTCCTCTTGTTCTTTGTTTTATTTGCTTTCTTTTGTGAATCGATTGAGTCGATTCACAACAGAAACATACACTGTCTTCATCAAATTCATAAACGAGTATTTCTTTGATTTAGCGATCGGACTGACCTACGAGAGAGCTTTTCCCATGTTTATCTATAAATCTTTCAATACTCCATATATATCATTATATTAGCCACTGTGATCTTATATATTTTTTGATCCCCTCAAAAAATTCAAAAGTTATTCATACTCCAAAGGCTATGTTGTCGTTTTATGGTGTTTAACCTTAACTGAGCGGAAGTTATGTGTCCCTCCCTCTCTTCGTTTTCACGACTCTTCTCTTCTAGATCTCTGTCTAATTTTTATCACCACCTTCCAGTTTATGCTCAAGGCATATCTTCGTTAGAAATTCTACATCATTAAGGTAATATAGATGAACAGGATTCATGGAGTTGACCTTACATTTTCTCTTCGGTGTAATGTTTTTTTAGTATCATAAAAAGCAAGTATTCCATTAATATTCACCATAGGCTTCTTCCAGAATCCTCTCCACAAGAGAAATAAATTTTATGTTGGACGTGCATGAACGGGTACACCATGGATACAGTTCTATACGCATGAGAACATATTTTATACAATAAATCTTATATTTAAGCATATCTTGGATACTATCTAGGTTCCATAAATTTCTACAAATGATTCACTACTATTTTCTCTCGTATCTCAATTATGTTCGGCGATCAAAAATATGCAAAATTCACTTTCAACTATTTCTTTTGATCCCTTCGGAGCATAGACACATGTGAGTCATATCTGACAAGAGTGTCAAAGAAGTATCGTGTCCAATACATGTCGGATAAGGATACAGTCCTCCCGGGCAGTATCCATGCAACATTTTGGGGGAGGGGGTGTAACTATGATAATTTGAGTCTTAATCTATAAAATATTAAAATTAATATACTGTAATATTTTTTTAGAAGCTACAGTGGAGCTAAAGCTGCGCGGGAGTCTAATAGAGACAGACGCCTGAAGAATCGGCGGTGCAGTGTCCGGACACGACACGAACACATACACCACAACAAAACACTGGAGCGTGCCGAACTGTGTCGCGTCGGCGTGTCCGCGCCGTGTCGAATCCGGATCAATGAAGATCCAGAGGAGGAGAAATCAAATCTAGGGCTTCGGAAGTCGAGATCTAGGGTTCCCGGGAATCTTCATTTCTTCGAATTCGTCGAATTGACATGAGAGAGAGAGAGAGAGAGAGAGAGAGAGAGGAATACTCACATGCTGTTCTCCTCGGCGGAGAGTGCGGTGGAGGAGGAGGTGGCGTGCCTCTCGTGAGCCATTCCCGCCGGCGAACGGATCATCCACTCTCTCTCTCTCTCTCTCTCTCTCTCTCTCCACTCTCTCTTCGATTTTGGAAACCAAAAAAATAACAGTCCAATTATGTATGGAATTAAGCTTTTTAGCATTTAATAATGCTTGCAAACTTAAATACGTTTTGCAAAAAAAAAAAAAAGTCAAATTAAGCAAAATTATGCTAGTAACCCGGTCCAACCTTGGGTTCATGTTGATCAATCCATCATTTCATTTTTCTTTTCTTTTTTTACTTTTCGAGTCCCTTGTAAGTCCAATGTTTTAAAAATCGGACTGAAAATCGAACCGAGATTTCATCAATCAGGTCGGACTATAGTCGTATTTTGATCGTACCGATAGAACCAATTTTTATAATATATTTTTATTAATATGAAGGGAGAAAAAACTTAGCTCTCCTTGAAATGTAAAGTGTCTGGCTATAAGGGCCTGTTTGGTAACCTTGAAGTGGGCTTGGATTCCCACTTCAAGTGGATTTGAGCTTGGAAGCTCAAATCATGTGTTTGGTTGAGGGATGGATTTGTGCATGGATTTTGAACTTTTGGAATCCAAAAACGTGATTTGAGCTTGGATGACTTCCTCTCCCGCGGAGAGGAAGTGGGCTGGATTCGGAATTGTATATTATTATTATTATTATTATTATTATTATTATTATTATTATTGTATAATAATAATAATACTATTAATAATACTACTTAATAATAATAATAATAATAATAATAATAATAATAATATAATTGTATAATAATAATAATAATACTATTAATGATACTACTTAATAATAATAATAATAATAATAATAATAATATAATTGTATAATAATAATAATAATAATACTATTAATGATACTACTTAATAATAATAATAATAATAATAATAATAATAATAATAATAATATAATTGTATAATAATAATAATAATACAATTAATAATACAATTAATAATACTACTTAATAATAATAATAATAATAATAATAATAATAATAATAATAATATTATTATTATTATTATTATTATTATTATTATTATTATTATTATTGTATAATAATAATAATACTATTAATAATACTACTTAATAATAATAATAATAATAATAATAATAATAATATAATTGTATAATAATAATAATAATACTATTAATGATAATACTTAATAATAATAATAATAATAATATTATAATTGTATAATAATAATAATAATACAATTAATAATATAATTAATAATACTACTTAATAATAATAATAATAATAATAATAATAATAATATTATTATTATTATTATTATTATTATTATTATTATTATTATTATTATTATTGTATAATAATAATAATACTATTAATAATACTACTTAATAATAATAATAATAATAATAATAATAATAATATAATTGTATAATAATAATAATAATACTATTAATGATACTACTTAATAATAATAATAATAATAATAATAATAATAATAATAATAATAATAATATTATAATAATAATATTATTATTATTATTATTATTATTATTATTATTATTATTATGTAAAGTGCAAATACTCATCCGGATTCCAAGTTGTCTAGCCAAACAATGGATTTGGATTTTAACCAAATCCAATGCTAAATTCCCACTTTACCAAACACTTTTTGATAACTGGAGCTACAGGAAAATTCATGGATTCCACACCCAAATCCATGAAATCCAAATCCAATTCCCACTTCACGTTTACCAAACAGGCCCTAAACGTATTTACTCGACCAAAGTTGACATGCATAAGGAGATGCATGGCTGGTTATAAATATTATTGACCACAGTCTCCTAAAAAATTAAATATTAAATATTCGTTTATTTGAGTACCTCCATCTAATACTTACTATGGTTGTAGATTGAAAAAAGTAATGAACATGCTATGTTATTATGGCATTTGAGTTTCAAGGAAACACATCTATTAAATATTCAATACATTTATTAGAGCTCTCACATTCTTCTTATGAACAACTAGCAGTGCCCCTGCGATGCACGGAATCTATATCTAATACTATTTTATTTTAAAAGTGTTTATAATATGTATGTATGATAGCATATGAAATTGAAACAAAAGTTGGTAACCATTTTTTTGAAAAATAAATAATAAAGCTATCTTTCAAATTTTACACAGAAGAAAAAAATAGCATAAAAAAATATTAGATTAAACTTCAACAACGCAAATCATCCTCAGGATTAACTATATAATTCACAAAATATAATTATAATACGTATTGTTCTAAATGAACTAATGATAAAATATTGGTTATGTGAAAATATCGTACCCAGTTACCTCATAGAGACGCACGAGCCGAACCTTCAAATTCCATAAGGTTTTTGAAGGACTCACATCACGAATAAGAGAGAAAAATTGAGCCATAGAAATTTTGTGGACAAGTTAAAAAATTGTACATTCAAATACATGCTTTCATCTATTTATAGACAAAAAAGAGAAGCTTAATAACATTCTTAATTGGAAATCCAACCGCAGCCTTATTGGGAACTCAATGGGAAACCGGAAATCCAGCAAATGCACATTCTTTGGTACTAAAATTAATAGTTAATGAATTGAATGAATCTGCAAATGAATGGAAGTAGAATAATTTGAGGCACTATTTTAATTGAGAACCCAAAAGAGTGCTATATTTTCTACTTTGGACAGGAAAATATTAATTAACATGATGCATCATAAACAATTTTTATTACCAATAAGTATGCATTAACTATTCTACTGCCACGTTTTAGGCCATAATTAATGTATTCCAATTAACTGTTACATTTATTTTCCACTTTGGGATACATTAATTGTGGACACATTTTAGGCCACTATTTACAGCCTATTAACTATTCTACTGCCACATTTTAGACGGAAAAGCCACTATTTTGCTATTATATATATATAGATGAGGTCGACAGTTGATTTTTTTGTTAAGTGACCATAAATGTACGGGTTAATATGAATTAATGAGTTGAACATGTTCGATTCACACTACCGGTTCATACCATTTTGACAGCTGGACCCGAAATTTTTTTTTCTTTTCTAAAAATCGTCCCTTCTTAAAAAATGACGGTTCAAATTGAACCGAACCGAAAACATTTACTATCCCGGTTGAACCATATTAAACCGCTGGTCCGGTCCGGTCCGGTTTTAATAACACTGCTCGTAACACATTAGAGAGGCACTCCCTATCTAACTTATCTTTTAAATATTTATTAATTTTGCTGACTAAAATTTATATTTTGTCCATAAACAATCTTTAGTTAGAAGTAGTCAAACCCAATTCTAATTGAGCCTCTTGGAGTTTGGACTGATTTTTGTTAGTTGATTGAATTGGTTCATGTGTTTGTATATAAAAGAATGCAATAATTCGTTGTCTCGATCGTGAAAGCGAGAATATTAATTGTTCTAAAAAAACTGAACGCGGAAGCACCATTAACGAAAATCTGTAACAAAGATAGAATTTGTACTCTTAACTTAAAAGTATCACTCTTTTGCACTCAAGAGTAGCTTTGTTTCTCAAGTTTTTTTTTTATTTTATGCTTCTACATTGTTGCCGCTTCATTCTACAGCTCCAGTAGGATCGTCCTTAATAAGAGATTGAACAAATTTATTATTAAAAAATTTAATAATTTATACGAAATATGTTTAAAATTTTGCATGTTTTAAATTTATGCAGTGATTTGAATCTTTCAAAAGTACGCAAGTATTATAAGTTTATGAAAGATACCGAAAAATTCGCATAAAATACGAGTTTTGTGTGATTGCTAAGGGCTTGTTTGGTAAAATAGATTTGCATTTGGATTTGAAAATCCAAAATTCAAATCAAAATCCAAATACAAATCCAACTCCAACCAAACATAGGATTTGGTAAATTATTAATTAGCTATTATAATTATAATTATAGTTATGATTAATAATTAAATTATGATTATAAATAATATAATAATAAAATATTAATTAAGATATAATGATGATTATAATGACGATTAATAAATTATTAATTAGCTATTATAATTATAATTATAGTTATGATTAATAATTAAATAATTATTAGAATTATGATAATAGTTATGATTAATAAATTATTAATTAAGATATAATGATGATTATAATGACGATGAATAAATTATTAATTAAAATTTTAATAATATATTAATTATTAAATTATTAATTCTGATGATAATTTATGATAACTAACTATTAGTTATCTTTTATTAAAATAATAAATAATTTTTACTTATAATTTATTTTTGAAAAATAATAATAATGACTAAATTTTAATTAACTGTTAGCTAATTTTTAATTAACTATAAATTAAATTTTTTTAAAAAAGTAATTATAAATTAATATAATGATGATTAATAAATTATTAATTAAACTATTATAATATATTAATGATTAAATTATAAATGATTAAACATGATTATAATTGTGATTAAAATATTATTAATTAAGATTACAATAAAATAGTAGTTAATGAATTATTAATTAATATTATAATAAGACTAATAAATTATTAATTATGATTATAATTGGATATTAATTAATAAATTATTAATTAAGAATACAGTTATAATTAATAAATTTATTATAATTATGATTAATAAAATTATTAATTATTAATTAAGATTATTATAAATTATTAAATTATTAAATAACAAAATTATTAACTTAGATTATAATTATGATAACTAACTATTAGTTAACTTTTTATTAAAAACAATAACTAATTTTTATTTATAAAAATATTTTTTTAAATAATAGTAATGACTAATTTTTAATTAACTATTAGTTAATTTTGAATAAACTATAAATTAAATATTTTAACGAAATTATTAAAAAATAATTTTTTTTCCTCCAAAATCCAACCTCAACATAGGATTTCATAAATTTGACTCCAAATTCATAAAATTCTAAAGTCGAACTCCAAATACGATTTACCAAACTGGCCCTAACAAGACTATGGGTCTGACTTTTATTCCGAGCCGGGTCTGCTTTGAATTTCAACCCGGTCCAAGTTGACAGCACACGAGGTTTCCGTTGGGACGAGGAAGACGCGCTGATTCGCTCTCTCCACTGCGGAATCTGTAAAAATATATTCCTCCACCCACCCCTCCCTCGTTTGTTGATTCTCTCTCTCTCTCCATTTTTCCAGAATCAAGAAATTCCAGGTATGGATCTCTCTATTCAAATCTGGTGATTTAGTTTGTTTCGATCTATATTTTCTCGATTAGATCTGTAGATTTCGTTAGATTCGGTAGATTTCTGGTAGATCTCCGGGGAATTTGCTCGGATTCTTCAGATTTCAGCAATGGACTAGTAAATCGATGGAATCGCAATGATATAGTTTGTTTTTGATGCATATGTCGGATCATGGAGGAATTTAGCACGAGAGGTTGAAATTGAGTGTGGTTGATGATTTCTCATGGAGTTGTCACGATTTAGTTTTTTTTTTTTTTGAATGGGACGTGGTTGTGTTAGTTTTGTTGTAGATCTGGGAGGAATTTGCCTGGATTTTTCATTTATATTGAGCATGTAGAATGGAATTCTGTTGATGATGTTTTATGGGATTGGGTTAAAATTTGTATTTTTGGAATTTTTTTTCTTCCAAAAATACTCTTATCTATGTTTACTAATTAAAACTAAACTAGTATATGCACGTGAACGCACGTATTTCTTAGATTATCATTATTATGAAGACTAAAAGACAATTGTTGTAATTATTCTAATCTCTATTGAGACGGCTCAGGAAGACTAAAAGACGGTTCCTTAACTATTCTAAATTATATATATATATATATATATATATATATATATATATATATATATATATATATATATATATATATATGGAAGCGGATCAAAAGCCTCCCTTAGAAAACCCCCTCACTCTCGTCCGTAATTTAATGTTAATATTAATGTTAATGTTAATATTAACATTAAATACTAAAATTAACATTAAACTTAACATTAAAATTAATATTAACATTAACATTAACATTAATATTAACATTAACATTAACATTAATATAAAAAAATAAAAATAAAAATTAATATTAACATTAATATTAACATTAATATTACGAATTAGAGTGAGGGGGTTTTTTAGGGGGTTTTCTAAGAGGAGCTTTTGATCCGCTCCCTATATATATATATATATATATATATATATATATATATATATATATATATACCACAGTCCCTTAAATATTCTAAAATTATGATTATTATATTATTATATTATTTTATACCTGCAAGACTATTTAGGAAGACGAGAGGACTGCACCTATAATTACCTGGATATCCTCTCCAGTAATTACCTGGATATCCCTATTAACTTTAATGAACCATTTTAATTAGTAAATATATGCAAGGGTATATTTGGAAAGAAAAGTTTCACAGTGTAGTGGAAACTTTTCCATTATATAGTAGTATAGATTATTTATTAAATTTAACATGGGTAGTTAGGTAATTAGGTATAGAAAAAAAATAAAGGGTGGTGGTTTGTTCTTCCCAATTAGTAAAAAATTAAGAGGCTTTGCTCTTCTCAAGTAGTAATATTAAAAGATTATTGTTTGCTCTTTCCAAGTAGTACGAAATATATATATACTAGTTGTTAATTAATGATAGTATGTTGGATCTGATCTCGGTTAATGCAAAGGCTGTGATTGACCAAAAAGTTGATCTGGTCTCAAGATCGATTGTGTGAATGTGCGTTTGACGGAATTGAAATTGAGATTAAGGCGGCATAGCTGAAGCTTATTAAAAGTGCTCTCAAAAGCGGCAATTCATAAGTTGATGTCAAAAGCAGTAAGGCATTTGGTAAACCCACTTTTCAGTCATGAAATTATTGTTAATGACATAATTATACGTGTAATGATATACGGTGGGATTCCAAATTAAATAAATAATTGGCATTTATGTAAAAATGGGCTTGATAAGATGCAACAGAATTTGGAACTACCCCTTTCATTGCATTCAAAATCAGCTCAAAATGTGAAGCAACTTTTCAAAAGTTTTTTGATAAGTTGTTACCAAACAACTTGGACCGCTTTCCAAGAAAAGAAAAGAAAAACCAACAACAAGCAATCCCAAACCCATCCTAAGTGTTTTCTTGGCTGCTCACTTGTGTAATTATGTGTTAATCACTAGTTTGGTACTCAAGTATTTTCACTTTCTAGAAAGTGAAAATAATGTTAAGATTTCTTTTTGATGTGACACTAACATTATTTTCACTTTCTAGGAAGCATGGACACTTAAAAAAATCAGAAAATTTGTTCGTACAAAATAATTTTGAAGAAATATGATGAACAAAAATTATTTTGGAAAAATTTGAACCCAAGATAGATTCCGCCAGACGGACTGACGACGTCGGTCTAACGAAAATCGAACATGTTGGGTTGTTTCAGTTTGGTTCACTGCCATCTCCTATCAGCCAACTTTAGTCCCCCATACCATAATTTACTTAAGCTAACACTAACTCGGTTGGCTGGAGGTGTTGTTTCATTTTCCGCCATACCATAATAAACAAATAGCTAATACTAACAAATAGCTAGCACTAACGTTTTTATGATCAGGTACAAGGGACTAAAGTTGGCTGCTAGCTTAGTTAACACTAACAGTAACTAACACTAAAGTTGGGGGATACATACCAGGCACGACAATTGGACTCTAAGATACACTAGGACACTCTAAAATGGTTGTCGTGTTGATGTAGTTGTTCCATACTGTTTTTATTCATGTCCATGCAACATAGGATCGGCCATGCTAAATTATATTTCACCTTGGTTACTAGGCAAATAGTATAGGAATACACTGGCAATGCTAAACACACAAATCTAAGTTCCTTGAGAAATTTGTTCACTTAGAGAAAAAAAAATTAGATCTCTCTTTTCAAAGTGACCCAACACTTACCTTGCTTTAAATTGTTGTGAATTTTCATCCTTGAATTTCATCTTTGAATTTCATGGCAAAATTTGTTGATATAATATTCAAATTGTTGTCTTGTAATTATGTTCATCATCAATTTCATTATCAGTCACGCCTTCTCCCGTCATAATGGGGTCGATTATAGAGCATAAGAAAGTTGCATAAAAGAATTGACAGATTTTTGGGTGGCTATCGACTCGACATCAATTCTTTAGAGAAGAAAATTAGATCTCTTTTCAAAGTGACCCAAAACTTACCTTGCTTTAAATTGTTGTGAATTTTCATCCTTGAATTTCATCTTTGAATTTCATGGCAAAGTTTGTTGATATAATATTCAAATTGTTGTCTTGTAATTATGTTATCATCAATTTCATCACCAGTCACGCCTTCTCCCGTCATAATGGGGTCGATTATAGAGCATAAGAAAGTTATATAAAAGAATTGACAAGTTTTTGGGTGGCTATCGACTCGACATCAATTCTTTATGTTGGTACCAAATTCCTAACCAAGACAGCTATGAGCAACATAGATACCTAATTCACGAAATATTCAAATAATTTGCAAATAATTCGCTAATACATAACCAAACGAAATAATACGCGAATAATTCGTCCGCTCGGATAAAATTAGTTAGAATTGCGAATTATTTGAAAAATTCAAATTAAACACAATTTATTTGAATAATTCGTGAACAACAAATTCTTCAAAACTTTATTGGTGGTTGTCAAATGGTAGTGCTTTTAATGACAATATAAACTAAAAGAAACCCTAGAGTAACTCATGAGTTACGAATTTTTAAGACCAAGGAAAAATCGTTGGATTAAAAGCATCTCTTCCCTTGATTTTTTGAAGGGCCTAAACAGAAAAAGTCAAAGACCTAAATAGAGATATAAGTTCACGTGTCATAACCATATTGCGAGTTCTTATTTTGAGTTCCTATTTGAGTTTCTGTAGTCGAACTGTATAAACTATGGGAAAATTTGTCTGGGAAGTGGAATTTATGATGGCCAGATTTACTTTGCAGTTAGTACTTACACTCGTATGGCTATGGAATGACAATTTTGTTGGGAAAATGAAACATTTAAGGTAGTAATTAGTTAGACATTTACACAACTCCTTTTTTTACTTATTTCAACATAACAGTAGTATGGCTATGAAATATTTAAGATAGTAATTAGTATGGCTATGAAATGACAATTTTGCAGTTCCTATTTTTTTACATTTAAGATAGTAATTAATTTTGTTGGGGAAATGAAACAATTTTGTTGGGGAATGAAACAATCAACACGAATCCGGGGGGCCCGTCCAGCGTGGGGGACGAGGGGGGTGCGACCAACGGTGGGGAGAAGGGGGCGCGGCCAGTGGGGGGGGGGGGGGGGGGGCAGCGCGGGGGGTGGGGGCGACCAACAGCGGTGGCGGCGGCCATCAGCAGCAGTGGCCAGTATTTGCCATCGAAAATGCGACAAGGTTTTGTTGATTAAAACTTTGGTATTTTAATTACAAACAGAACAATATACAATGTAGGACTTAGACGTAGTCCTAGGAGTACACTTTTATTTTTATCTGAAAACTGTATCGGTGGAGCGAGTGGTAATGCATTGACTCCGTTGACGATCTGACGACGATCTTGGATTCTCTAAAGGTCTGGCCTGCTCTGGATGCCGGAGCGTTTGGAAGAAAAATAGACGTTACATGTCTCTTCTCGTCTCTGTAGGTAGATATGATGATCTATCTGTCTGTGTGTGTGTCTCCCGTCTGGATGAAGGAATGATCTCTATTTATTGGCAGCAGACTGGTCTGCTCATGCGCGCATATGTAGGATGCGCCTGTACGTGAAAACGTCATGTGGCTGATGTTGTGGGACGCATGGACGATGCGCCTTGAGTTGAAGCTGAATTGTTTGAACTGCACTGTTGGGCTGCGGTGGAGCTGATACGTGACAGTTGCAAAGATTCGGCCGTTGCTGAGATCTTGGATGGTTAGCACCCATTTGTAGGCAGAATTGAGTCAAATGACACGTGACGCGTGTTCATGGCTCAAAGATCTCGGATTTGGTGGAGGGTGATCTGTCAGGATGCACCTAGGATGTGGCGCATGGGACGACTTGGTCTATGACTTTCAGAGGTCACAGACAAGTCTGGGCGCATGGCTTCTGAGGCGCATGCAGAGCTTCGAGTGCATGGATGTGGATGCGCATGCAGAGACTTGACTTCTGTCTTTTGGGATCAGGAGTAAGTCGGAAGCGCATGACTTTTGAGGCGCATGCAAACTTCTGGGCGCATGGCGGCGGAGGCGCATGCGAGTGATTTGTCGGCCACGTATCAAGGACAGCTGTAGCCGACAAAAGCAAGTAATGATGATGTTGACGTTTGCGGCTCTTCGTTTTCTGTAAAAAGCTGCCAACTGTTCAGTCTTCGGGGAACGTGCTGCCAACTCTGTCACATAGCATTAAATGCTTGATGGGTGACGAGTTGATGTGGGTGCATCAGTTTGTGCCCCACTAGGCGCATGAGTCTATGTCCCATTGGGCGCATAGGTATGGAGCGCATGGTGCTGACGGCGCATCCTTATTGGTCCGTCTGTTGAGTTTTTTAAGGCGTTTTTGACTTGGCTGAATACGAAGAGGCAGATTCATTGGCATTAATGCAAATTTATTGCACAGAATATGAGGAGACTACCACTTGGCGCATAGATGAGGGTTGCCCCGGCCTATAAATAGCTTTGTGAAGAGTTTTGTTTCCGTTTCACTTAGCTTTCCTTCACGGAGACGAGCTCGATCGGTCTCCTGCCTCGGCGAGTTGACGATGAACTCCTTTCGAAGACGAAGATGTGCCGAGTACAAGCCTGTGAAAGTACTTTTGTATCCAAATATCGGAATTGTCGTGTCCCGACACAGGCTGAAGGTGCCTGTTGCATCCAAAGGTCGGGACGATCGTGTCCCGATTTTTGTTATGCTGGAAGAGCCGCAGGTCGGGACTATGGTGCCCCGATTTGGTTAGGCTAGAAGAGCCACTCCTCCTGCTAGAGTGTCCGCATGCTGACGAGGAAGTGATTCGCTCTGACTATGCACGGGGATGCGCCTACGCTGAAATATTGGAATGATGTGCCTGGCTGTAGCACTTGAGTGATGTGCCTGACAAGTGATGCGCCTGACTGTAGCTTTTACTCTTTATAAAAGAATTCTCCTTTGTAAAAGAGTTTTTAGACATGTAATAGACTTTCATACGGAATAAAAGTCCAATTTTTATGTCTCTTTGCTATTTTCTGCTGTGCCAAGTGTTCTGCTGAGTTTCCTGGCGCATGTTGATTTCTGGCGCATGAGAGTTAGGGCACATAGGCTGGCCTTAGATGCGCCTGAAATTCCATGCTTCTACAAGACCCCCTTCAAAGTTTTCAAAACTTTATGCCAAGTTTTGGAATACTTTGAACAAAAAGCATGGGTAGTCGTTGTTCTGGGCGCATGACCACTTCGCGCATTGCTGTGGGGGCGCATGCTCTTCTCTGTTTTAATGCAAGAAGATAACGCCTCGAATTTTGAAAGATTAATGATAATCTTTTGGAAGATATGCAGCCGTCAGTTTCACGAGACCCGAAGAATTTTTGCTGATGTCAGCCTTTATCGGTTCACGTGCGTGGCTCATGTCTATAAATAGGCGTCTGTGAGGGAGAGAGAGAGTCTTCTACTTTTGTTTTCTCCTCCTTCTTTCTCTAGAGTCTTTTGAGAACCCTAGCTTCTTTAGAGAGATGGCTCCCAAGACTCTCCGTGGCGGTGCTGGCCGAGGAAGGGGCAAGGACAAGGCGTGGAGGTCGACGTGGAGAACACTCCCGTTGTCGCAGCGACGCCCGTCGAAGTTCGATCGGCGGTGATCGGTGGGTGATCCTTCACTTCGTTGCAACACTGTTGGGAAACGTGGGTGTGACTGAAGTGAGTCGCATCCCCATTAACACGCCTAGGCTTCCCATCGCTGACGCGCATGGACTTTGTCCTGATGATGCGCCGAAGTTCCATTTGCTGATGCGCATGGACTTAGGTCCTGATGATGTGTTGAAGCTTCCATTTGCTGACGCGCATGGACTTAGGTCCTGATGATGCGCTGAACCTTCCATTTGCTGACGCGCATGGACTTAGGTCCTGATGATGCGCCGAAGCTTCTTTTTGCTGACGCGCATGGACTTAGGTCCTGATGATGCGTCGAAGCTTCTTTTGCTGACGCGCATGGACTTAGGTCCTAATGATGCGTCGAAGCTTCTAACTGTACGCATGAGTTTCGACTCAGATGATGTGCCAGATTGTTGATGCGTCTTAGATGCTTGTTCGAGCTTCTAAGTCTTTTGCTAACTTTTCTTTGATTCTGTTGCAATATCCATGTCGAAGATGGAGGCTGTCGTGAATGAGGAGATACTTCCTCCTCTCGTCAAACAAGAGCCGGTGACCGTTAAGGAGGAGGTGTTACCAAAGGTTGAAGTCAAGGAAGAGCCGGTGACTATCAGGGAGGAAGTTACTTTCCAGGTTGAATTTGCTGTCAAGGATGAGCTACTGTTAGAGGATAGTAGCACCGGGAGTTCTGACCCTCCTGCCCCTGTCGAGGATCTGAATCAAATAGAGCCTTCATATGCGAAATGGCTGAGAGAATGGTACATGCCTCAGCGCAACTATAATCCCTGGCTGTAAGGATTCGTAGGTTGTCTTGTAGTTGCTATTTCTGGGAATATGAATAAAGTCAATGTCCCTATTTTGTCTTAGGGTCTGCTTGGATTGAGGTGAAAAAAATATGCAAAGTTAAGTGGGGTTAAATGAGGGAGAGTTAAGCGAGGGGGAGTAGAGTCAATCCATAAAACCTTGTTTGGATTGGAGGAAGAGTTAAGTGAGGGGTGTTTAATAACCCTTGCTTGGATTGGAGGTTTTGAGTGAGAGAAAGATTAATAAAATTATGATAGTTACCAAAATAACCTTATTACATACGTCATAAAATTAAATTTGATTGAAATTTTAATTAGAACTTGTAAAAATATCTTCACAAATTAGGAAGGTACGGAGCAACATGTTGAAAACAAGAAAAAACGGATAAAAAAATCATGATATTTTATAGAACAAATAAGGGGTGTTTATGACTTTTTAAACAAAATCCCCTAATCCCCCTCGTTAACCCTCCGATTTGGGGGGTTAAAAAAATTGATAAAAGAGGGTGAAATAAACCCTCACTTAACCCTCTATAACCTGCCCTCCTAAACCCCCACCCTCAAACCAAGCATGGTTTTATTTTTCTCTCACTTAACTTCCCCTCACTTAACTCTCCTAATCCCCAATCCAAGCAGACCCTTAGTGTTTCTGTCTGTCTTTAGCTTTTCTTTGAGATCCGAAGATGTAGTTTTTGCTTCTTTTTGATGTCGATGTAATCCTTTACTTCCTGCATTAAATGAAGAAATGAAGAACCTTTTGCTTTGTTCATTCTTGTGATGAATCTTGTGATTTTTGGTGGACCTATTATCTTTTGCGCACTTTGGTTTCTAGGTACAGATAATAAGTTCAGAATAGAAAAAACCGACATATTTACTCAAAGGTAGTATGGACGTGGTAAATACGAGTTAATGGTAGAACTTTCCTACTCAGAGGTAATATGGACGTGGTATGAGTGAACTCTGTAGGGATGTATAGAACAACTCAGAGGTGATGTGGACGTGGATGTTCTATGATTGACATGCAACAACGCAGGGATTGTTGTATGGAATATTTACTCAGAGGTAATGTGGACATGATAAACATAGTAATGAGCATGATCCTACGCAATGTAGAATTTTTCTTTGTGGGATGTAGAGAAGCAACTCAGAGGTGATGTGGACATGGTTGTTCTCCTACTGGGGATGCAACGGAACAACTGGGTTCCAGGAGCACTTGATTGTCAAAGAAGGTTCACAAATTCTCTTGCTGGGGAGAATGAGGTACATTTTGAAGGATATCAAGAGTAGTACTTCTTTAGGAACTTATCGTTAATGGGCATCATGAACAAGTCCCTATTAGGTTGAGCGAGACGGTAAGTACCGTTTGAGTATACCGTCTCGATGATGAAGGGTCCTTCCCGTTTGGGTTCGAACTTTTCCGGTGTCTTGTGAGTCATCACCATCGGTCTTCCGACTGCCAGAACCAGGTCGCCTACTTGGAAAGTCCTCTGTTTGACTCTTCTGTTGAAAGTCTGTGAAATGCGGGCTTGATAAAGTTCGATGCGCTGTTAAGCCAAGAGGCGTTTTTCATCCAGCGCTTCCAACTCTTGCAGACGGCGACGTTGATTGTCTTCTTCCGTCAGCTGGTTCGTGATTGCCACTCGGAGTGAGGGTATCTGGATCTCTAGAGGCAGTATTGCTTCGCTTCCATAGACCAAAGAGAATGGTGTGTTACCCGTCGGGGTCCGTACCGTCGTGCGATAGGCCCAAAGGCATTCATCGAGCTTCTCGTCCCAGTCGCGCTTGTTAGATGACACGACCTTTTTGAGTAGCTTGACGATGGTTTTAAAAGCTTCAGCCAATCCGTTTGCTGCCGGATTGTAGGCGGTTGATGCCACATTTTGGATACGATTCTTGTTGCAGAATCTACTGAACGCATGGCTGATGAATTGTGGACCGTTGTCGTGGATGATCCTCCGGGGCACCCCGAAACGGTAGATGACGTGATGCTTGATGAAATTGATCACCTTTGAACTTTTCACCTCTGTCAATGGTACTGCTTCTGTCCATTTAGAGAAGTAATCGGTGATTGCTAGGATAAAGTGGTGTCCCCTGGATGAGGGAGGGGTGATAGGTCCCACTATGTCCATGCCCCAGGCTTCAAATGGCCAATAGGCGACCGTAGGATGTAGAGGCTCTGACGGTCTGTGGATGAAGTCGGCGTGTAGCTGGCAAGCACGACATTTTTTTGCATACTCGACAGCGTCGTCCATCATGGTGAGCCAGTAATAGCCCTTACGTCGAAGTTGATCCTGTAGTTTAGGACCTGGTTGATGGGTTCCGCATGTTCCGTCATGAGCTTCTCGAAGAGCTTCGGCTGCTTCTTCGTTTGATAGGCATCGGAGGAGAAGTCCATCGTAGGAGTGTCGGTACAGCATTTTAGTGGCCGTATCGTAATAGAACCGGAGCGGGCACCTTCTGACTAAGACTACTTCTTTTGGGTCCTCAGAGAGGATTCCGTAGACGGCAAAGTCGATGAACGGGAACTTCCAGTCTCTGACATTGATGCTGGCGTCTGTAGACATGGCATGGTTCGCCCACATGCACAGATTGTTTCTGGGACATGCCAAATTCCGGCCCACCACTGTAATGAAGTGTTGCATGCCGACCGGTGCTGCTAATGAGGCAGCGAGGCCGGCCAGAGCGTCGACTTCTAAGTTTTATAGCCGAGGCACATGTTCTATGAAGAATTCAACGAATGTTGAGATGCTGTCCAACCCTTTTTGTGATAAGAGATCAGGTCTTCATGGCGGACCTCGTATTGTCCTCGAATTTGATTGACGACAAGCTTCGAGTCGCCGTAAGACTCGAGGTATTCTATACCTAGCTGTTTTGCTAACTGGAGTCCCATGATGAGGGCATTGTACTATGCAACATTGTTGAAGCACGGTTCTGAAAGGGAATAGGCACACTGGATGACCAGCTTGTCGGAAGAGATCAGGACTACTCTCACTCCTGCGATGATATGGCCTTTGGGACCTGTTCTTGAAGTACCGTCGAAGAACATCCGCCAAACGGGGTTCTCTTCGGTAATGTTTGATTCTCGTACTTCATCTGGAATATCTTCATAGAGTCTGGACGATTCCAGAATTGGGTGCACGGCTAGGAAATCGGCCAGTGCTTGGCCTTTGACAGCCTTTTGCAGGACAAATACCATGTCATATGGTGTCAATAGCATCGTCCAAGTAGCCAATCAGGAATTTAGCGCTCCCGGCTTTGTCATGAGGACTCTGAGCGGATTGACTTGGAAGATGACATAAATTGTTTGTCCCGAGACATAACGGCGAGTCTTCGGCCCCGATCATTGTCCTGCTGAGGTAGTAGATGGCTTGCTCGTGGCTCGCATCATTGTTCTGGACCAACAAAGCGCCAAGGGAATGGTCCATTGCGCGAACATAGAGTAGAAATGGTTGCCTGCGACGGGTGCAACCAAGACTGGAGGGCTCGTCAGATAAGCTTTAATGTCGTCGAAGGCTTTCTGACATTCTTCCGTGCAGACATAGGAGACTTCTTCATGACCTTGGTGAAGGGTTGGCATTTTCCGGAAAAGTTCGCGATAAACCTTCGGATGTATGCGAGATGTCCCTGCAGGCCTCGAAGTTCTCTAAGGTTCTTCGGAGGGTCCATGTCAAGGATGGCTTTGGTCTTCTCGGGATCGACATGGATGCCTTTTGCAGTGATGATGAAGCCCAAGAACTTTCCACTGGAAACCCCAAGGAAGGATTTGGCGGAGTTCATCTTGAGCTGATGTGTCCGCATGAGATCGAAGACTGTCTGAAGATCTTGTAGATGATCACCTCGAAGACGGCTCTTGACGGCGATATCATCAACATAGCATTCAACTGTTCTGCAGAGGTGCTGGCGGAAAATAGTGCTCATAGCTCTTTGGTATGTGGCACCTGCATTTTTCAGGCTAAAGGGCATTACTGTGTAGCAGTACAACCCCTTCGGAGTCCTGAACGACGTGTGCTTTTCGTCGTCTGGGAACATCTTGATTTGGTTGTAGCCTGAGTACTCGTCCATGAAGGACATGCGCTCGAAGTCACATGTATTGTCGATCATTACGTCGGTGATCGGGAGTGGAAACTCGTCCTTCGGGCAAGCCGAGTTGAGGTCCCGGAAGTCAATGCAGACCCGGATCTTCCCATTTTTCTTGGTGACGGGGACGACGTTGGCCATTCACTCCGGATGTTGCTCTTCGCGAATAAACCCGCTGGCCATGAGTTTATCTACTTCTTTGTCAATAGCGTCCATAATGTTGGGACGGAAGCGTCGCTGTTGCTGCTTAACGGGCTTAGCGTCAGGTAAGATATTAAGCTTGTGCATTGCGACTTGTGGGTCGAGTCCCGGCATGTCTGCGTAACTCCAGGCGAAGACGTCGATGTATTCTTTGACCAGTTGGACCAAAGATTCTCGGTCCTTTTCCGCCAAGCTCTTGTTGATGAAGATGGGTTTGGATGAAGATCCATCCCCGAGGTCGATTTGCTCGACTTCGTCTTCGATAGGGGGTTCTCGTAATTCAAAGCGAGATTCCTATTGTGCGCCTAGGCGTTGATCCCAGGGTTCTTCTTCGAAGAATTCTATTGTTTGATTGTCGTCTTCATCTTCTGAAGGATGCGCAAACGTCATATTGGCTGACAGCACCTTCCTGAAGATTGAGCCGACGCTGGTGTCGGAGTCCCAAGTTGAAGCCTCAGACGAGTGAGAGTGTGCGACGTCTTCTGCTTCTGAACTTTCTGGGGTTGTTGGGGGCGTGATGTAGTCCACCCCCCGTCGAGTACGGTGTAATAGTCTTGTGGCTTCCCTTTCGGAACGGTGAGTCGTAAGGGAAGACGTCGGCCCTTGCCATAGTTTAGACCCTGGCCGCTTTTCAGGTTGTAGCTCATCTTTTAGATGAGATACTTGGCTCGATCATTGTACCGGTAAATTTGCATCCTGCCGGTGTCGGGTTCTGGCTCCATCGGTTGGAAGGTTTTGGTGACGTTCGACTTTGCCGAAGATGATAGGTTTCTCGTCATGGTTCCGAGGCGGGACTATATAACAGACTCCTTGGTACAAGACGACTCAATTTACATGATTAACAGTCATTATTTTTGTTTGCAACGACTTTAGAGCATTATCTGGAGTATACATGGCATTCCAATGTGGAAGACTAGAATAATTGAAAGACATCCTTTTATTGATAAAATACGGGATCTTGTCCCGAGGGATTACATTATCGAGGGACGGTGCGTCCAATTGGCGGATATGTACTCTCCCAGTTCTTCGTCAGTGAGTACTGGAGCAGCCTAAGGTGGTTCGGGAGAACCTGTTGGGAGCTTGGCCTTTGTCGGCTGTGGTGCCGATAGAGATACGTAGGCCTTCTCTTGAAGCTTAAGAGGGGCTGAAGACTGAGGAGGTTTGCCTTTCAGCCGCACCTTGAGAGGTGCCTCAGTTGGTGTTCCGGCGACTGGTGCCTTCCCACATAGTTTTGCTACGAGAGGAGCCGACACTTGGGGAGGCTTCCCCTTGAGTCAAATCTTCAAGGGGGCTTCAGTGGATGCTCCGCCTAGAGAAGTTGGTGCCCTCCCGCGAAGTTTGACCACTATAGGAGACGGTGTTTGAGGTGGCTTCCCCTTGAGTCGCACTTTCAGGGGAACGTCGATTGTCATCTCTGCCTCTAAGTCAGCTTCGGCTTCGGCTTCATCATCGGCATCGTTGGCTTCATCATCGGCATCGTTGGCTTCATCTTCGAGATGAATCAATTTGTACAGATCAGAGTCGGTGAAGAATGCCTCAATCCCTCTGAAAGGATCGACATCAGCAAATTCTGTTTGGACTATGCCGTTGGTGGATACGTACTTCATACATTGATGGAGAGTGGATGGTACCACAATGTATTCGTGTAGCCATGGCCGTCCTAACAAGATGTTGTAGTTGATGTCCACATCCACAACATAGCAGGTCACTTCGGTTTGGAGATCACCGATATGACACTTCAGCCGGATCTTCCCCAGCGGTTCACTCTTGCTGGCGTTGAAGCCACTGATTGTAGTGTGGGATGCCGTCAGACGATGCATCGGGATCCCCAACGTCTGAGCAGATTTTGGAGGATAATGCTGAGAGAAGACCCCGGGTCGATCTGCATTCGATCCACCTTGATGGCACCAACGTACCCTATGTAATACAGTGGTCTGTTGTGCCTGTTGTTCTTGGCAGCATGTCTTGTTGAGTGAACGTGATGTTGGGGATGATCTCCCCCACACTATGGCAGTATGGACATGATGCTGGATCGTCCTCAGGCTGCTTGACCTGACTGATGAAAGACTCAGCATCCTTCATAGAGGTGCAACTTGGGCGGGCTAAACCCGAGCCCGATCGGGTAAGCCCTTTAATGAGTTGGGTTAGGGTTGAAGATACTCGGGTTCGGGCTCGGGTACGGGTTAAAATATTTGAACCCGAACAAAAATTGGGTTGGGCTCGGGTTCATGTGTCGGATTACCCCAAGAACCCGAAACCCGACTTATATATATATATATATATATATATATATATATATATATATAGTCAATGACCACTAGTCCAAGTGGTTAGTGTGGAGACATGTGGCCTTTGTGGGCGGAGTTCGAATCCCAGTGGGAGCGATTCCAGAAACTAATTACCCTTTCTTCAATATTTTGAGTTTTATATGGGATAAAATTATATATATATATATATATATATATATATATATATATATATATATATATATATATATATATATATATATATATATTAAATCCTAAATTTCTCTACCCAAACTCTTCAACTCCTTATCATAAATCTTATTTCAGTTGATATTTTTTAATGATCAAGACTTGATTGCTATTTCATTATATGTTTAATATTATTTTTGTTTAAAATGATTTCAAATATTATATTAGAACCCGATAAACTCGATGGACCCGACCCAACCCGAGTTTATCGGGTCCTCCGGACTTGGTCTTGGGCTTCATATGTTTAACCCGAGGTCGGGCCGGACTTGGGCTCAGGCTAGGCTTATGATTCATCGGGTTGAGCTCGGGTTGACCTCAAGCCCGACCCAACCCGCCCGAGTTGCACCCCTAATCCTTCAGGGCTTCGCAGAGAGCCTCCCGAGTAACTTTGGACAGACGGAGGACCTTGAACAAGGGCAGCCGAGCTGGAGTACTGGCAAGTTGTGCCAGTATGTCGAAGTTGTGGGGTTTGGTTAACCCCGAAGCGTTGTCTCTTCGTAGAGGCCTGTCGAAGCGGGCCTTCTTATGCTTCTGTTTGTCAGCTGCTGGAAGTTGGGAAGGACCGTCACCTTGAGCAGCCGAGGTGGTGACGGGAGGTGCCACTTCGACAGGGGCTTCCTCAGGCTGAGCGTTCTGCTGTGAACGTGTTTGTACAGGAAGTGCCTCCTTGGGAGAGGAGGTCACCATTCGGCAAGACTTGGTCTTCTTGCCTTTAGCTTTGGCGGTAGAATGTACCCCCGGTTGAGTCAGTTCCGGAGCGAGATCTAGGTGAACCCACATGATCTCCTCTCGAGATGTGGTGAGTAGAATCAATCCACTCGCGTTGTCACGAGTCGGCGGAAGGTTGACCACCTCCAATGTCGCCTTCGGGATGGGGACAACACCATCTTGAGTTGTAGTAGGCGGTAAGGTATCGAACTGGAGCGACACCATGTTGGCCGAGACTGTCTTCTCCTCATAATCGACTGAGGTGACGTTCGCATTGATCATGCGTTGTATGTAGTTCTTGAAGATGTAGCAGTCTTGAGTTGGATGTCCAACGAACCGATGGTAGTGATAGTACCTCGGGTCGCCCACTCTACCCACCTCGTCAGGACGCTTAGGATCAGGCAACTTGTTCTTGTCGCTCTGTTTCAGCATCTCGAAGAGTTGTAAGGTATCCTCGTCATTGAAGGAATAGACCTCCTTCGGCCTCGGTGCTGGTGGAGGCTTCTGAGCGGGCTCCTGTGTGCTTTTCAAAGCGTTTGACAGTCAATGCCTGCTTCCCTTTCGCCTCGCGCCCACTATTGTTGGTAGCAGCACATTTTTCTTTATCATCAAAGGCGGGAAAGTTAACCCCCAGAATGTGAGCATTACGTGCCTTCTTCTCAGCAGCTTCGGCCCCGATGATCAATGAACTCCAATCGGGAGGCTGTGTGGAGTCGAGCCAGAGCTTAATTACAGGAGTCATGTTCATGCTGCATGCATCGATCAGTACATGTTCTGGCATACTCGGGGGTAACCTTAAGCATGCTTGTCGGAAACGTTCGATGAAGGCTCGAATTGTCTTCTTCTCTGTCTGGCGCACTTCTATAAGAGATGACATGGTCATGTCCTTCCCACCATCATAGAATCGGTCGAGGAAGAGGCGTGTCAAGTCATCGAAGGATGATATGGAGTGGTCAGGGAGACTGCAGTACCAGTCGTAAGCGACTCCCTTCAATGCCCCGACAAATAGGCTGGTGAGTAGGACGTCTTCCTTTGGGAGATGTCCCGTTCGAGACTGGAAGTTGGTCAGATACCGGCGAGGAGAATCCTTCCCATCGTATGGTGTCAATGTTTGTGGTTTATACTTGGGAGGGTAAACCACTTTGTTCCATTCGAGAGGGTAAGGTTGCGGGATTCCCATCTTCTGACGTTCTTCCTACTTGTTTCGTGCTTCAAAGTGCTCGCGCAAATCTCTGATCATGTCCACCAGCTCTTTTGTAGAACTGGGAGCCGGTGAGGGCGGTAAGGTGTGAAGTTCGGCATTTGAAAGAGCCGACATCCGAGGTGCAGTGTGATGATCTGCACCCGAAGATACCTGTTGAACGGGTATACTTGATTCTCCATTGGCCCCTGGATCGGGACTGGTGAAGACAGATGCCCTTGCTAATGGTTGAGATGTCAGAGTGGTCCGAATCTCAAATACCATTTGAGTCAAGGATTGCATGGTGGTAGAGAGGATTTTGAAGCTCCCTTCTAGGGTGTCCATGCGCTGCACGATGTACGGAGCTGGTGCATCTGACTCTCCTTCGTTACCACCCCCAGCCATGTAGACTGGCATAACATGGGTGGAAGTGGATGGATCGGTTGAGGCTTCGCTTTCGACCTCACTTTCCTGCGGAAGGACCTCTCCTTCTGAGGCCTCGTATTGGCTACCCCCGGCTACCTCGGGGTCGGTTCCTTGGAGAACGTCCTCATCTTCAAGTGGAGGGTTGTCATGGATAGCAGGAGTTTGATCACTCCCAACTGATGCTTCCACCGGCACTTTCTTCCTTGACCGGGTGCTCTCAAACACCCCTGAGGATGGGACTATCATTTTGCTTTTTCTCGGCTGACTCTTGGATGATGCTGCTGAGGTCGAGGGATTGGTGGTTGTCTTTCTTCCCGATGAATGGGAGTTGAAGACAACATGGCAAGAAGCGTCCTTGGGCTCTGACTCATCTTCAATTGGCACCTTCTTTCCGAGACGACGTCGGATGGGTGCAACAGATTGCAGTCGCTGGCACACAGACTGCCTGAATGATGGAGCCGTTGTTTTGCAACAGCAGCAGTTGATGGTGACCATGGCACAAGTGTGTCCCGCGAGGGGCGCATCGTGTTTAATGGTCAGCTCTCCTGATCTGCATTTGTGAGTAATCATATTACGCAAATCATGAGGGGAGAGTTTCACTTTCACACCCCCTTCAGGCGCATGGCGAGGTCAAGTGCCGAGGTGGTCATGTGAATGCTGCACCCCCTGATCCAGTTCCAACGCATGAGATACGCCCAGATTATTGGTGGAGGCGCAACATGTATTGCGACTTGAACCCACTTCATGCGCAAAACCCACGTAGGCGCATGGGTTCAAAGTCACAAGTTTTGCCTCGCACGACTTGGTTCCAAGCGCAGAAGATGCGCCCAAGCGAAACGAGGTATCTGGTGCAAACGCACCCGAGTCGACTCTGTACAGTTTACCATCGGCAACGCGCATGATTTTGAGCACGCATCTCCGGTTCACTGTAGGCATAGCACATTTGGGGTGCATGGTCCGTGCTGCTTTGGATTTCTTCGTACTAGTCCGCGAAGGCGCATAGTACTCAGAATCCAACTCATCCTCGCCACGACAGCGAGTGATTCTGTCAAAGACAGAGGTCCTCTCTTGCACGCCAGAGTTCATGCGCGGGAAGTTGGATGCGCCTTTGTTTCGTCAGTGCATCTTCTTCGACTGGGAAGAGGACAATTGGGGAATGCAGTCAACACTGCGTTTTCCTGGCAGATGCGCTGCACTGGTGGGCGCATCTTACTTGCTGAGAACGTCAGCAGGAAGGATGGGCTGCGGTGGCGCGTCCCCTTCAGTGGTGGTGCTCGGCGCATCTCCTTTGCGCACCCAGACTTGCGAGTCTTCTTCGGCTTTGGCAGCCGCTTCGAAGGACTTGCGCTGCCTTCAGAGATGAACTCCTCATACGTCTGTTGATTGAGGCGCACCACGAGTGTCTTGTAGGAGGAGTCAAGCTTGATGTCGTCGGATTGCGACACAACTTTCTTTTCAGAAGAGAAAGAAGTCCCCAGCAGAGTCACCAGCTTGTTTGCCATCGAAAATGTGACAAGGTTTTATTGATTAAAACTTTGGTATTTCAATTACAAACAGAACAATATACAATGTAGGACTTAGACGTAGTCCTAGGAGTACACTTTTGTTTTTATCTGGGAACTGTATCGGTGGAGTGAGAGGTAATGGGTTGACTCCGTTGACGATCTGACGATGATCTTGGATTCTCTGAAGGTCTAGACTGCTCTGGATGTCGGAACGTTTGGAAGAGAAATAGACGTTATGTGTCTCTTCTCGTCTCTGTAGGTAGATATGATGATCTATCTGTCTGTGTGTGTCTTCCCGTCTGGATGAAGGAATGATCCCTCTATTTATAGACAGCAGACTGGTCTGCTCATGCGCGCATATGTAGGATGCGCCTGTACGTGGAAACGCCAGGTGGCTGATGCTGTGGGGCGTATGGACGATGCGCCCTGAGTTGAAGCTGAATCTTGTTTGAACTGCACTGTTCGACTGCGGTGGAGCTGATACGTGGCAGTTGCAAAGATTCGGCCGTTGCTGAGATCTTGGATGGTTAGCACCCATTCGTAGGCAGAACTGAGTCAAATGACACGTGGCGCGTGTTCATGGCTCAAAGATCTCGGATTTGGTGGAGGGTGATCTGTCAGGATGCGCCTAGGATCTGGCGTATGTGGTAACTTGGTCTATGACTTTCAGAGGTCACAGATAAGTCTGGACGCATGGCTTCTGAGGCACATGCAGAGCTTCGAGTGCATGGCTGTGGAAGCGCATGCAGAGACTTGGCTTCTGTCTTTTGGGATCAGGAGTAAGTCGGGAGCGCATGGCTTTTGAGGCGCATGCAAACTTCTGGGCGCATGGCGGCGGAGGCACATGCTAGTGATCGGTCGGCCACGTGGCAAGGACAGATGTAGCCGACAAAAGCAAGTAATGATGATGCTGACGTCTGCGGCTCTTCGTTTTCTGCAAAAAGCTGCCAATTGTTCAATCTTCGGGGAATGTGCTGCCAACTCTGTCACATTGCATTAAATGCTTGATGGGTGACGAGTTGAAGTGGACGCATCAGTTTGTGTCCCACTAGGCGCATGGGTCTATGTCTCATTGGGGGCATCGGTACGAAGCACATGGTGCTGACGACGCATTTGCCGCATGGCACATCCTTATTGGCCCGTCTGTTGAGTTCTTTGAGGCATTTTTGACTTGGCTGAATACGAAGAGGCAGATTTATTGGCATTAATGCAAATTCATTGCACAGAATATGAGGAGACTGTCACTTGGCGTGGGCGAGGGTTGTCCCGGCCTATAAATAGCTTTGTGAAGAGTTTTGTTTCTCGTTTCACTTAGCTTTCCTTCATGGAGACGAACTCGATCGGTCTCCTGCCTCGGCGAGTTAACGATGAACTCCTTTCGAAGACGAAGATGTGCCGAGTACAAGCCTGTGAAAGTGCGTGTTACTTCCAAATATCGGGATCGTCGTGTCCCGACACAGGCTGAAGGTGCCTGTTGCATCCAAAGGTCGGGACGGTCGTGTCCCGAGTTTTTGTTATGCTGGAAGAGCCGCAGGTCGGGGCTATAGTGTTCCGATTTGGTTAGGCTAGAAGAGCCACTCCTCCTGCTAGAGTGTCCGCATGCTGACGAGGAAGTGATTCGTTCTGACTATGCATGGGGATGTGCCTACGCTGAGATATTGGAATGATGCGCCTGGCTGTAGCACTTGAGTGATGCACCTGGCTGTATGTTGAAGTGATGCGCCTGACAAGTGATGCGCATGGCTGTAGTTTTTAGGATTTTCTTTCTTTTTGTAAAAGAATTCTCTTTTGTAAAAGAGTTTTTAGACATGTAATAGACTTTCATACGGAATAAAAGTCCAATTTTTATGTCTCTTTGCTGTTGTCTGTTGTGCCAAGTGTTCTGCTGAGTTTTCTGGCGCATGTTGATTTCTGGCGCATGAGAGTTAGGGCACATAGGCTGGCCCTAGATGCGCCTGAAATTCCATGCTTCTACAGCCAGCACTTATAGGGAAGGGGGAGGGTCATTTTTTTTTTTTTTTTAAAGTCACTAACGTTCATTTCTAACGGCTAGTAGACGGAAGTGAACTTTTTAATCTAAGTCAACTATTGCGGGAGGGTTTAATTGCTATATTTGTCTAACGAGTCTTATTTTGCTAATGAGACAAATCTAAGAAGTTTTTTTTTTTGGCACTTTTCTCCAATATTTTTTTTGGGGGGGGGGGGGGGGGGGGGGGGGGGAAGGCTGCATACATCTCGACTCTCCCCAGACCTTGCGTAAGCGGGATTCTCGTGGCATTGAGACGCCCTTTGAAAGTTTGGGCAGGGCCGGTCCTGAATTAATGGGGGCCCCAGGCAAATTTTTAAAATGGGGCCCATATATAATATAAAAAAATTGAACTAAAAATGATACAGCCAAGGCTAGAACCTAGGACCTCTTGTGTACAAGTATAACAAACTACCACTACACCACAAATGTTTTATGATCAAAGAGGATCATATTATATATTAGTTCTATTTTCAATATAAGATTACTAATATATATATACATTTAAATTAATTTTTTTGAGCCCCCAAATTTTATGGGGCCCTGGGCGGTCGCCCTGGCCGCCCTGGGCCAGGGCCGGCCCTGAGTTTGGGTCTACCTAGCCACCCGTCCATCCACATTCATTCACCAATCTAAGACACCCTTTTCTGATTGAGAAGGGATTAAGTTGCTAAGCTCTCGATATAAGCACGTACTACACTTTATGATTTATGCTACACGGAGGAGACTATTCTGGTTAAGCTCTTCAAATATAGGGTTTTGATGATCAGAGGTCTTTTGATAGATGAACTCATGAACATCCCATGTTCTGAGGTGGATTTTTCCTGTTGCACGTAGTAGCAATAATTGGTATGGTGAATTTATGCAACAAAAATTAACAAGAATGAGATTTAATCTCCGAAGATAAATGAATCGTTTGTTGAGATGTGGTTATAGGGGGTTTGTCCAAAACCAAAGGTAGAGATTTGAAGCTTGAAATCCCTATGATGGTTTGGGATTCTAGAAAATGTATCGAGTACACCATTAGTCTATCCTGCCTAGATACAAAGGTATCCTTTTCTTTTGCTGTAAAATTCTAGCATAGGTTGAATCTTCTTACTCAAGCATCATCTGATTAAAGCACAATTTGAATCTTACTCATGTATCATCCGATGAAGCACCATTTGATTAGGAATTTAAAAAAAATTGAGACTTTTTTGGGTCATATTTTGACCCTAGCCACAACAGGTGAACTATTTTTTAGCGAATTTTGAATTGCACATGACATGATAGTTTCAATGAACCATTTGGGTTCATGTCTTAGTGTGCCATGCTTATTCTGGTGCTTTCTGAGATGCATGCAATATTTATTATGCTACCATGTATCTCTTGTAGCTACTACATTTTGAAAATCAGCAGCAATGGGCACAGTGGTAGATGCTCCTGCAGTGGACCAGGTACTTTTTTTTTTCAGTTCTAACACTAAAGATATTTCTGATCCCAAATAAATTTTGTAGCCAGGCAATATTTCATATTTTGTTTTGCTTGTTTCTTTGCTCTCAACTTAAAAAGTATAAATTCAAAGAGTGCATACGAAATTTTGTTGCAATAGTTTCTTTGTCCTCGAGAGCATCGCTTGATGCAACACCTGTTGCACTCGGACACTCTTTTTTGATATCTTTGTCCCTGCAACTTGAACTGGTGATCTATATTGCAACCTAGTGCTCAATCGTTAACCTTCCAGAGAGCTAGAGTTATACAATCATCATTGCTTGAAGAGTTGTATTATTGATATACTAGTTTTATGCAGATATTCAAGTGAAACCTTCTAGTATGTTACTATACGTATGTGCAAACAATGTTTTAAAAAAATCTCATTAAATAGCTACCTGTCTTCTGTCAATGCTCGTTTGGTGATAGCTATTTCATTTTTTTTCTAGTAACCTTCATTATTGATTGATTGTTTTTCTTGCATCCTGACCACTCATTTAATGACAGTCGATGATCTATTCTGTAACTTCAAACATTTTTATTATTTTAGTATTCTGAGCCGACCTTCATGTTCTTTTGTTGATATTGGTTTACGGTACTTTCATTTGAAATGTTACTGATTACTGCACATTGTGCCTTCTCGTATTATGAATATTAAGCTGCTGATGAATGGATTGACCGTTTCAATCTAGTTTATATTGCATCAAGAGTAATAAGTGTCGTTTGATTGCAGAATGCCAGCGATAATATTTTGGGAGAGAAGAAGGTCACAGTCGTCTTCGTTTTAGGTAAACTTTAGCTTTAGGTGGATGAATGTCGAAGTAACAGTTTATACTTCTGAAGTTAACATAGCAGAATGAAAATATATTCTGTATGCTTCCCTGGGATTTTAACCTCTACATGCTATTTAATCATTAGCTACTGTGCTTAAATGATGCCAAAAGTAGATTTATCATAATTAGGTTGGGCATGGGGGGAGGGAGTAATTACAGCCATTTTCTTTGACCTGATGGTGTATAAAGCTGTGCGGAAGTTTCTTACTACAATTTGTTCCTCCCTGATATACTCATCTTCTTCTGTATCTGCACTTCCAATTTATATTGACACCCTTTTGCTGATAGAAGCTATATTTATAAAACTATGTACAGGTGGGCCTGGCAGTGGGAAGGGCACACAGTGTGCTAACATTGTTGAGCACTTTGGATTCACTCATCTTAGTGCTGGCGATCTTCTGCGTGCAGAAATTAAATCTGGTTCTGAAAATGGGTACTCTTAACCTGTCTTAATATTTTCGTCATTGGCTTCTATTGATGAATCTGTACAATGTGTTGGTTCCCAACCTCACTGATGCCAGCGCTTGGCCGTTCTGCTTCTAGTAGTAGTATTTATAATTAAAAATATGTTTTAGTTTGCCTTTCATTTCTGTACAAATTATTTTTTGTTCAATCAATTTACAAATAATTTTTTGTTCAATCAGTTCCATTGATATTTTCTCTCCCTTACTTTCACAGTGCCATGATCCAAAACATGATAAAGGAGGGAAAGATTGTTCCTTCTGAGGTAACAATTAAGCTTCTGCAAAGGGCTATGTTAGAAAGTGATAACGACAAATTTCTCATTGATGGTTTCCCACGGAATGAAGAGAACCGTGCTGCATTTGAGAGAGTTGTAAGATTTCATTCCGTTTTTCAATTAGTGTAGCATTCAGTATTAGTTAAACTCTCATACTATTATGTTGACATTTCTGTTTCTTTTGGTTTCCGTTGTGATGTGCTGTTTGTTTGGCTGTTGCAGACCAAAATTTTACCGGAGTTTGTTTTATTTTTGATTGTTCGGAGGAAGAGATGGAGAGACGTTTATTGAATCGCAACCAGGTTGCTAAAGAAATTTGTTTCCTCTAGATATATGTTAGTATTTCATCTACTACTCATTATACCCGTTCTTACTGACAGATCTCTCTCTTTTGTTGTAGGGAAGAGAGATGATAACATTGATACCATAAGGAAGCGGTTTAAAGTTTTTGTTGAATCCAGTATCCCTGTAGTTGAATATTATGATTCAAAGGGAAAGGTTAAGAAGGTGCTATCTTAATTAACCCTGGAGTTTCATTTGTCGTAATATAATTTACAGAACTTTATATCACTTCCATGAATACTCGATACCGTGATTCTTACCGGAAGGGTGGCAACCAAAAAAAAAAAAAATAA